>CM072862.1:11775000-12375000 GCA_036937835.1 Pampus argenteus | reverse complement strand
TATTGGATTTTGTGTGTCTGTGTGTGTGTATGTGAGTACATTTGCCTGTGAGTGTGAGTCTGTCTCCCTGACAACTGAGGAGACATCTGTCACCTCCATATGGAGAGACACTGAGAAAGAGGCTCAAAGGAAGGACAAAGCAAAAAAACACAACACAGAAAATAGTCAGTTACACAAAACGACAAGTAAAATATGAAACTCTCAGACTAAATATGATCCTTCCAGATCCATCATAAGGCATAATTCTACTCAAAAAATGTGTATAGGAAGGAATGCAGATTTCTACTTAAGTTGGTCACATGATCACTATTCTATGTTAATGTGTATGTGCTTTTCCTTTTCAACTTTAACAACTGATTTTAATGTGACATTTAGATTAAAAAGTAGATGGTAAAGTGACAGCAAAGATGGGAAACAAGTAGAAAAAAAGACCCAAACCAACCACACTATTGTGAGACTGATATTAGTGTGTGTGTGTGTGTGTGTCTGTCCTCTTATCTGGTGTCTAATATAAATGTCACAACACACACTCCCTCACATATGCTTACAATTATATTACATTATCATTAGTGACACAAAATAATATCCACATGTACAGCCACCTGTGATGCACTTATACAAACATGGACAAAAATGGACAGTCCTGTTTGATGTCTGGTTTGATGTCTGTTTGATTTTGTCCTCCATACTCATTCATTTTCTAGCACTGAGGACACACACACACAGTCAGTGAGTCTCTCACTCAAACTGTGGAGGACGGGGCACTCAAAACTCATTACATGGACGATCAATATTGCACACACTTGAGAGGCATGATCCCCCCCCAACACACACACACATCCACAATACACACACACACGTTTCATCAACCGCTAGCAACGGTGACAGATGACTTTTGTCAGCCTCATGTGTGTTACCGTGGTAACCATTAGGCTACATTTTGGCATGGTACAGCAGGGGTGACACACACATACACACACGAATACACACCAAGGTCAATGTTTTGAAACATTCCTGTACGTTGTAACCTGCATTCATCCCAATCACACTTATATCAACTCCAAATTCTCCTGTAGTTGATTTAAAGTAAATCCTTCCAGTACAACCTGCTGATTTCAGAAATAACAATAATTCCTCCAAAGTACACAAAATGGATCATGCAAAAGATTAGGCAAAATAAAACGGATATCTCAGTCCACTCATGCAATACAAAGAAACAAACAAACAAACAAACAAAAAGTAGCTGTGAACTGGGACTGGGTTTAAAGTGAAAAAAACACCTGACTTCGTGTGGATTCATGTGTTATAATAGTTCTAAAGTCACAAAAATACAAGGAACTAAAATATCTAAAATAGTAAACTTCACAGTAGTACAAGTGAAAAACAAATGGTTATCAAGTGATGCCAGTGTGTGTCTTCTAGCCATCAGTCATGTCTCATTTAAGTGCATAAACAATGAAATTTGTCAATTCCTTGAGATGCATTCAAGGAACATGAGACATGATAGTGAAGAAGTGTTCAATGTAAAGGGTAATAGTTTGTCTCAAACTTCAAAACCAAATGGTTTGAAGAGTGATTGGATGTAAGCTTAACTGTAATATCACCAGATACCAAAGATAGTGATAAAACATGTTCTCCACTGTATATGAATAAACCAGCAAATACAAACTATACCCAATTTGAAAAAGTCAGAAAAGATAATAAAGTAGGGAACAGTAAACTTAAAAAAGAAAATTAGTTTTGTTTTAGAGTTGTTTTACACCAAAGTTACAAAAAAGATGTTTTTCAGGAACACCCTGGGGGCAAGACTTGTACCATATGCTATTTTTTACAAAATATTTTTGGAGCATTTAATGCATTTATTAGGTAGTGATAGACAGAGAAAAAAGTGAGATATGGGTAACAATGTGCATCGATTTGAACCAGGGACATTGCATCTCATAACAATAGCAGAACCCAGTACCATATACTCCAACTGCAGCATCCCTGAGTAAAGTCCAGTTTGGGACTGTTGTTGTACATCATTCCCCCTCTCCCACTTTCTAGTTTTTCACTTTCACCACCCTACTGTCCAACACAAGAGATATTTTTCTGTTACCTTTCCAAGCCCAGGGGTGTCTTTGATCTTGTTGGCTGCACGAAGAAGGCAGGGCGGAGCTGGGGGTGGTGCCATCAGCAGGGTGGAGCTAAAATTGGTCGGGAACAGAGGGGGATCGCAGGAGGGTGATGATGAGGTCACTGGTGCCGTAACCACGGCTGTCTTCTGCTTCTTCTTCTTGGATGCTAAATTTAGCTTTTGTGCAGCTCTTAAAGAAGAAGGAAGAGGGGAAGAGGAAAGGAAGCCAGTCAATTAATCAAATCAATACATTAAAAACATACTTGATCACTATAAAACAATATTATATACACTACATATTTTAAATGGATGAATATAACCAGAATGGAAAGGACAGGAGGGATACTGGCACATATGCATGCAAACACGGATCTATAATTACATCCTTAACTATGGCAAATATTCTGATTGCAGAATTGAACTGGATTATACACGCATTATACACGCCTCAACATGTGTAGACACACACACAAATAAACACGTGTTCAGTTTCCATCTCTTCAGTGGACATTACATCGATTTACAGTCATTTCCTGCAGACTTATCCTTAACTTATCTATAACCACCACATACCTAACCCTTACCTTTGCACTAACCTTAATGTAACCCTAAACTTACATTCACTCTTCAGTCTTTAGCCTAAAATGCTTGCTTTTTCTCCCCATAAGGAGAGCGAGTCCCCACACTGCTGTTTACATATGTAGCAACATCTGGATGGGGAGTGGTTCATTTGCTTTCTCGCTGCTTAATTCCCTGTGGCATTGTGCTCAAACGAAGCCACCAAAATTGATATTTATATTTATACTCTCTCTATTCCTCACTCATATTCTCTTCCTTTTTTCCTCCTTTTAACTTCAACTTCTAAATCTGACTTTTTTTCTCCATCTGTTCTGCTCATTCTCTCATTTTTTTTACTAAAACACAGCAGGTTCTTCCCATCTGCCTCTCTTGGCATGCAGGTACTTCCCATCTTTTTAGTCTAACTTTTTCTTATCCTTTTCCACCGTACTTTTCCAAAAGTCAGAATGTTTCTGAATGTGTGTCAACAATTCATACCAGTCAGTTTAAAGAAAAAAAAGAAGAGCTTCATGTTACACTTTTAGACAAGCTCATGTCGTGACACACAGGAGACTATACTGTATTCTCAAACTACTATCAGATATAGACTATATAGAGTTGTTTTATGTTTGTGTTGAGAAACTTGTCAATATTCTACACACTGATGTGATGGATATTACACCTACTACACATATAATTAAGTTTGAATACAGTTAGTGCACATGTAATCATGTTTTAATTTTCACTATAGACCATTCTGAATCTTACCATGTAATCTTTAACTTTAGCCTGATTACATACTCAAGTATCATCAATAGCCTTTCACACATGAACTGTAACTTATCCGGACATTACCAAACAGAGCTTCATTAAACAGACTTTACCCTGCCAGCTCACAACATCTGTGTAATGTCCGATTGATTCCATGTGTGAATACAGCAGATCAAATTCAGACAACGGCAGAGGAGAGACAGACAGTGAACCAGGTGAAGTAGGCTACTTGAGTTGATGACAACTATACTCGTTACTATAAGTGCAAAAAAACCTTTGCATGTAAAAAGCCAATAAAAGTAATTTAGTCTGTACAAAAGATAGACAGACTACCCCAACCCCACACTTAGCCTAAACCAAAAGGAGTATTTCCAGTGTGAAAGGGTGGAGTTCATATATGAAAATAACTAGCGTGTATATGTGTATCCTGCTCTGAGCATTAATAAAGTGTGACAATAGTGTAAGTGATTTTTGTCTCCTTCTCCTTTTTCAGAGTGGAATTGCAAAATTGCCACAACACTGACCACAGCTGAGCAGGAAGCCAAAGAGAGGAGAGTGAATCTTCCTGCAATCATTCAGCTAAGTGATGAACTGCCGTTAATAGAAAATGTACACTTCAATCTTTGAATGTATTTCCATGATTTAGAATGCCACAGTTCAACAATCGACAATGTGATAAAACAGAAGTCCTCTAAAATTGAAGTGGAAGTGATTCCTGTTCTGTTTTAATCTACCGCCACATATACAGTATTTATAAGATAATACAGAGAGTGAGACAGAGAACACACAGAGAAAGTGAGAGAGAGAGCGAGAGACCTGACACACCCTCTGTCAAAGAGTTATATTCTCACACCATTGGCTTTCAATTAACTGCAGCAGGTTACAGAAAATGAGAGTGTGAGACAGCGCGAGAAAGAGGGGGGTGAGAGAAATATAAAAGAGGGAGGAACAATGCAAGAGGGAGAAGAGAGATGTGGATTCAGTGACCCATAGAACGACGAAGCATTTCACCATTTGACTAGCTCTCCCAGGAGGATTTGTGTGTGAATCTACGTGTGTGTATGTGTTGGTGTCTGTGAATGTGTGAGTGCATATCCTGTATGAAACAAAGCTCCACAAGAAGGCCACTAATTGTTTTTTCCACTGTGTGCAAGCTAAGCTTACATATTGCAGCAAATGCAATCAAAAGGATTTACTAGTTCTCTTACTATATCACATGAATGCTCAAAACCTCCCGGGTAGCATGGAGATACATGTGCTGTGGCTGCTGCAGTGTTGCATGTCGCAGGAAGAGATGTTAGAATGATGATGCATAGTTTCTGTGTGATTACTACTTGTAGTTGTGTTGAGTTGTTTCCACTATAGCTTGTGCCGAAGCATTCAGTTGTCCTCTTCATAAACAAGCTGCTATCTGGGCAAAACATGCAAATCATATTTCTTCTGATTATTTTTATAATGCATTTTTCAAATCCATCAGCCACACCAATTTCATAACACATGCTGTGTGTGTGTGTGTGTGTGTGTGTGTGTGTGTGTGTGTGTGGGTGGGTAGGTGGGTGTGTATTAGACACACACTCGTACACCGCCACCACCTAATTGTTAGTATTTAATGACAAGTGGCCTGGGATTTGGCCAAGTGGATCTATTCCAATCTAACCCTAAAGTGAAGGGCACTTGTTTTTCCATCCATCTACTCTCTCTCTCTGTCCATCGGCACATTCCTCTAACATTCCTCCAGTCTTCTCCATCCTTCACTTCTCTCTTGTCCTTCCTATCTTCAATCCCCCTTATCTTTCCCTCCATTTTGTTCCTCTCACACTCATTAGTTTTATCGCACTAAGCTTTCCTCCCTTTTCTAAATCCATCCCACCATCCATTCAACCTTCCTTACAAGTATTGATCCCTTCATCCATCCTTGCCTCTCATCCCCCTCGGCCCCTCCATGTGCTTCTCTCTTGTTAAAAAGCGGCAGGGGTCACAAATAGATTCCAGCCCAGCAACTAACATGCTGTTGCTTTGTTTTCCTCTTCCTTTGACACATCTATGAACACTCTTACTTGACACCAAAATACAAAGACTCCCTTGAAACACACACACACACACACACACACACACAGCTGATTTATGACCAGTGTCCCTAGGCTGTGTTGTTTGCTCACTAGCTAATTACATTCTATTTAACAGGCCGTTAGTGGAGGGAGATATAGGAAAAGACGTGATGAGACTGATGAGCTGTGTGTGTGGGTTACTAGCATGGACATAGGACTGGTTTACTGACACTATCTATTGATGTGTACATGACAACTTCCTTATATACTGATAAGTTGAAGTGCAGATGGCCACAATATTTATCACATGCTGGTGTGCACTACTGATCTGGTCATCTCATAAAACACAACCATTTTTAATTATTGTTAAACGACACATTAGTAAAGTAACAGTCTAGCAGTCCTTATGTGATCAGGCAGTTGATATGGTATAAATCATCAATCAAGCATTATCCTTCCTGGCTAATTGGTGCCCAATTATTATTTGATGGAATGATTTATTAGTTTAAAGTGAAGTAGAAGAGGTGAAAATGCAGGCAGAGAAAGAGACAGCATCTTCTGTCTTACAGTGATCCTCCATCCAAAATAACAACGCCTTCCCAATTCACCAATTCACATGGGGCCTATTCATTTACTCCGCTACCTCCAGCTACACACACACACACACACACACACACACAGCCAAATCCCTAAAGACCCAATCCTTGGAGAATGCAGTAAAGAATTCCTGCACCGATATAAAGTCCCTTCCCCCAGTGAGTAACACGCACACACAGCATGTACATGTCTCTATCCGCTAGCCTAGTGTCCCCAGAGGGCCACTGCAGCACTAGGAGGATGAACGCTACTATGCGAGAGTGACATATTCACAGACAGATTGGTACTAATGAAAGATATTACTCATGTGCACATTAGCAGAGGTAAAGAAAAGGTCATTGTGGAGTTGGAGAAATTGTTATAGAGAAGGAGAGGAGAAGTAAAAAATAATAAATAAAGGGTGCCATGAAAGAGATTAGATAGGAGAGCATGGGCGAGCACACATGTTGTGTGTGTGTGTGTGGACTAAGTATTCCTCATGTTGTGGGGATGTAAATCTGTTTACACAGTTGTGTTGTGGAGACTATGGGGAGTCTCCTGTGTGGACAAAAAGCAAGTCCTCTTAACGTAAATCATTAATTTTAGGGTGAAGGCTTGGTTTAATGTTTGGGTACATTTAAGCTTATGTTAAGGTTAGGTGTGTGTGTGTGTGTGTGTGTGTGTGTGTGTGTGTGTGTGTGTGTGTGTGTGTGTGTGTGTGTGTGTGTGTTTGTGTGTGTGTGTAATAGGAGTGTCTGTATGCAGTCCACGTCAAGACAGCCATGGAATTTACCATCCATCCACCATAAACACACATACACACATATATACACATATACACATACTAGAGTCAAAACAAAAGGGTGACAGAGCGTACATTGTTTTCTTTTCCAATTAAACTAAAAGCCCACTACTACATACATACATACACACACACACACACACATAGACTAGATAAATACAGGGAAACGTGTGCTGTATGTAAAATTTTGGACAGCAAACACAACACATACTTAGTCACTTTGATTTTCTAAGAGGAAATTACACATCATAGCATACAGGATGTAATTATACAACAGAAAACAAGAGAAAAAAGAGTGACAGCTGAGCACACATACATAACTACACACATATCCACAGACACCTGCACCATTAAACAAACCATGTTCTTTCGCTTAGAAGGTTAATGCTCATAAATTGGCCAAAAGACAGCTAGCTGTATGTCTGAAATGTCAACCAGATGTGTGTGTGTGTGTTTGTGTGTTTGTGTAAAGTGGCCTTGTTATTTGACAGTTCAGGGGTCATGGAGAGAAATCCAAAGAGAGAGTGTGATCACATGTGTTTCTGTGCGTTCCTATACAATTTACGAGTTGCGCCTGGTGCTGTGAAAGACAGACAGCAGTGTGTCTGCTACACTGGAGCGTGTCACTCATATATCAAACACTCATACTGCATTATCTACAGACTTTAAGAACACACACGATCACAAAATACAGCAGTGTGCACAACAGAGGAGAATCTTTCGTAGATCTTTCGTAACATTTTTAGGAATATTTATTATCATCATTCGTATCATTTAAAATATGATTTAGAGCACCTCATTAGATTCGACTCCTCAGCAATACTTCAGACACAGTGACACACTCGTAGTCTTGTGTTACCCATGAATAATTTACTCATTCATTTTGAGCTTGCCATGTTTATTCATCAATAATTTATCCATATTACCCGTGTTGTATTTATGTTGTGTCGCTGTGCATTTCTCTAGATTTGGTTACACAGCTTATTGGTAACTGGATAGCTGATCTGTGCACAAACACACCAAAAGAAGAATAAACATGCAATATATTGTGTAATAATATTAACATTTTCCACCAGCTTCATCTTATATCTTAGCCTGAATTTTGTCTGACAACCCCCCCCCCTGTTTTGTTTTTTTCAGTCGCTGTTCAATCATCAATCTAAGTCTATGGACTTTGCCAAACAAACATAATACAAAAGTCTGCAGATGGATGGTGGTGAGAAATGCAGAGACAGCAGAGAATTGGGACGATGACACGTTTCAAAGCATCAGCAGATCTAGAAAATTATTGCTAAAAACTTGCAGAAATCAGATAAAACAGTAAATCAGGTGATCTATATCCTACATGCATCTGTAGGGTGACATGTTTCAAAAGATGTGTGTGTGCTCTGATAAGAATGCATCTTACCTGGCAAAGAAAGAGGCGGCGGCAGAGGTGGTGGTCGGCACTGTTGTGGTTACAGCTGGAGTGTGAGAGGGAGAATTTGTGTGTGATGTTGAATTTGTGTGTGAGGGTGAGTGTGTGTTGTAACGGTTCAGGGCAGCTTCATTCAAACCATCCCTGGAAGCCTCCGAGATCATCTGAGAGATCTGACGAAACACAAAGAGAGAGAGAGAAAGATATTTTAACTATAATTCATAAAAAACAAAAGAATTGAGAGAATAGTTCAAAAATAGATCAACTCATTATGAAGATAATGAGGTCACAGCTGGACTGTGAACAATCAGATTCAAGCGGTTTGAAATCACAAAAAGTGATATTGTCTGCATGTGTGTTTTGTTGTTGTTGTTGTTGTTATTGTTGTTGTTGTTGCTGCTAAGGGAATGACAAAGTGTGTGTCTGTGTGTGTCTTCCACAACAATGAGCTGCTGTGAAAATATAAAATCCATCAAAGATACAATGAAGTGAAGTTCACCAGAAGGCTTGAATGGAAGGGTTAGGGTCAGATTTTTCACCGTAAGATGCAAATGTTTCATTTTAGTTATTTGACTTTCTTGAAGGTAATTTTACAAGATATCTCAATTCAATATTGTCATGTGCACAGTATAGAAACAAGTTTCTCTGTACCATGAAATTCTTATCAGTGATGACTGACTGAGTCTGTGTGTGTGTGTGTGTGTGTGTGTGTTGTCCTTGGCAAACAGACAGCAGACAAGCTCTCCAGTGATCACATTCAACCAGCAGCAGAATGCTGTCTGGGCCTCAACACACAACTCAACACACACACACGCGTGCACGCACACACACACACACACACACACACACACACACACACACACACACACACACACACACATACACACACACACCCTTCTTTGATTTCTCTCTTTTAACCTAATGATTCTACCTTCCTTCTTTTTCCTTCTTTTTCATTTGTTTTTAATGCATCAACCTTATCCAATTTCATTCCCTTCATCCCTTTGCTCTGCCCTTCAGCTCTTTACATTTATCCTTTATTATTGGATCATTCTTCATGGCATCTGTGCTTTATTAGATAGTATGCAGTAAAGAGGCCTTTGAACTTACACTGTCATAAAATAAAATTTTGCTGCTTGTTGTTACTGTTTCATCAAATACGATGTATGATATGATGTACATATACAACAACTTTACCTTTATCAGTCTTTTATCTTTCTTTATCTTTTAAAATAATGTGTGTCCGTCAACAAATACTGTGCTGCAAGAAGCATTTCTAGCAGACTGTCTCTCTCTCTCACACACATACACACATACACACACACACAAAGGCATTTACATGACACATTTAACTGCTTTGTGTGTGTGTGTGTGTGTGTGTGTGTGTGTGTGTGTGTGTGTGTGTGTGCGCGCGTGTGTGTGTGTTCGTGTATGCACAGGCGACCCATTCGTGAAATAGGTATGGATTATTGATTATAGTTCTTTATGTGCTGCCGGCAGGCAGACAGCAGAGCACCTAAATCATAACCACATGCTCCAATAAAGGACCTATAGCTTGTGTGAGAGTAAATCTGGAAGTATGTTTGCCTGATGTGTATATGTCTCTGTGTGTCCTTGTGTGAATCCGTGTCTACAAGTCTCTGCACCTGTGTGTAAATCAGCTCCACCGTGCGAATATTTACTGCTGAGTGTTCTTGGGGTCCAGGCACGCAGCCCACTGCCTTGATAAATTACCTATTGTAAATGAGATGCCTCAATAGTTTATATACCATACTCCTCTGTGCATTTACATCAATTTAAAATGCTCTAACTTAGCTTTCTGCTGCATTATTAAAGCAGTGGTGAACATTTGGAATAAAGGTCTAGTGATCTACATGGAAGATTTGTGCATTTGTGCTGGTTACTAATTTATCCTGATAAATAGGAAAAGGAAAATTACCTTCACAGTGTACGGATAATATCCCCACAGAGGGCTATTATGCGGATTGAAAACTGAAAAAGGTGGTTGAACAATATGTGGTGAGTCAGTGAGGGTGGAGCAGTCCAAACTGCTGGGGCTGAACTAACATACAGTACAGACCACATTTTCACTGTATTTCCCAAAGTCAAATAATTGCAATAGCCATATCTTCATTATATATCATTCATTCATTTTATCACAAAATTACATCAGCATACACTACTCTATGCTGATGGTTAATTATGTCTTCTCCCCGTCTAATTAAACCAGTTATTTTATGGGAGCTGTCAAATTAGTTCTGCAACTGCACACAAACAATGGATAGATAGCATGATGATTCCTATTTAAATCAAATTCCAGCATGGTCATCTGGCATGTTATATGGATGGCTGATGTAGAATTTTACGTAACGTAGTCACAGAAATAAATTCTGTATTTTGTTTTTATGTGGTAGTAACACTGAAAATTGTCATGAACTGTTTCTATCTGACTTGTCCCATTCAGATTTACATGCAGGGCAAATGGGGTGAGTTGAAATCTCTACATTTTACCATGAAAGAGATTAAATTACACTGAATGAAACTTTAATGATCCCTTTGGGGATATTAAGTCATTGCAGCAGGTGAAAAAAGGATATACATAGAAAATGACAGCAAAATGTGTTGAAAATAATGCAGCAACTCACTGAATACACAGCAGCAAGTTTTCATATAACACTTGGCTCTGAGATTGTACTGTACCTGTAAATGTTAGACCTTGATGAATGTGATATCAGATGTCAGAATGTGATATTTCCTCAGAAATTAAGAGGTAAAAAACACTAACACACACATTTTGTAACCCCCCGTTTCCCTGCTCTTTGAAAAAAGTAAAAGCTGGCTCATTCATCTTCATTACAACACAAACGCCATTTCACCAGAATTCACCTCTCTCATCTGTCTCTCTTACATGTATTTTATTTTTCCATCTGTTTTTATTCACAGGCTACTCCCAACCAATGTAGCATTTGTGCCTTGTAGGGTTTGTATGGGGAGGGTGAAAGGAGAAATTGTGTTTTTAAATCTTTGTATGTGTGTGGTCTTTCCTGCTTTTATCAGGGGGATCTGTAAACCAATCTAACTGCTTACTGCAGTAGAGTAGATGGGGAGAGAGAGAGAGAGAGAGAGAGAGAGAGAGAGAGAGAGAGAGAGAGAGAGAGAGAGAGAGAGAGAAAGAGAGAGAGAGAGAAAGAGAGAGAGAGAGAGAGAGAGGCTAGAATGAAAGTGGGGGAGAGATGCACACAGAGAAGAAGTAAGGGAGTGTTTATTTATTCACATTGGAGGTAGGGTTACAGAAACAGACAGTATGTAAAACAGACTGTGATGGAAAAGACAGTACAGAGGACACAAAAACAATAATGGAAAGTAAACAGGACAGAAAATGAATGAAGAGTGAGGGATTGTATCTGATGCTTAATATCAACATATAGACAGTATATATATCCAATTAAAAACAGCCTCAGGGCTGCATATACCACAGGTAGCTTTTCATGTCTATCTCTGCTTAATGAGCAGCTTCTTAAACATTAACAATGTTGAATGGTAGTTAGCAAGTAGCATTATTTCAAAAGTGAAAAAAGAAAAACCTAAAGTCAAAGTATGATGAAAATATTGTGTGAGTGTGTGTGTCTGTAATACATGATGCACAAATACACAGCACATACACACATCACACTATTTAAACCTGTTTTCAATTAGCTGCTTGAAGGACAGAGTGAGGGCAAGGAGACAATCGAGAGAGAGAGAGAGAGAGAGAGAGAGAGAGAGAGAGACAGAGAGAGAGAGAGAGAGAGAGACAGAGAGAGAGAGAGAGAGAGAGAGAGAGAGAGAAAATGGGAACACAGTTCAGTGTGTTACAGAGTGACAGAGCAGTTTCTATGTTGTTTCTCTGAGCACAGTAAGTAACATCAATAACATCACTAGGCACAATTTTGCCTGACTAGCATATTATTCAATTACTGGACCCACTTTAGACTCACCAGTTAACCTAATCTGCTCTGGACTGTCTCTGGACTGCAGGAGGAAACTGGAAAGAACCCAAACCCAAAATCTTCTTTTTGTAAGACGGCAGTGATAAACACTACATTACCTTTCTGTCCTCTAATCACAGTTTCATATGAAAATGTTTGTGTCCTCCATCACCTCACTGATCCCAGTGAGCCACCTGAAAGATTTGCACTCAGTCCCATAAAATGAGTCTGACTGAGTCAGTGATTTTCATTTGTCCCAAACTACTTGTGGAGAAAAAAAGGAAAGTCCTAGTAAATCTAAAATGTGGATGTTGTCATCTCCAGAAATGCTTACCCAGCAAGATTTTCATGTCAGCTACACTGGCAGACACATTGGCTTCTCTCTCTCTGTCCTCGCTCTTTCAGCTCTCTCTTTTTTCTCTGTCTCATATTATACCTGCTTTAAAAGGTGATATTTAATAATCTACATATCTTGTCAAATTAATTGTAACATCTTAGTATATTTTGTATGACTCCACACTGGTGTTGCTGTTGGTTGTTTTTCTGAAGGCTAAAGCACACATTTGCACAAATTCATGAAGCTAACAAATTCCTACTTTGACTTGCAGCCACCTCGCTTTCTGCTTTTGCTCCACATGTATTTGTTTTGTCTTTCAATTTGCTGAAGACCTCAAACATGTTGGAAGAGATTTCTCTTTTGGCTTGCTTCATTGGTGCTTGTTAAAATGACAGATGTAGCGTCTATGATCAATGTTGTCTCATTCTTTCATATCTTACTCTAATATTTCTAAATCTCCCTGTCTCTACTTTCCATCCCCATGTCTAGGCAGCTCTTCCTCCGTCCCCCCCCCCCCCCCCCCCACCTCCTCCCTTCTCCCCACACCTCCTCTCTCTGGGGGGGAGTCGAACGTGATTTATTATCTTGCTCTGTTTCTCCTTTCCTGCTGAAACACCATTACTGTCTAATTGACAGTGAATGAACTCAAATATAGAATACAAAAATGCAGCACCCAAAGAAAAACTTTCATATCCACCTTCATGTACCTACAAACCTGCAGGCATGCATACAGCATCATAACTTTATGTAATTAACTTTTTATGCACACATGCATGAATACTGATACAAAGAAACACCTGCAGAGCATACATACTGTATACACACAACAAAACACATTTACACACACACACACATAGATTCTGATACACCAAGACATAATGTATTATTACACACTTGCACAAACACACATTTACACAATTTATAAACTAGCATAGTGAACCATAAAAATTATAAAATGTGTAAAAATAGAAGCATCAAAGTAACACAAAACTATCCTTCATATAAAAAGAGATTCAAACACTCACTCTTTCACTGTAAAAGACAGAATATATAAAGGCTCTTAAGCCTAATTTATTTCTGACCACAGGACAAGATAACGAAACAATTCCAGAGATTGTACAAAGTAATTTCCACCTACAACTCCACATCTCTGTATCTGATTCAAGTCATGGACTGAATAACAATATAAAGAGAGATGGGAAACGTGAAAGTGAAGAGAGAATGAATATGAAACAGACGAGTATGATAGAGAGAGAGAGAGAGAGAGAGAGAGAGCATAAAGGGGTACTGGGGGTGTGTGACATAGAGTCTCTAGAGTCCTAATTATCACTGTATGAATTATTACAACTGTAGAGCGTATACACACACACACACACACATATCTCTATATCTCCCCTGGAGTCTCGGCTCCCCTGCCTCCTTCCATACACCTCTAGACCACTAGTCACCGGAGGCATTTTCTCCCTTCTTCCATCCTATTCCCTTGTCTACTTACGCTCTTTCTCTTCCTGTCTGCTCCTAAAACCCTTTTCTTTTATTTCTTTTCATTTGAGTCACTTTTACAATTTGAATCGCACCAACTTGATATTTGATGTTACTGCTGCTACAGATTATAGCACTGGTGATTTGTACTTACAGTCAGTACATGATGTCTTTTTTTTAGTGGAAGCTTCTTAGTCTCATTCACAAAGTCTGATGCATGTTTTGTGGGTGTGAGTGGATTTACTTTACAGTGCTTCTCCCAAAAATGTTCTAGACGGTAGATTACAGTTTTTTTTATTTGAATTCTTCACAGTTCCTGTTCCTATGATGGAGACGATCATATTATGATGATCTCTGGAGTCAGGTTAGGCCACTGGATGATACCTAACCATTAGCTTTTGATATTTATGTATGAAAGTACAAACATGCACACGCACAGGTAGCCTACCTGGTACGGATAGAGGGTCACTCCTCCATTAGTTCGGTTCAGGTGCTGATGTGCCTGTAGAGCTGCTGTACTCAATACTGCTCCACTCCCATCATTACTGCTGGCACCACTATTATTGCCAGGGCTGTTTACTCCAGTTACAGGCTGCTGTTGGGCACCAGCTGCTTTTCCTGAACTGGGGGACCCGTTCCTTCTGTCCATCCCACCCCCAAGCCCCAGTGAGCTGGGCTTGGACCCCAGTCTGTGCCCTGGACCTTGAGGTTGTTGGTTTGTAGGAGCACAGCTGAATGTTTGCCCAACCGAGGGACTCCCATGACTTGGGTTGGATGGTCCATGGCTCGGGCTGGGTGTTGGGGTCTGGCTGGGGCTTGGGGAAGGTGACTGAGAGGAAGGGTGTGAAATGGCAGCTGCAGCTGAGGAGGAAGAAGAAGGGAGAAATGGAGGAGGCCAGTCCCGTGATCCAGATGCTCCTATTGGTCCTTGGGGTCCCTGAGATCCATATCGTCCAATCAGGGCAGAAGGGGAAGAGGTGGGAGACAAATCCCACTGGTCAAGAGTGAGGACCATGCGCACAGCTTCCTGTTTGAGCTGAGTGAGGTGAGTGGCGCAAACATCACAGCGACTGTCATGCTCGTTCCATGCTCGCCGAGAAATGTTGGGCACCTGAAGCTTATCATGGAGGAGGAGAGAGAAGGAGGGATCCTGGAGGGAGAGCAAAAAACAGGAGGAATTAGACCGGTGAATGAATGAATGAATGAATGAATGAATGAATGAATGAATGTTCAATTTTTTTATCTGTACTTGAACCTAAAATGGCTACAATGAGAGGAGAGGAGAGGAGAGGAGAGGAGAGGAGAGGAGAGGAGAGGAGAGGAGAGGAGAGGAGAGGAGAGGAAATGATAGGCATGTTCATGTTGTACAAGTCATGACTATGAATATTTATAGAAAACCCAAGAAACATAGCCATGTAGCCTGGGGGGAAATTTGTAAAGTAAGACAGACACACACAGAGAGGGGTGTGCAACAGCTACGTAGCACACACACAAAAATGCACTGACTAGATCTTTAGGGTCAAAAGTGTGACAACCGCTGACAGCAAGAAGAGACTCCTAATACAGAAATGAAAACAATTGACCTTCTACTCTGTTTTCCTCTCCCCTCTGCATTATTTTATCTTCTCAGCATGTTTTTTTTTCTACAGTTCAGCCTGACATTTTGTGTGTTGAGTGCATGATGTTACTTTGCATCTTTGAATCATCTGTAAAGCATCTTGCATCGTGCAATAAATACTGAAAATATAAAAAGATCAAACATACAACTCTTCTTACAAGAGGTTAATTTCTTGGCTATCAAATTCTCGCAATGAGAAATGACTAAATTAACTTCTCATAAAAAGGCAATAAAAAACCCATTTAGTGAAGAAGGAACAGTTAGCAACGGTGACATAAACTATGTCTCATTCATTCTTAGTCTTAGAAGGGCATATCAACCATTAAAAATAAATCATGGAAAATGACACTATAATGGTATTATAGTTGTAATTATTACAATGATATATATGATATATAATGTTTCCAGAAACCACATTCAACAACAGCAGCATCATACAATGGCCCACAGTTCTGTTCATTATAAAACCAATTTTTCAATTTCTTCCTGTAGCTGACTTGATAACAAAACACTCCTTAGCTTCAGTATCCTCATGTGCAGTCCAACTAGTCAAAACAATGGAATATGAATGATAGTTGAAGTTTGGTTTATAGTATTATATGATTTTCTGTAAGTTAAGGGTATATTAACTTGTACTACATAACCAATGAAACAGCTTCTGAACAGTTGACTTCTATTGCATCGCGGCCACAGATGTGTGTCCTTAGTGGGATGGACTGTAGCTTAACAGCCTGTCTGCATGTATGTGAGCAATTATAGTTTCTTGTGTGCGAAAAACTACATATTTGTCCAATTTGTGTGTGCCTGTGTGCATGGATGTATGTGTGTGCGCGCGCCCTTTTCCAGACTAATTGGAGCCACTCTAAATCTCCTCTAAATCTCCTGCCACTTCTCTCTAGTCTAAATATCAAAGTTAACAACACAGATATAAATCTGTGACTTATCCTTGATTGACCCCACTGAAAATATTTGATCAATTTTTTGCAGAAAGCACTAGGCACAATAGAAATTGTTTTTTTTCTTCTTCTACAAGTCTGGCTATACATACGCCTCTGACTGATGGCGGTATTAAAATAATTGTGACGATTGTCAGCTTAAGTGTAGGTGTAGTCGCAGTGTATTATCAGCAACTGTATGCCTGCTTGGAGATTTAACAAAATCATCTGTGGTAGGTGGTGTCAACTTACTTGATAACTATAATCACCTTCTAGCTTTTAACCAGCGCACCTCTTAAGAAGCCAGGTATCTGTGTAGGCCCTCACCCTTTCCTGTACAAAATATTTTGATTTTTCTTATATAACACAAGACAATTTCAGAGTGATTGATTTAACTATGGAGGTAAAACAGATAACAGTTTAACCAGCACTTTATAGTTTAACCGAAATCACACCAGTATTGACATTTGTTCAACCTGCTGGGACTATTTGAATATCTCAGTACACCATCATGCCAAGGAAGAGGCTGTGCATATACAGTATTAATCAAAGTTATAAACTCTTTGTTTGGTGAAGTTTAATCAATAAATGACTTATGGAGATACATCATTAGTATGTGTGTGTATGTGTCTCCAGTCAATAGGCATGTGATTGGCAGAGGTTATTTCAGCAGATTTATTCAGAAAGAGACAGACAGAGACAGACAGAGAGGACAGAAAAACAAAAGGGACAAATAGATAAATAACGAATGACTGACAGGTAGAAAAAAAGCACATTTATAGTATTAAGAGGCGGCACACTTTACAACACACTGTAAATACATCCTAGTATTCTGTAACCACCTGATTGTTTATATGCTGTCTAAAACCTACTTAACACTAAATTGTACAACTATTACAAATCCATTGAATTTTCTCTCCAAATTATCTTTAATTACAGATTTTCTGGCTGTGAGTGTGGTTAGCCTCTTTGGTGGTCCTCATGCTATTGAAATGGAAGCTTAATGTAATGTAGTGAATGTAACGTACTATCTGCCACACACAAAGTAAGCCTCTATCAATAGCAAACCTGTTACCGTTCCTCAATCAATATACTGTTTGTGTGTGAGTGTGTGTGGCGGTGTGGGTGTGTGTGAGTATGTGTGTGTGTGGGGGGGGTGTGGAAAATGTGAGTGCAAAAGAAACATTTCATCTAATAGTAAAATGCAACCTCTCAACCTGAGTGCTGCCTGCTAGGCTATGTCAACAAACCACAAGACCACAAGGTATATAAATATATATATAGAGATAGATAGATAGATAGATAGATAAAGACTACCTTGTTACTTGGGCAAACTAAGAGGCATAAGGAATATAACATGGTTTTATGGTTTTTAAACAGACATACACACATGTAGGCAAACATAATCCCGGCCAGCTCAAGATCCACACATACGCTCCAGGCTACATAAAATAAGCTACTGGTGTCTCTCTCTCTCTCTCTCTCTCTGGCCCTACACACAAAACATGTTTGCAGAGTGACACGCATGAGTGGAGGCAGACTGGAGGAGAGAGAGCCGAGGGAGAGGCAGATGTTAAATGCAGTCGGCTATTCAAGATTATGCATTTATTCCATTTTCCACTACATATATTCAGTAGTTCTGCTTAGCCAAAGGGTTATGACACATTTTCTGCTAGGTGCAAAAATCATATATTTTCAAATTGTGAATTTGTTTATAATTTTTTTTTTTGGTAAGACTAAATTCTTCATCTGGACAGGGGGAGCGAGCAGTAATGACTGCAAGAGCGATTGAAGTGAAATATCTTCCTCTTGGATTCTTCCCTGTGTGACTGCTGATTGATTGTTTGAAACATACAGATACCGATGGACATGGGAAAGGTGGATTGCGCTGCTGAAGCAGTTTATACTGGTTTTCCTGTATGTTTATACTATTAAATCCATTTCTAGTGGCATGTATTTATTATTTTCCATATGTATTGTGAAAAGTTGTGTAAACATTTAGTTTTAATGTTTCATGTCAAGTCACAACTTCAAAACTGTTTCAGTCTCGATTACTCATTTACTATATTTCATCTCACCCTCATGCTCCATCAGTTATTATAAAATGTATTTGAGATAAAAAAAACAAAAAAACTACTTTGAATAACGATCTATCTCCGATTCAATGCCAAATAGTAGCCCCACTTTTCCTGTTTGGAAAAGCAGGGTTTTTGTAAAGTCATATCTTTGCCAGTAACGAGTGGAAAAGGGAACATCTAATCCCTCTTGGCTTCTTTCGACCCCCTTCTATCTCCCTGTCACACACACTCAAATGCACACGCACAGCAGACAGGCAGCTAAAGGAGCAATAAAGTGGACACGGTGTACGGTACTTGAGATGAGAGCCCTGTTGTTCCAAATTAGCTGAGATTTGGTGAGCAGCCAAGCTGCCTCATTGAAAAAAATAAAGGAAAAGAGAGCTGTGGTTTGATAGAGAGAGAGGGGGGGGGGGGGTCAAAGGAAAAGAGGAGCTTTTTATAAAACTGGGTATGAACACTGCTCAAATGCACACACACACAACCATTAAACATCATTAACACTCTAGTACAAGGAACAATAGCCTATACAAACACACATATGCACACACACACACACACACACTCTCTCTCTCTCTCTCTCGCAGTGCCCTCTCTTTGACCCTCCTTCTGTATTTCTCTTCCCACTAATGTTTCCTTTTTGTAACTTGCAGCTCATCTTTCAAAACAGGAGTATCGCTGAGTTTGTTTACATTCCCCTGAACCAAACACACACACACACCCTAATTAGCTCTGTATCATGATTTTGCTTTCCAAGTAAAACTTTAAACAATTTTACAGAATCAGATTTACAATATGATTATTAGAGTTATTAGAGACTTGGATAAGGTTGTGGTTAGATAAGTATGTCCTTTTGTGAACTGCTATATTTTCAGCCCTCCTCCACTTTTCCTCCTTCCTTCATCTCATGTGTCTGTATCTTCCAGCCATCTCTTCACCTCTGAGTTCATCAGTATTCTGAGAGTGACTCAATCAGTCTCAGCACCACAGACAGTCTATGTGCATGTGTGTGTGCGTGTGTGTGTGTGTGTGTGTGTGTGTGTGTGTGTGTGAGATTCATTTCCTCCGACAAGGGCAGACAAACACAGCCTTAGCTCTACTGTGCAAGATGAAGTGAGTGACAGAAAGAGAGAAAGTAGAGAGACGGAGACAGGCTCCTAGCTAACCAAACAGTGACCTCAGACAATTTGTGTGTGTATGTGTGTGTGTTAGTAAGCTGGACTCAGAAGGATGCTATTACTGAGATTTGATGAGAAAAGACAACTCTGTCCTGTTTGTCCCTCACTGTTTTTCCTGTGAGTGTATGCACATGTATGCCCTGGAGGTAAAAGATTAAAGTACATGTGCTGTCACACAAAACAAGTCTTATCCCATTCACACACACACACACACACACACACACGCACATACACACGAACACACACACACACAAGAATAGACATACAGACTGTCCACCACTGACTGGGACAAGACAAGACAACATTTTGACACTAAACTGTGTGATTGCAACTCACCACCACAATCATCTCTCATCTCAAACCTTCTTCTCTTCCCTGTTTTCATTTATACTATATATAGAACCAGTTCATCACTGACTTAGAGACTTAAACTTGAGGAAAGAGGAGTTAAGAAGTGGTTAAATCAGACAAAAGGGAGAGAACCTGACAGAAAAAGACTAATTCTTCCATGAAGTGGAAAGGAGAAGAGGTCTTAGCCGGTCGTAGCCAGAATGACTCTGGTTTATTAGTGAGTGTGCATGTATGTATGTGTGTGTGTGTGTGTGTGGGCGCACATGTGTGTAATCAGTTCCAGATGAGTGACCAAGGAAGGTAAACCTTTCCTCCACCCCCATACTCATTTACCTCCCTTCATTGCTCTCCTTATTCATTCGTCTTCTACTTGTCCCTGTATGCACTATATAACATACACACACATGCATGTGCATTTTCTCAGCAGGTCTAAGATCAGTGAATTCATGCAGAAGAGATGCAGACGGTCTCTTGCACCTGCTCTGACAACACACACACACACACACACACACACACACACATACAGGAGGCAGGAGTGTGAGAAAAAGGATAAAGAGATGATGAAGAGTAAGAAATGGAAACCCGCAAAGAAAGAAAGCGGGAAAAAGACAGAAGAAAATATCATACATTTTCAAGTGTTGATGGCCCATGTTCACACATATTGGTCTCATGATGGAGAATGATGTGTGTGGGTGGGTGTCTGTGTCTGAATGATTGTGTCTGGTGTATGTGCAGGAGCAAGGTCAATAACACAAAGATTATAAATGACATCACATACTGGACAAATGTTAAAAACTGACAGAGGTCAAGCACAGGTCTTTTTCACTATCTCTCCAACACATCACTCTCAATCTTTTTCTTCAGGTGTTTTTTTTCTCACTCTCAGGTTTGTTTGCTTGTTGTGCACCTTACACAAACACACACACCCACACACACACACATCGGTACATAATATTGGATGTAAATGTAGTCTCACAGGGCCAGACATGATTCTGTCAACTTGGGACAAAAATACACATCTGGAGACAACTAGTTAAAATTCCACCAATATAAAAGTAACACACCCACATTTGACAGTCTGCTCTGACTCCGTTTTTGAGTCTTTGAACTTTACACAACCTTTAACATCTGGAGTAGAGTCAATGACACAAGAGAAGCAATGTTTGAGAATGCTTTACTGGAGTCTATCATGGTGACTTTACATTAATGCTAGTTTTCACAAGCTTATTGTCAGTAGGGCAAGTGTACTGTTGAAATGTCTTGTATAATCACTCTATTTTGAGCATTTTTTTGTGTGAGGAAGATCAGTATCATATGTGAGGGAGACAAATAACCTAAAAAATATAAATATAAAAATACAGAGAACATGAGGTAATGTATCTCCTTTTTTCACTTAAGTCAATAACAACTGCAAACAGTCTCAGACAATCTAATCTCTAAAAATACAACTCAGTGGTATTCTGATCATTGACTTATTACTGAACATGGTGAAATGGAAGGAGAGATGAGGTGAGAAGAAGGATGGACACAAGGAAGAAGAGGGAATGAGGAATGATTTGAGGGTAAACGACATTGAAGGAGGGATGGATGTCTGAGTGTGTTAAACAATCATACAAACACTCACACACTCACACCACTCAGACCTGCTGGTATGAAAATGAAACTGTTGTTTAATAGCATGTTAGTGAGAGTCCAATCGTTTAGGGACCCAACAACTGCATCCCCAGATATTTTTGTTTCTTTATGTTTCCCCTTAGAAACAAATATCTTAAGTAAACCTGTAGGTTATTACCTGCACCATCCTCCTCTCTTCTCTCTCTCTCTTTCTCTCTCTCTCTCTCTCTCTCTCTCTCTCTCTCTCTCTGTCTCTCTCTCTCTCTCTCTCTGTAATATGTCTCTTTTAATCACCTTTTTAATTGGTCATTGCTTCACATGATCCAATAATTGCTGGAGGAGTTAGATGAACACAGCCATAACATATTACACACACACACACACACACATCTGCACACATTCATGCATGAAACACATTAGAATGTTTTTGTTGCCATGGCAATGCAATAAATTAATTAGCAGATGGAACTTACTAGCTATAGGGGATGTAAATTACCTGCATTCTCTCTCACTGGAGATGTGTTTGTATGTACACATTTGTATCTGGGTGTTTGTGCACTGCATAATGCTGTGTGTTTGTGAGGCTGCATACTATCAGTAAATATACATATATATATATATATATATATATATATATATATATATATATATGAGAGGCCTTTAGAGAGTCTTTGAAGCACTTCCTCAGACCATGTTAACGATGTGCTTAGGTCTGCAGAGGCTGTGTTCATACGGACACTGTTGTGGATTGACAACCATCATTAATTGGCTGTCTGAATGTTGCCATGGGTTAAGTGGTCATCAGGCATTCTGGTCCACAAAGTTATGTTTTCCTCACACACAAACACACAGGCACGCAAAAATGAAAAATAGCTTAACCAGTGTGTGTGTGTGTGTGTTTGTGTGTTTGTGTGTTTGTGTGTTTGTGTGTGTGTGTGTGTTTGTGTGTTTGTGTGTTCGTGTTTGTGTGTGTGTGTGTGTGTGTGTGTGGGATGTTAAACCCAATCAAAGAGGGTACAAAATACTCAAAACAGATGGCCAAGGTCTTTCTCTCTGTCCCTCTCTCTGCGTGTATTTAGTAGTTTAGTGTGTGTGTGTGTGTGTGTGTGTGTGTGTGCGTGCGTGCGTTATAGACTGTATGGTCTGTGTATATACTGAACGTATACTGAACAGTATGTGTGGCAAATACTGCCTTCCCGTTAAGAGTCAAATCTTGCTCTAGCTCTTTTAATATTAAGTCTACAGATGAGCTCTCTCCTACAATGTAAATGAGCTAGCTGACTGGAAGAGAGCCTGGTTTTTATTAGCTTGCCATCTACATCAGTGCTCAGCTGTAAATGAAAGAGTTGCTTAAATTGCTGCCTGTTTTATATGCGAATGTTGCTTGCTGGTGAGAGGATCAAACTAAGCACGCTGGTGCCTGACTGTAAATGAACTGTATATAAACTCTATGCCTGTGTCCAACATCTGCATCAGAGCTACACTGTGTAATGAGGCATTTTTGAACCACTACCCAAGTTATGCATTAAAATAATCTACCCCAGTGTGTTAGCTAACTGGCAATTAAATTAGTGTCTGGCACCTCATTATAGATGAAGAAAATGACTTCAATGTTACTTAATTTAAGTAGACAAATATCCTATATAAATCCTTTAACACCATATTCTACTCAAAGTGAAAGTACAGCTTATTGGTTGCCATCCTCTTTACTGTGTTTCCTACAACCTGTAAATCAATATGTTGAAAGATAATGTTTGATTGAGTCTGAGAGTAAAATGCAATATCATAATTACTGCCAGCGAGGCATTTCTCTAAACACCACTAAGAGTTGGCCCCACATAGTGGAAAGGATCCATATCACAGGCATTGCTAGGAGTGACTCCCTCCTACCTACTGAACAGCACATGAAAAATCAAACACACTCTGGCACCATGCAGCAATTACTGAACAATACAGCAATTACTGAACAATACACATGCTTCATGGACTACACGGAAAACATATTGTCTATAACATTTTTCCTCTTTTCTTTCTCCATCATTTCCAAATGGCTTCCATTTTATCTTTAGCTATTGCAATTTGTCTATAATTACAGAAGTATGATTCAATGATTCATTTCATCCTAACATTTCTCTCTCTCTCCCTCTCGCTCTCCCTCTCTCCCTCTCCCTCTCTCTGACAGTGATGAATTGCCTGTAGGGTTGTGTAATCCATCTTGCTGTATCCCACACCTGAACACACTCTCTGACGCCCTCTTACTCCTCCTCAACTCCCCTCGTTTTCCTCCTCTTTTTCCCATCCGCCCCTTCCCTCCAGTATCCTTTCATACCAAGGTTAGTAAGGCTCACTAGGGAGGAACTGAAAGTAAAGGCCTGCCTGACAACTCCTGCTTATACATGTGTGCACACACACACAGACACACACACACACACACACACACACTAAGAAGCAGGTGAACAGTGTGTACACAGAAACAGTCTGTGTAGCCTTGAATACACAAACCCAAATATACATACTCAGTATACCAGTGCAGTTCAGGGGTTTTCCTGGCCCAAAATTAGTATATAAATTAATTATTGAATTACTACAGAATTTGATTCAACATCTACAGTTTTTTAAATCTAAAAATAAGTTTAAACATGTGCTGGGTCCTTCTCAGATCTGTGAGTTGCCCTACTCTGCTAATGGGGGGCACTAAACTATAATTTATTGTAATAAATCTATAATTGAAAATAAAATGATTACGCATATAACAACATATAAATGCAATATCATTGCATAGCTGAAATACCAGAAAGATCAAAGCATAATAAAAACAGACCCTTAGTATAAGAGATTTTGACACAAAACAATAATTATTGCTTGAAAAACATAATTATAAAATAGAATCATAGAAGGAAACTGGATGGCTGGTCGGGTGCTTCCCCTTTTACAAAGAGGTTTTATGTGTTTTAACATAAACCTTAAACCTCCAATGGGTGTGCTTTAATCATCTTGCAAGCCTCTTAAACTAATACACTTTTTTAACAGTCCTATATACATGAAGGTCAACTCAGCATGCTTGCTCTCTTCCAGGCTTCACGTTCACAACAGTAGTGCTCATTCATACATGGGAGCTCCTAAACGCACAGTGATCCACTGTTAGTCATTGAGCTCCTTCTGTGGAGCAGCTGAGGTTTAAGAGTCTCGGTCAAGAGTGCACGTGAGACTTTCAGGTTTTACACAGACATCACACCTGGATTAAAAATGACACAACTGTCTGGTCACAAGCTTTTATCAACAACTGCTTGACTTCTGGAGTTCAGGTGATAAGATCAATCAGAAGATACAGAAACATATAGATTAAAGAGCAAGAACCCTGCTTTCATATGACTCCCTCTCTGGCAGTGTCTGGAGCCTGGTGTACAGTCAATAACAGATAATAGTAAGCAACAACAACAACAATTTCAAACCCTCTAAATCGAGCGCCGCAAGCTCCATCTGCTCAAGGTAATTGGAAAGTTTAACAGCTAGAGGCTATTCTCTGTGTCTGATTGAAGCACAGACTGGGGACAAACAGCCCATTTAATTCTGTCTCTCTGTTTCACACAAACACACACTCTCTCTATCTTTCTCCATCTATGCTATGCTACCTCTGTAACCCATATACATTTTTGCCTCCCTTTCTCTTTAATTCTCTACGTTGCCTAGTTTTTCTCTCTTTCTTTCTTTGTTCTTCCTTATCTCTCCCCTAACTTCCTCTTACTCCATATTCTTGATAAGCCTGGAAAAGAACAGACAGACAGATATTTTAATATAATATCTAATTGATCCACAACTACTGCAGAGAAGTCATGGAGCTGCTCTGGAAACTACTGTTTAAATGTCATCCTTGTTCTTGTTTCACCTCCTGCACTTTACAATGCTCTGACACAATAGGCTCACAGTCCTACTTAAAATACACACACACATACACACACACTTCTCTTCTCATCCTATCTTTGGCATTAGCCACCCTCTTAACCTATATAGTTAAACCAGGAATGTACACACACACACACACACACACACACACAGATGCAGGAGTGCAGTGGTGTATTGTATTTAGAACTGGAATTATAATACAGTGTCTGTAAAACATGAATGACTGACTCACAGAGCCCTGTCTCTAATTTTGAGGTAGGTCTGTTGCCACAGTAAGCACTCACACACACTCACACACACACACATAAGGCTACTGAACCTTTTTAAAGGTAACTACATCACTTCTTCCCTATAAACCTTAAAAAATGACATTATTTCCACAGACATAGTTAAAGAAATGACAAAACTGATCTTGTAACATTAATCTTTTATAGTTGATAATTTGTCAATGTCAATCAATCAAAGGTCATTTGTCAGAGTGTAAAACACTAGTGTGTCCTCTAAAATGTGTATGAAGGCAGAGCTGTAATTGTTCGTACGGTATGTGGACTATGAACTTAGATGATAGTGATCGTAACCCTGCATAATAAACCTGCACAGGACCTGCCGGAGGCTGAATGTGTATATCAGTGAATGTATGTATACACAGCATATGTGTGTGTGTGTGTTTGTGTTTGTGTGTGTGTTTGACAGAAAACAGATTGAGCCTCCTCCCTAGACACTGTTTCAACCTCTCTAGTTTCATCTGCATTCAGCAGATGCATCCTGATGACTTAATCTCTTCTGTTATATTCAATCCACACCACTACACATGCAAACGTTACCATCAAGGCATGAATAATAGAATAAAACAAGTTATTTTTTTATGTAGCAGATTGGCTGAAAAAACTGTTGTTTACCAACTAATCAAGGCGACAGAACATTTTCACCCAATTTTAATGAAGGTGAAGTCAGACCTAACGTTAGTTGTGCCATTATTATACTATTGTTTGTCATTTTAACTTTTGCAGTTAAGAGGAGAACATGTCCCTTATTTCGCCTCATAAATGTGCTTTCAGTACTATATTTGTTTTTTTTAAGGATAGATACATCAAAATACAACATACACTCATATATACAGTATGTTTATCATTCCAATGTAATCCAAAAGTCCTAAAATAGCCCTTCAAGGCCCAGCCAAAATGTCCTCCCTTTACAAGTTTTCTTACTTTAAAAGTATAAAACTATAAATACATTTTCATGAAGAAGAAGACAAGCACACAGGCACTGACACACAAACACAGACAGAAACACAGACACACACACACACACACACACACACACACACACTCATCATCCGCGTCACTAACACCTCAGCCTGTCATGAGATGCTGAAGATAGATGTGTTATATCTGACTATGTGATAGCCTGTGACGGTGTGTGCGTGTGTGACTGTGCATGCTTCTGTGTGACATATCAGCTTATGACAGCAGGTTGGCTAATGTTAGAAGTGTGGTTAGCGGGTCTTCAAATAAACCAGCAAGCGATACTTCACAGTGTCACAGAGTGCACGAGTTGGCACCTGCTGCTATTGTAACAATGGGACATTTTCACTTTTCATCTTAGTTATGGATAACAGTCTAAAACTGACTGACTAATGTATATAGAAAGATGTATACACTGGATGGATGGACAGAAAGAATATAGATAAATGATATATTTATGTACATATGGAATTTCTAATTATGTATCACATACAAATATATTGTACATGAAACTCTATACAGGAAAAGCCAGATGCCCAACAACTGTATAGTGTTTTCTACTTATTTCTGTATTGTGGAGGTGATGGAAAGGCAGTTGCCATGGTAGCTACGGACTTACAGGTGCTGTTGCCATCCTCACTACCATCCAGCAGTGTATATATGTTCTCATACAAACCTCTGTGCCTTGGTGTGTGTGTGTGTGTGTGTGTGTGTGTGTGTGTGTGTGTGTGTGTGTCAGTGTGCATTTGGCTGTGTGCAGTCATGCATGTGATTTGCATGTTATGTGTTCTCGGTGTGCTGGAGCAGTGGTCATGTTTGTTTTGGTCTTGGGGCCTGTGAGGTATGCAGAGGTGCTATAAATGTAAAACTGGTACATAAGCTTTTCTTTTTCACTGCTTAAGTGGGCTACTGCTGCTTATATACATGTTTTTTTTGCATGTGTGCCTTTATTGGAAAGTAGACAGTGTACAGAAACAGGAAAGAGGACAATAAGAGACAGGAGATGATGAGGAAAAGGTGCTTCTTTTGAAGCCAGAAAGACTTTTTGTAGCTTCTCTATCTCTGTCTAGAAAGATAAGTTACACACACATACACACACAGTGCGTTGACTGTGGTAGCTTACTGACTGGCGTTTAGTCTAATTAACTATGTCCGCTCTGGGTCAGTGCCTCTAATGACAATGATAGCACTATTAGTGAAAACGGCCTTCCTTCTTTCTTCAGCTCGTCTTCTTCCTCTTTTTCATCCTTCTTCTCCTCCTTTTAAATCAAAATCTGAGTTTCTTTCATATTTCTTTCTTTCTCCAGAGTCTAATTACAGAGAGAGAGCGCATGGCAGTGTCTACAGGCATAGACAGTAGATATTGAGACAGGAGAATGATAGAGGCCAGGCAGGAAACATACAAAGAAGAGGGGGAGAGGAAGAAAACTGTAAAAGATACTGTACAGACACTGGTCACAAGTATATCAAAATACTAATAAATAAAAACATGGGTGGACCTTTTATGTCAAAAATATTTCTTTCCACTTGTTATGCTTATCACATTTAACTGTATCTCCCCCTGAAACCCTGATACCCCCTTTCCAGTCCAGTTAAACTTTGTGATCTGCCTTGAAGACATAAACTGCTGACACAAAACTTCCCACAGCTAAACAAAGGCAAGTCTGAAGTTGTCCTGTTTCGTCTCCCTGCTTCGGTCAAAGTGAGTACCAACAGTCTTGGCAACCTGTCCACCCTTGTCAAACCCTGTATCAAAAACTTTGGTGTGATATCTGATTTTGCCTTTAGATTTGACAAGCAAGTTAATGCTGTAGTGAAAACCAATTTTTTCCAGCTTCATACTATCAAATCATACTGTCAAATCAAGCTGTTTCTCTATTTCGAAGATCTTGAAAAAGTCATCCACATCTTTATATTCTCCTGCTTGGACTACTGCAATTTCCTGTATATTAGAATTAATCAGTCATCCCTGTCCTGCCTGAAACTGGTCCAGAACGCCACACTCAGGCTCTTGACAGATACCTAGAAGAGGGACCAAATTACCTCTATCCTGGCCTCTCTCCACTGGCTGCCTGTACAGTTTAGAATTGATTTTAAGTTTCTCCTTTTTGTTTATAAAACCCTTAATGGGCTGACCCCCTCCTATATGGTAGACCTAACCCCTATTCTACCTCCAGGTCTCTCATGTCAGCTGATTTGGGGCTGGTTATCCTGGTTATTCCCTGATCCAAACCTAAGCTCAGGGGTGACTGCACCATTAACTCTTTTAAGTTCAGGCTCAAAACTTACTTTTATTCACAAGCATTTAAATCCTCCCAATGTGGCTGATTTTTTCTTGTGCCTATGCTCATGTGTTTTTCGTTTGTGTCTACAAGCTGTGTGCCTCATTGTTTATGTGGTTGTATTTGGTAATTTTAGCTACCTGCTCTGGTCTGTATTGCTACTTTGGATAATGTGGGTTGTTTTTAAATGTGCTTTACAAATAAATTTGACTTTATGTCACCATAACTGTACATTCTTCAAAGCATGTCCATGTAAATGTGTTCCTGCAGGATTTCCAGCAGCACGTTCATGTTGGTTCCACCTATTCCCAAAGGAGCTTTTCTGGTTGAGATCTATGGACGCTGTAGCTCATTTGCATTAAAGGTAAGTCACTGTTATGCTTTTCTAGAGACATTGTGTGCTTCACAACGTTGTACAGGAACTTACTGAAAGTTTCTATCGGAAAAGGGCTGGGCAACAGTTATAATGAGACACACTTGGTCAAAAATTCAAGTCAATTCTCCTATTGTTCTTAAGGGGGCCCTAAGATCTTATGTCCACACTTACATATCGACTCAACTGTTAGCTCCAAGGATGATTTTAGATTGTACAGGGAATTTGTATTTTTCTGGTCACTCAGTAAATATAGCATTGAATATATGCTTGTTTGTCATTTAGTATTAGTTTTAATATAAAAATCTACATTTTTAATTTTTTTGTGTTTTACTTTACCGGGGACAATTATGATCAATACCAATATAGTCACAGAATTGCCAACTCAACTGATAAATAGAGAAAAGGATAGAAAAGGTAAGGTAAGTAATACTAGATCATGAGATGGTGTTTAAACGTGCCTGCATGGGGCTGGGAAGTTGACATAAACCCAGTGAGAAGCTCTCCGATTCAGCCTGCATCAGCATCCCTCCCCTCTCTCACACACACACACCGATCCATCCACACCATCTAGCTGTTATTGATGAAGCCACCTCTTTATATGGTAATGTCTTTCACACCTGAAAGGCATCAAAAGGGCATGATCCGTCTCTCTCTCTCTCTCTTTCTCTCTTTCTCTTTCACTCTCTCTGTCTCTCTCTCTCTTTCTCTCTCTCACACACACGCACACACACACACACACACGCACACACACACACACACACACACACACACACACACTATATATGTTTCTCTCTCTATCCTTATATCTTGCCAAAAACGCATGTACACAGTAACTGGCGCTATTATTCACATGAACCCTATATATTTTCACCCTCTCTGTGCCTCTCACCAACATGCACAAAGCTATGAGGAGCCCATTAACGCTGATGGAGATATGTATGCGGCTCACATCTGTCACATGTCGCTGCCGTGGCAACACCAGCTGCCGTGGTTACCGGAGGCCTGTTTCTGTAGTGTTATGGGATTTGGTTATTACCGGATGGCTAGCTACCTGTGTGGAAAAATACATCCCTTTGAGGCCAGATTGTGGAACAATAATACTCAACCTCAGTTTTCGGATGATCTATGAAGTGAACTAATTACAGAGAAATAACTGCTTTTTGGTGTGAATTGCAAAGAGAACAAAATTAGTTAAATTTATCATATCTGCAAGCATATTAACCCCACTTGTTGATGGTTGAAAGCCATCTAATAGCAGATAGATCAGTAAGCTCAGTCTTTAGTTTACCTAAAGATCAGATGTATGGGCTTATTGGTTATATTCATTAATAAAAGGAATTGGTTTGAAAATGTAAGCATTAATACTTTTAAAGATAATTCTGCAACTACTTCGAATGATGTAGGTATTTTAAAAAAACTCCTGCATGTCAGAAACATAGAAAGTTCTCAGTAAACCTTGGAAAGTGCATATGTTCACAAACATGTCCTATTATGGTTCTATTTTTGTGTCTGAAGTGGAACTGTATATGTTTCACTTTATAAACATGGGTGGTTCTGACTTTGAGCTGATCTGAAACAGACACACACACACACACACACACTGAGAGAGAAAGAGAAGTGACCCATTTTCCTGAGCTGAACTGGATCAACCAAAAACACATCACTCTCTATCCATGTATGATTTTGGTGTGGATATAAGGGATGAATACACAATATAGACACACAGACATACAAACCAGTAGAGCAGGGACACTGGCCTTAAGTGAGTACAGATGTGTAGCCAGATGTGCTTTTGAGTCCTGTGGTTACAAGTGTGTGCACTTTCCGTGTGTGTGTAAACCTGAAAACCTACTCTGCTCAATCTAATCCCTCAACAGAGCACTTAATTGCTCCCCACACCAGCCCATATGTCAATATGACCTGTCTGTCTGCCTCTCTGAATAAATGAATGTAGCTAATACTACTAGTACATACTACTACTACATAAAACTCAAATTTGCTTCAATGCACTTTCTCTGAAACGTAATGGACAGCAAATAAACATTACACAAACAGAACACTTCACTTGTTTGCAGTAACAAAGTAATAACTGCATAAACAACAAACGACTAGAAAATGACACACAAACCGTGGATTGTCCACCCCACTCTCAAGACTTAACATTTAATTACTCAGTCATATGATCTAAGCTCATCCAGATTGTTGAAATGCTTTAGAGTTAAGGTTAGAATTAGATTTTAGTTGTGATGGTTAAGGTTGAATTAAAGAGAGACAGGCAATGTTTTAATGGTCCTCACAAGGACATGAGTACAAACGTGTGTGTGTGTTCATTTGTGCTTGTAGGGCATTTAGCATGTTTTTTGGTGGTTAGTTCTGTGAATACAGAAACACACACACACACACACACACACACACACAGCAAACAGCAAAATATTCAACAGTAAAACCAGTGTAGGTCATCATTAGCATAGCATTAATAGCCCTGTGTGGCGTGTGTGGGTCAAGCATGACCTACAGTACCATGTATTCATGGTTCAGAGCTGTGTGTGTGTGTGTGTGTGTGTGTGTGTGGAGGAAGGGGGGGGGGGGGGGTATTTTAACTCTGAGGGGTCACATCCCAGTGTCCTGTGGGAATAACATGGGCTCTCATGCTGACAGCACAACAGAGGAGGATACACACACACACACACACACACACAGAACTGCTGCTTTGGCACATTTGGTGAAGGGTAAGGATTATCAGGTCACATTGCTTCACTGAGGACATGAGTTCAGCTTTTCTCTGCCAAAGAACACCTGCAGAGGTCAGTTCACTCTCGTAAGGACAATCTGGGGAAGAAACCACACTGTAGTAAAAATGACTGAGCACAAGTGTTCAATTCTTCAATAATGGAACAAACACTGGAACTAACATGCCAAAAATAGAAAAATATAGTTAATAATATGGTACTGGATAGCTCCTGAGTGAAAGATGAGTTTGTGTAACTGTTGTATACAGCTCATTCGTTCACTCGACCGGTTATTAAAATCAGCGGTTTAATGACTGAGAGCTGGTCATGATGTACCCGGACTTTGCCCTATTTAACTTTGTTTACCCAACAGAAAAGAGCATCTCAATATGTGTTTCAACCGTTACAATTTCCTCTTGCGCGTGTTAAGCCGTTTCTCCATTACCATGATACGTTTCTATCATTTAGTTTTACTGACTGTAAGGTGAGCGGGGTTTGTATACTTGAATTCTTCCTTTTCAATAAGACAAACACTCCCTCATAGAAAAAAAAATCCCCACAAAAATTGTAATGGAGTTCGTTCATGCACAAAAACCTTGCCGTATGGATCCACCAACTGATCGTGATTCAGCTGGCTCACTGGACTCACAAGCAAAAGCTGAGGTGGAAAATTTCATTGGAACAAAATAGCACATGATCTCTCCTGACTGTGAAACTGACACACAAGTGCACAGAAACATACTGACTTTCCTAGACCCATGATCTCAGCCCATTTCCTCATTAATACGTTTGAATCTGTCAACAAAGACAAAGACATTGAAATGTATTTTCATTGACAAAATTCTTGAGCCAAAGGGAGATATTTTGATTTATGATGGCCTTAAAACACTTCTTGGCTGCATACTATAGTTTTGTGTACTAGGTTCAGTGATACTTTTAAGACGATTTCCATAACTGCAGCTGGTAAAAGCATACTCTACTTAACATGTTATACAGAGGTACGAGTTTCACCCAGTGCCTACACTAATTGTAATACTGTATATTATGTGCTTGTTCTACACTATAATAAAGTTAACCACGACAGAGATGCTTTAATCAGCCTGGACTAAACCCAACCTCACAAATAACATTTTAATTTGTGGTCTACCCACCGATAGTCTTCATTAGCCCTGACTGTTGCTAACAATTTCCAACTGTCATGTTCATGTTCTCCTAATAAGATCCCACTGTTTCCACCTCTGTTGCTCTCTTACTGACTCAAACCTTCTCTTTGTCCCACTTTAATCCTATATCTGACTCTTATCCTGCTGACTGCACTTTATTGGCCCCATCATGCATAATACATGCTTATTTGTTACCAATTAACTCAAAGCCTGATGTGTGGCCCCATCTAAAATCCCGTCGGCTGCAGAACAAGAACATCAAACCCAGAAGCAACATCTTTATAAATTATGCTGTCAGAGGCCCTGCCAGTAGGGCTTTCAATGTGTTTTTATGCCTTCGATTTGCATAACCACTTCCAAATGTCCAAAACAGTTTTTCCTTTTTCTCATTTTTTAAATTTGTATGACAGCACAACCTCAACGAAACACATTAAATGTTCCTCAGTGACAACAAATGTCTAAAGTGCAATGCCATGTTCACTTTCCAGTTGTTTAAAATAATCAAATGTAAAAAATAATCAAATTTAAAAATGATCATTGTTATTAATGTAATTAATCTCAAATTAAGAGCATAAGAAAATTATTCAGTATAGAAATAGGAAAGCCAAAAATAAATTGCATACATGATGATAATGCGCAGTGCATCTTTTATTATAAATTAACTCACAACACTCTGGGACTCATGAGAATGAGAATCACTGTACTAATGGAATTAAAATTGATTATATGGACAACCCACAGAAAATAAATAAATAAATAAATTGCCTGTCAAAGAAAATTAGAAAAAGGCAGCAACCCATATGGATTAATATTTGCTTTCAGCGGTCAGTGTCTTTCAGTAATGCATCATGTTAATTGCCTCAAAAGGAGAAAAGCAATATAGAATAGATGGAACAAATCGATTTAGGTGATATGATCAATCAGGTAAAATGGAAAACTCCAAGACAAAAATTTAAATAGTCTCATCCCCATTTGTCATTTTGTTTTTGGCATCCTGTCAGTTATTGATGAACAGCTTCAGATACAATAATCATCCTCTCAGATAAATCCTAATCCCAAAGGGTGTTTAGTCTCAACTCTTTACCACAGCTGGTCAAATAAGGGTTGGACAAATAACTTCATCCTTATGATTTATGAGAACAATAACCCTGACTACACAGCAACACACTAAGTAAGGGAATAATTAGAAGCCCAATCTTTCATGAGCGACCAAGTTAATAAATGTCACTGTCCAAATGCCACAGTTAATGAAGGAACAAGTTATTTTAGGAGGCTACACTGCTGTTCATAACCAACTCACCACCACATCACAGAAGAGGAGTACAAAGAATTACCAATATATGCAATAGTATACAACAATGAGACAGAGGGGGAAGCATAACAATCTGGTTTTTACCTTGCTGGAGTAGGGTCCAGGGATGAGCAATTTCAATGCTTGTCTTTTCAGTTCTGTCAGCCTAGCATTGCAGTTCTCACACCATATCCCCCTTTCACTACCAGGGGAACTTCCGCTGCCTGAGGCCGGGGATCCCGTTCCAAAACCTGGGGAACCTCCTAGAGAACCTGGAGATTCTGTCCCAATCCCAGGGGAGATGGTCCCTGGTGATCCAGAGAAGGACCCTGGTGAGGAGATTCCTGAGCCAGGAGATGGGGTGCCCGTGGAGCTTGGCATGGAGCCGGCACCCTCCGGGGCCGGGCGTGTGCTGGACCGAGAGGTTTCCTCGTAAGCCTTTCGGTACCATGTGTCGGGAAAAAAGGTGGCAGATTTGGTGGGGGAAGTGTCAGGCATCTGTGAGATATTAAGAGAAAGAAAACGTCACTTATAGGTTGTTTAAATAATGGCTACATTCCACTTTTTTGCAGTCTACTACTATTGTGCACGTTGGCTCGCTGGTACAAATAAATGGAACACAATCATTCATTTTAGTAGTTGCACCTGTGCGTCTCTGCTATGTCAAGTCAAACGTGTGTCACTAATGTATTAACATGTGCAATGTACGTAGCCTAGTAGCCTTGTATGACACGTTACAGTGTGCAAAACGACATATGTTCTGTTAAATTATAAAAACTTACCCGAAACAATATATGAACTTAAATACATTCAGTAAGCTATCTACATTGTTTAATTTAACAACTCAATGTTAGAAAGCCAGCTGATCATAAATCCAAAAAGATACAATCAAAAACAGAAATCACTGAAACTAATTGTCACTTGACTAACAGCAGCTTTAATATTCATGCTTAACCTATGTGCTAACAAATGTTACAGAGTCTGTCTAAAGCAAAGTGAACTAAAATGACACTAAATCAAATTAGAAACAAACAAACAAAGACAATGTTAAACATTTACTATGATGCTGCTACGACCCAAGTCAGGGCAGTCAACATACTGGACTCTTCCATTAACGTCTAAACAGGGATAAAGTCAGATTCTGTTTGTAGACCTTTTTTTGTATTCAGACAACCACATGCAAACATCAAATGAGCCACAAAGAGTTGAAAATTAGATCTTTTGCATCAGGACAAATCCAGTCAGAGAGGAAAGATCCATTGATGTGGTGGTAGCTGGTAAAGTTGGGTAATATCGCTACTGTAATCCCTCACAAGGGCTATAATAAGGCAGCAATGAGTAGACTGTAAGTATGTATGCTCAACCATCTCCAAGTGAAGAGGTCAGGTAGAATATGAGCCAACCCTTTGTTAGAAATTAATGCTTTAAAGTGGTAGATGGTAGACCAAGACACAGGTGTGAGTATAATACCTGATTTAGCTGCAAGGTCCTCAGTTAGTGATAAGAGAATTAGTGATTAAGAGAATCTGGGAGCTCTGCCAGTGAAAATGCATGAGACTGCATGAACTAAAATCTAAAGTGTGCTTTCCTCTGAAAGCTCCAGTGTTCATGTAGCTATAAAACTACATGTTGCAAGTTAAAGGGGTGTGCAGTATGAGATCATGATGAGATGCATGCATCACTAAACGGATGATAAGTTTTCACATTTATCGGGCTTATAGGTAACTGAGGTGTACCCGCCCCTCCGGTAGTGTAATGAATAACCTACCCCATATTTTCTGCTCCGGCTGCTCACAGACCTCTCCTTGGTCCCCGACAGTGAAGTCATGTTGGAGGTGAGCGGAGGGGGGGAGGAGGAGGGGAGAGGAGAGGATAAAAAACCTCTGCTGCTGCTTCACATTCAAAAGGAGACCACCGGATCGATTTCAATTAACTACACGCCCCTGCAGTTTGCTCTTCTCAATCTGGAGGCAACCTCACGCCACTTCTTCCAAATGCATGTGGAAACTGGTTACATCCCCATTTCGTCGCCAAAAAAAATAAAAAAAATCCTAGATGGTCTTGCTGTTAGTTTTTTTTCCACTGGTTGTTGCTTCGGAAGAAAGCCCTCGAATCACTTCTAAACACTGATAATTCATACAGGTCGCGCAAAAGAAAGCAGACCGCTCCCTGTCAGCAGAGTGTGCTCTGCGCTGAACGAGGCTCTCTGCTCAACAGCGCTCCAGACTGGCTCCGCACTCGGCACAGCCTCTCTCCATCAGCTCTGCGGCTGGCCAGGTGAAACAAAAGCCCCCCGGGGCAAATTCCGACGCACGGCGCAAGTCACATGGGCTAACGACAAAGTCACGATTCGTTAGATCGAGTAAGATCCCTCTAGTGTAAGATCACAGCTAAGGTAGTTTGTTCCCGGTTGTTTATACTTAAAGTGCTAATATCTCTACATCCCCGTTGACTTCCCGGGTCTCCGCAATCTGCTGAAGGCAGCAATGAACTGAGGAGACAGGAGAGAGGCGCACATCTGGATGAGGGCGGGGTCTCCCTGCCCCTCACCAACCTCAGACCCAAACACATCCACAGGATCCGTGGGAGAAATCAACTTTTTTTGCAATTTCTTTAGGGTGTTATTATTAGGAGGATGTGATTATTGGACTTAGATAGGATCAAGGTACGATAATATGAGATATTGAGGTGAATTATCTGGTAGTCTAGGGGGGTTTACAATGTATTATTAAATAACCTAACAAATCTAAAAAGGCTAATTTCGTATTTATGTATTTATTGGATTGTGGACTTGCTTTTTGGACCCGTCAGTATTGCTATAACCCTGACTACAGCACTTCCACTTTTTGTTTGTTGTTTATGTTTATTAATTTCTAAATCTGTTGCTCACCGAGAAGAGGAGAAAGAGATGGAGAAAAGCAGCGGGATGAAACTTTCATAATGATGTCATGATGACAAACAATCGTCTTTGTCTGTCAAAAGGTTTAGCTGGCTGGTCCTTCAACTGCATTACGTTTGTGCAGAATACCAAGACAAGGAAATGTTACATTTCTAAGGTAGTAATCTTTCTAATGTCTCCAGAGGAAGAGGCACCCATGCAAATAGTCACTTAAGTGATTTTAGGAACCATTGCGTTGTAAAAGAGAGCAGTTTATGAGTGGTTATACAGTGCCATCTGCTGCTGTGATACAGTTATTGCTGAAGATATACAGGCACCCATAAAATGAGTAAATAAACAGCATGTTGGACTGCTTTAAATATTTTTAATGGTAACATGCAATGGTGCCCATGCAAGCACTAAAAGAGGTTTTCCTGGCTATAATCATTTCTCTGGCTATTTAAAGATTCCTTTCAAATGCACTTTCAATATAAGTGATAGGAGCCACAGTGTGTCCAACATTTTATGCAAAAATGTATTTAAAGGTTTATCTGAAGCTTATATGAGACTTCAGCAGTCTGGAGTAGTCAAAGTAGATATTTGTTACATTTACAGTCTTTTTTAGCATCAAATTCCCTCAATAACAAAAATATGGAGTGTTTGAACTCAGGATAAATCTTTCAGTAATTCGTCCAGTGATGGCTCGATGGATGTTTGCGTGGCCTGAGGTAAAAAGGAAAGAAAAGATAAATTTGATTTGGCAAGTGCAATCAGCTATCGTGTAATGAAAGATTATAGTGATTTTACTCAGATTTATACAGCTGGTGCTAAAAATCCTGAGACAGGACTGACAGGATTTGGGGTAGTAATTCAAACAAAAGGAATTGGAATCATCAGAAGCATGTTTAAGGCCTTTCAAGTCGAACAGCTGCCAAGATATATTATACAAAGTTCTGCAGTCAGTCACTAGAACAGCAAGTGAGGGAGGTAAGGATAACTATCTGCGGGAACCAGTACATGTAGGATGAGGGGGAATGAGAGGGTGGATGAGCTGGCATAAATGCTTTTAAAGAAAGGAAATGCAAATTAGTATCAGTAAAGCTGATGTGTAATCTGGGAAAAAAAAAACTAACCAAAAGTAGCAAAAAAAAGTTGAAAGAGAAAGTAAAGGAAGGCAGGGATAGGGTGCTAAGGTGGTTGCCATTTATATATATTTAATAGCAGTGTGAATGACAAGCAGTTTGTTTAGTTTGTTGGTTTGGTTTAGTAGAAGGTATTTAGATTGATTCTTTGATCCACACTCAGCAGGTGGCAGTAATGCACCAATAAGCTGGTAGCCAACAGCCGTAAAAACAAGGATACGAAGGCGACGAAGAAGAAAAAAAGGTATGTCCCTCCATAGTTATCAGGAGTTGTATATGCGACTTGTTTTTTGATTATATATATATATTATGTCTAATATTTGATACTTTGTCGTCGATGTGAAGTAGCTTTATTTAGCACTTGCACCCGGCGATGCTCAAAGTCTTTACTGAAGCTGGAAGCTAACTCTCTAAGCGAAAGATTGAATTTAAGATACTTGAGGTAAGGAAGTTAGGTTGCTAGTTTTATACGGGTTAGGTAAGTCGCCTGTCAGTCACGTTTATGGTTATCTCATAGGCTGTGGAAGCCCACGTATGCGAAACATTGTGTTAACGTTAGTTAAATTGGTTATGCTGAGTACTAGTTAGCTATAACCTGGTACATGACTTGCATTAAGAACCGTGCAAACTAAATGAACGTTTATATCTGTTACGTCACGTGATATGCGTCAGCAGTTACTGTTTCTGTTGCTCAGGGTTATTGTTGGTGGTTTTGTTTTGGTGCTACATGCTAGTAACACCAATGAAGTCATGTCCCAGTATGTTCGCTTAACAACCAACGTTATCGTAACCCCTGTTCAAATAAGTTACCGTGGAAACTCGCATCACGTGTCATGTGTTACCAATACGTTGATTCTATAGTGGTATAACATGGTGTTTGCATTCTCATATTTTTATTGCTGAGTATTGTAATGCTAGGCCTTCTGCTAAAAAAAAAAAAAAAAACCTCAGTCTGTATTGCAGTACCGTAAATGTACGCGAGGATGCGCTGTTTATGCGACATGTTAGTTTAATTACTCCTAACAGCTGTTCGCCGCGTCATCTAAAGCAAAGTATTAGCATTCCGTTTCCATGGCGACATGCTGTATGCCCATGACTTTAGGTGGCGCCTGTAAACCCATGTAATGATTGGAGTGTGAAAATTTGTGCATTTGTTTCATCATCAAAAGCGAAAATACGACTTCTCGGTGTCTTCCAGCAGAAGAAAATTAACGATTATTTTATTATTTCCCTCTCTCTCTTTGTTCACAGCGGCCTTACCTTTTACCTGTCTGGAGACCCCAAGGTGAACGAAATCAGAACTGATTAATGTTTGATCTTGATAATCCAGTAGACGTTTGATCCAGTGAACTCAAGGGAAATCTATCCAGTGAGAGGAAATCTTACAACAATGAAAGGTAACCCAACATGCAATCTTGTCTAGTCATTTTCTGAAATTTGTAAACAATTGTAAAGCTAAAGCTGACCCAAATTATATGGGTTATACACATCCACATGAGGCCAATCTAAATAACAATAGTTATAATTGTAAAATAAATAAACCAACAAAAATATAAACTTTGTGATGATCTTTTAGGTGGACCTCGGAAAACCAGAAAAAAGGAATCTAAAAAAACCTCCACACCGAAAGTTGACTCAGAAACTGTTTCATCTCCAGCAGCAGAGGAGTCAAGTGCTCTGCAAGGCTGTGGATTTGCCATTGACAGGCAGTCCATTACATGCTTTATACCAAGTACTCCAAAAAGAAGCAGGGGACAACTACAAGAAGCCTACCAGACCTCCACACCAGTCCACAGCTCATCCACTGTCAACCTGTCCACATCAACTCCTTTAGCAAAACAAGTAGAGCTAGAGTACACTAAAGTCATCACACAATTGAAGATGTTTGACCATTTTCTGTTTCTGAATTCTTAATACACTGATTTTTTTTGCTGTTTATTTCAGTGATGTTCTTTAACTCTTCTTACACTTGTTCTGTCGTAGGCATCAGAGGGAGATTCACCATGCAGCAATTCAAACTCTCAGAGCGAACGTAGGAGGGGTCGTCCTGCCCAGCCAAAACAAGCTAGAAAAAGTGTGACAAAGAAGCAAACACAGACCTGCAGTAAAAACAATGGTCCTCAAGCCAAGTGCAGGCGTGGCAGGAAACGGAAAATTGAGGCAGAGGATTTTCAAACAGGCACTACTAATAATAATCAGTCACCAGAACGTTCTAGACCCAGATTTGAGCTGAAAAGCCCTGATGCAGAAGAGCAAGGTAATGCATCTTAGTGTCTACCTCATACTGTACACAGTCAACATAATACCTTTCAGATCACCCTCACAGTCTAAAGCAATCTAGTGGTTGCAGAATCTGATTTAAATGCAATTTTTTTTTTTTATTGAAAATTTTTTTTATTCATTACTACTTGTAGAGCATCTTGTATTTTGTATCTGTTCTAATTCTAAGTGTGTTTTCTGTTCCTCCTACATCCCCTCTGCCCAAAAAGATGAGCCTTTGCTGTCTTCAGATCTATCTATAGAGCTAAGTCACCATGAAGAACAGCTGTTATCTTTGTCCTTCCAGGAAGATGAGGAAAGTGAAGAGGAGGAGGAGTTACCAAGTTTCTTGATGCAGGTGGACAAAAGTGAGTGAGAATGCAGTGATTGAATGCAAATAACCTCTGCAAGGACTACCGTAGAAGTGGATTTGGATGTGTATTTGTACTGTATACTGTAAAGGCTTGTACTCTTTTCTTTCAGAGCCCCCATCCATTACAGAAGGAGTGTTTGTGTGGTACAAATTTAGAAATTATCCATTCTGGCCAGCATTGGTGAGTGGAAAAAAAAACGTGTGTAGATAGTGTATTCTTCATAAGTACACACATTTTTATACAGGTTTTTAGACATTTTAGACAACTGATATTTTGCTCAATTAATGACTTCAACTTGAATATATAAAAATGTTTTTATTTTGACACTCAAGTTGTTGATTAATTGGCAAGTTGTTTTAGCATTATTAAATATCCATTGGGGAAAGCCTGATCTGTGTATTATTTCATTGTTGTTTTTTTTTCTGCAGGTAAAAAGTGTCAACCGTAAGCTGAAAAAAGCCAGCATCATGTTCATTGATTACCCAATGATTCACCAAAAAAAGGGGTAGGGAATATAAAGTGTAAAGGACTGCACTGTTTGTTATACAACATATTCACACTAATATGTTGTGTTCTGTTTTGTGGAATGTTATTTTCTAAAATGCTCTTGTGTTTTGTTCAATGTTGTTGTGTTTAGTACCTCAGGGCTACTGTATATCTAATTGTCATTAAACCCGACTGCACAAATCAGAGATATTTAAACAAAATGTTGAGTGAATTGCTGGCACACTTTCAAGTCATCATGAGTTTTTTTAGTTTAATGTTTTTTGTTCTTTAAGGTTTACGGTGGCTCTGAAAACCCTGAAGCCATTTGACTGTGATGAAGCTAATGAGCTGGTGGTAAGAACTGCTCATAAATAATACTAATTTATTATTTGTTTTCATGACATTAGTGACAGACTGTTACTGTTTCTCATATTGGTTTTCTTCTAGAGTAAAGCCAAAGAAAACTACGATGCTGCAATTGAGTGGTCCTTGGAGCTAATAACAGACTACAGAATACGGATTGGTGAGGGGGTCCATTTATTGCTTACACAAAACATACATTTTACATGTATTATATAGTAATCTGATTTATAGCAGTATTAATAATGTTTTGTCTTTGTAGCATGTGGCTCATTTTCTGGCTCCTTCATTGAGTACTTTGGTCATGACATAAGTAAGTTCTGTTACATAACATTCATTATTAATGAAAACTTGTCCTCAGGTCCTGATAGTGCTCTTTACTATTGATCTTAACTTCTCCAGGCTATCCAGTGAGGAGGAAGTATCCTGAGGCAGCATCAGAGAGGCTAACCATCTCCAGTGATACAATGATGGATGAGCCGTGTGATGATCATAAGGACAGCTTTAGTGAACAGCAAGAGGAGGTCAACAGGACTTCAAAGAGGCTGCTGCCAGACCGGACCCATGCCGCCCATAACCGCGCTAATGAGAAGCTTGTACATTTCATCGTCAAGCAGCGCATGGTAGAAGGACGCCTTTTGGTATGATTTAATGGAGACTGTTGTATCCAGTTATTGGATGGGCAAGTATTTTCTCAGTACAGCTTACTGCAGATCCATGTTGGTGAGCCTTAAACACAGAAAACATTAATGGAGACGAGGTGTGTTTAGTATTGCCTAGGCCATTCTAATTTGTGCACTCTGGTACAATGAACGTGGGTGTTTAATTTATAAGTACTCCTGTACTACATGTGCCAGTGCCATATAATTTGAGAAGATGAACCAGTCCTACATCAATTTCTTTTCATGTAATATGAAGCATATTTGCATGACTGTACCTGAAATTGGTCATGAAATTTGCCTACTCCCTAGATGATATCACTTTGCAGCATTTTAGCTGTAACATTACAAAGCCATTCAGTAATTTACATTGACCAGTTGACCAGCATTGAATATTGGCAAATGTTATTAGGCCAAACAGAAACACATCTTAAATGTTAAAGCAAAATAATAAATGGATCTTAATTAACTACTACATTACCTGGTCAAAACAACATCATGAAGAATGAAAACTTCAAACCCAAAGAAACAAAGATATTGAAAAATGCTAATCAGGAGAAGGACAGCTGCAACTCTTCCCAGTGCAGGCCAGCCTCAAGAACTGTGTGTTCATAGGAATAGGGCACTGGTGACTACATCCTGGAGTGGGTCAAGGCCTCAGGAATCTGTGGCAAATTACAAATTTATGTTCACTCATGCTCACTATGTTACTCAGAAATGGGTGAATATTTATACAAGCTAAAATATTGTTGATGGTGTTTCTTGCACTCAACGATTTTTTTGGATGTTACAGTAAAGTCGCTTCTGTTTAGGCAAGAAGCGACTATCATGCTTGTGAAAGGAAACTTCCTTCAGCAGATGAATATGAAAACAGCCTTTTAGTTTCAAATTTTGCACAGTGAAAATCCAGCATTCAAGCGATGTAACAATAAGCAAAACATATTTTTGAATTGAGGGGGGTGTTTAAAAAGTACCAATACCTGATTGAATAAAGTCCAGCCTTCTTGTATCACTCCCCTACAGGCTGTGATCCGTGGGCAGCAGCATTCCAGGTGGCTCCACTCCTTTCAGAGTGCAAATCGGAGACGGGTGGTGAACATATACCTAGAAGATGACCAGCAGTTGGACCAAGTCTACTGGTACCTAAATGAGCTCTACACAACGGCTGTGACTGCTCCGTGTCTGGCTGAGGTGAAATCTATGGAGCGTGTCCCCTTTGTTTTGGATGTGCTTCTTCCTGAGGTGAGCTAAAGCTTTCATCAGTGCTCATTTGTGTGTTTTTATTTATTTTTTATTATGGGCTATAGTATCTTTTGTGATATGCAAGTTGCAGTTTGTGGTACAGGTTTGTAAGATTATTGTCTTACTGTACAGGCTATCATCTATGCCATAGCTGGGGTGGACAATGTTTCAGTAAAGAAGGCAGAGGAAAAGTACCTAAAAGGACGATGTATAAGTAACAGGTAAAAGTTGGATGAGTTTAACTATGAAGAAAGATCTTTTTTTCTTTTGTTTTTACACTAAGTAACTAAATATAATCAGTAAATGTTTCTCTTCCATCTTCTATTTTTCATTGTAGAGAGAGACAGGAGTTTGACTTGATGATTGAGCAGCAGATGAAGAAAAAGTCACTTCATCAGAACCTGTGCTATTCTCTAACCCCATCAGTTTAGCGGACTGCGTATTCTACAAGAGGAAACTATTTTTATATTTAGTTTTTCAAAAACTATTTGTTTAAAGCTGTATCTGCATGCTGTATTGGCAAATAATACTCTGTCTTTTTTAAGACTTTCCATTGTAATTATGAAAGCATTACAGTAAGAACTATTTGATGACAATATATACACAACCAAATTTCTCACAAATTATGCATTAAATATTTGTCTGTCTCTGCTTGTGTGATTTGTACTTATTTTTAAAACCATGTCCTATTTCTAGTGGTATTTTTCCATACTGAATGTTTTTTTTTAATGTTTTTTTTTTTTTGTTTTTTTTTTGCACAACTTCCTTTTTCTGCTGCTTATTCTTAGTATTTCTTGTTTAATGCAAGTGCATGAAAATGTCACAAACAGAAGAGTTGAAACATAAAGGGAGGGCTACAGTACTGTATCACAGACATCATATGTTTATTGTGCATTGCTGTGATGTCAGGGCTACTATTGAGAGTGAACCATATGAATGAGTGTATGGGCCTTCAAATCAGAGTCCCTTCTTACACAAGAATAATTCAGAATGATAAAATAATAATAATAATAAAATAAAGCAAATAACTGAGGTGACAGACTCACAAAAACATTCATTCAATTGGGCTTAGTAGTGGAGCTAGAGATCACCATAATATTATTGAGAAAAATTAGGAAGAAAAAATGTGCACATCCACCAGAAACTATTATCAGTGGAAAAGGGCGTTTTTTTTTAACAGATTAAGCATTTAAACGCCCACACCGACGAGGGCGACATTACGCCATCGCTGCATGGTATCTGACAAAATCAGAACCAACGAAGAAGAAGTGCATAGAGCAATTTCCAACAGTGGAAATGGCGCTTTGCGTTGAAGAAGCCTGAAGTCTAAGGGAAGCATTTCAGGCTTGTCTGTCTTTGGAAGCGTTTAGGGGGCTGTACGTATGAATTGTATTTTATAACATGAGCGGATTATGACAGAGAAAATAAGGAGTCGGGATTCGTCAAGGAAAACAAAACATTCGTGACTCAAATAAAGCCGTCAACATCCTCGGACAGGTACGTTAACGTCGGTAGCAACTAGCGGCACATTGCATCACATTTTCCAGCGCAGTTTATCTGATAGAGAGCTAGCTTACCAAACTTGCGTTAAATCCCCAAGCAAATTTAAAGTAGCTACACTTTCTCGTCTCTACGCAGGGACGTGACTCGTCGCTATCATAAGACCAACTCTGTGATGTTGCTAGTAGCCTACGTGCAAACTGCCTCACTAACGTTAGCCCTGTAGTCCGCTCCAGTCCAGAGATAAAGCTTGATCACCAGTGTGCCTTTACCCAGCTAACTAAACCTCCGGCTCAAGTAAAGACAAGACAGCAGTGACACTAGTAAGATGCTGCCTCAATGAAAAAGGTTGTCAGCCCTGAAGTGGGTCGCGGAGAAAACTAACGGACACACTGCTTGGCTAATTTTGACACCAACACTCGCTAAACGTTAGCGAAAGTTGCAGACGAGCTAACTACCCTGCCTGTGATTTTTAACCAGTTAGTCTCCGGATGAGTAAACTAACTTTAATCTAAAACTAATGCTGTAGTTGATATTTGTTGCAATACTAATGCGATAACGGCAGACATAACGTATTTGTTACCCCCTCTGCTCAGGTATGCATACAGCTAAATTAGCTACCTTCAACTTTTAACCGATGAACTTGCATACATCTGAGCTAATCCTGCGTGACCTTGTTAGCTAACTTAGTAGCATGCTGAGGGAAGTGTGCAAGTCTCAGTAACATTGGCATATTTGTAGTCTTTTGTTACCGTCCAGCGATGAACAGCAATGTGCATTACATTGTGCCACGAAAGCGTTCAACTGGTTGTTTACATTATGTCTAGCTAGCACAACGCTAACTGTAGCCACTGAAGCTACTGTATGCTAACGAACAAGCTAACATTAGCCACCTTAGTTACCTGACAGTTATATGTATGTAACGTCTCAATCTTCTCTCGACGGTTACATTTGGGAGTTGTTAAAGGTTGTAACAAGGTGAGAGAGTTGCACATCTTTATGGGCTGTCGCACTCAAACTTTGCTAATATATGACGCACGTGAGTGTTAGGTGAAACTAAATATGCTGTTAATCATTATTTGCTGTTTTTTATCTCTGTCTCAGTCAGCAATCTGTAATATTGTTTCGGCGCTTTTAAGTTCCTAGATTGGGGTCGTTTAGTTGGAAATGGTCATAATTATGCGTACATGGTCCATCTCCATGTGATGACATGTGGCTGCGTAGTGGCAGACTTGTTGCGCGGGAGTTCACTTGAATCCGCTGTGTTTTTCATTGTGGTCACAGAGGGCAGTATTGTGTCCATTTGCGTAGTGTGAAGCTGACAAGCAAATTTCCATTCAGATTGACTTGGCCTTGAAAATCTCCAGTGTGTATACATTATACTTGCTGGAGATAATATTCTTGTTTAAACACATGTGTCATAGCAAATCTTAGGGAACGTTTGAACTTTTTCACTCAGGAAAAATGTTCTACTGCTGCTCTGCTAATGCTAATGCTAATGCCTTGACCCCATTAACATTATAGGCTATATATTAACTGGATAAACCTGTATTTGTGGAAGTCTGACTGGAGATCTGTGATGATCTCAGATAAATATATAAAAGCCATGGTGTCATACTTGCACTTAACCAGAACCTGTTTTCATACTGCAAACAGATGTATAGCAGACATGTGGTGCTGCTGAGTAGAAAGCAGCCTCAGTTGTCAGCAAGTTTGTGACGGCACGTTTCCTGACAACTGTGCTTTGAAAGAAAGGCCTCTTTTGTACTGTGAAACCCAGCTGAACAGATACAGTCTGAAGTGGATTTATTGAGTAGGAAGGGGTTTCGAAAAGGGGTGTTTCACAGGTTGTCATTTTACTGTGACTGAATGATGTTTAATTTAGCCAAGTAATTAAAGGACGGTGATATTGACGAGGAGAGGATTCGGTGAAGGGTAAATAAACTGTCTGCTGTTTCTAATATATGTCTCTTTTTTTTTTTTTGTTTGTTTAACAGTAAACAATGCATGACCTGACTGCCCAAGTCACCAGCAGCCTGCTGCCTTTCCCAGGAGTGACTGTAGATGCTCTGGGAGAGGATGAGATCACTCTGGACTCTGTGCTTCATGGGAGGTTCACTACTGGTGAGCCTATTTTTTCCGATCAGGGATTTCTATAAAAATATTTTCTTCCCTGCAACCTTAGTTGCAAAGACAAGAAGGGAACAAGACTTATTTAATTTTTAAACACTAGAAACATTTGAGGCATCAAAGTGATGTCTAGATTCATGAATTGTATGATTCATAACCCCAATACCTGTCTGTGTGTGAAGGCCGTGGCGGGCTGGCTTGGCTAGCCTGTGGTCCCCATCTGGAGGTTGTCAATGCAGTGACAGGAGAAAGACTGTCTGCATACTGCTTCAGCGGTGGAGGGGAACACCTACCCAGCGTCCTTGCTGCAAGAGATTTCAGCTGGCTAAAACGGTCAGGGCTTTGTTTCACTTTCTCTTCATCTGTTTATCACTCTTTGATGTGGATTGCAATTAATGCATTTTTTCAATATCAGCTTCTGTACAAACTTGTGATGAGTACACACAGACAACTGTCATAAATATTTGTACATTTCTACATTTTGTGACATAAAAAGATAAAAAAAAATTGAATGTTAATTCTGTAATTGTTTTGTGTTACTAGGACTGGATTGCTGGTTGGCTTGGAGGAAGCGGAGGGCAGTGTGCTGTGTCTCTATGACTTGGGACTGTCGAGGGTGGTCAAAGCTGTGGTTATACCAGGCAGGGTGAGTTGGCTATGCATCAGGGTCTCCTATACTATTTACTGCTAGAGATGGTCTATTAATTATGCAATAGATAAGCAATAGAAATAATAAGCAACAATAGCTTGAGTGAGATTCTATATTTCACATTACTAACATCAATTGTCTTTGTGTTGTAATAGAAAAATACTCTCAAACCAGACATAAATCAGTAAATGCTAATGTGCTTGATTAAATACATTTATACAAAAGAAATTACCTCTTAACAAGCAAATGTTTACAGACTCTGTCAATGCTTAATAACACCTCATTCAGCAGGAAAGTACCAAGTATTTTGTTTCAGTAGGTATTTGAATTGAGATTGACAAATTAAAAATTCTGATTTACAAAAGTCGATTAAACTGAAGTGGTGGCACAATACAAAATATTTCAGATTCACATCTAAAATTTTCTGAAACACTCATCTTAGGACATTGGAAAAGAAAAGCCCTGATTTAGCCACCTTTTGCATACTAAAACATGACCACTGTCTTTCTCTCTTTCCTGTCCTGTAGATTACAGCCATTGAGCCGTTAGTGAGTTATGGTGGAGCAAGCACCTCTACCCAGCACCTCCACCAGAGTCTGCGCTGGTTCTTTGGCATTGCTGCCGTCATAACTGATCTCGGTCACGTTCTGCTCGTGGACCTCTGTCTTGACGATCTGTCCTGTAGCCAAAGCGAGCTAGAGGCTTCAGGTGAGAAGCTTTCATATGGAGACATTGGATGTACACGTGTCTGTGTTTGTACTCTTTTATTATCACCTGTTCCTCAAAAAACTGCTCTTTTTAGACCTCTCTGCAAAGGGGTAAATGGTCACAATGAATTTGCCTTTGAGGAGGCAATAAATGGACACCTATTCAATTGAAATTCTCTGTGTTCTGCTTGTCCTTTGTTTCCAGACATTTTGATGTCCATGAAAAGCTGAGACTAGTTTTTTCTTGCTATGTTATACAATTACTTTATAACTACTAGACATCTTTCACAAAGGGAATAATCTTGTGGGTTTGTTATAATGACTGTAGCAACAATGTTTGCAACCCTCCTTTTTTTTCCTTTCTGTAATTTTTACATCTGATCCTTTTTCATGCTTAGAGGTGGCAATGAGATGGCGAGATTTGTGTCTCTTTCTTGTCTCTGATTCTCTAAATATGAGTGACAGGCAAACAATGTGCTCATTTTAATCTTTGTTTTGCCCTCTGTCTCTCATTTCTCTTTTTAAACCAATCTCTGTTCCCAGACCTGCAGGTAGTGACCAAATCTCCAGCAGAGATCCCTAGGCTTAGAGAAGTCAGTAACAGACAGGGCAGACATCTTTGCCTCCAGCTAAATGGGCCCAATGGAGTTGGAACCACAGCTCTGCAGTACATCTCCAGGACCAACCAGCTGGCTGTGGGATTTTCTGATGGATACTTGCAGCTGTGGAACATGAAGTCTCTAAAGAAAGAGTGAGTCTTTGGATTTCTACTGATTTCTATATTTTGTGAAAGTGTACAAGAACGATGTGTAGGTGTCGATCCTGAATAGCCTTTATAAGGCCAAGATGCACTGTTGCTGTGTGATACATAGCTTCACTAAAAAAAGAAATGTATTCTGACAAAACAATAATACATTTCATTACTCAAATGTCACTGTAGTGACATTTGGTGCAAGTTGGCCTTTGTTTCAAGAGTCATATGTAATTCCAACAGGCTGTGCTTCTTTTCAGATTTTTTTTTGTTTGATTGTTCATATGTAGATACCACTCCCAGTTAGATGGTGGCAGGATGCCTGTGCATGCCTTCACCTTCCAGGAGCCAGAAAATGACCCCAGGAACTGCTGCTACCTCTGGGCTGTTCAGTCTTCTCAGGACCTGTAAGTCTTGCTTGCGTGTTTTTTATTTTATCTCTTTTTCCCACCAAGTTCTTATTTTTCCCCTACCTCGTCTCACTCCCATACAGCGAGGGAGATATGGTCAGCCTCCGCCTGCTTCAGCTGGCCTTCAGTGAACGGAAGTGTCTAGCTTCTGGGAAGATCCTCTATGAGGTCTGTAGTACATACAAGATTACATTGATATTTTCTTTTCAGTGCTAGTTCAGTGTCACCCCCAGGAAATTTACTGCAAATTTACCGTTCTCCTTCTTTGTCTTTTTGTCACTCAGGGTCTGGAGTATTGTGAGGAACGTTACAGTCAGGAGTTAAATGGTACAGCTTTTCCTCTCAGGGCCCAGACCACCAACACCCGCCTGCTCAGCTGCCAGACCATCGAGAAGTTCAGACCCCATCCTGACAGAGATGACAGCATGAATGACGGTGAGCCTGCTTCTTCTCACACTGTCTGTGGAAAATAGTCTGTATGTAAATAGAGTATGTAGGGAACTAATTTGTGCAGCCTCTTTGCAAATCAGACTTTGACATGACTAGTGTTGTCATACTAAAAAAGTAGAATCATAAAGTGGCTATACTTTTGTGTGTTCCTATTAAAATGGATTTTACTACATTTGTCTCTCTTTTTTTAAATTAATTTATTAATTAATTTATCTACTTGCCTTCTATTTGCTAATCAAATACACCTCTTCCCATTTTCAGTTGCATCTCCAGACACCAGTGTGTCTATCTTCAGCTGGCAAGTCAAGGCCTATGGTCAAGGAACTCCGTCCATCTTCATCGGTGTTTTTGACATCAACCGCTGGTACCATGCACAAATGCCAGACTCATTAAGGTACAGAGGAAACTCGTTTACATACTTACAGTATGAGGCTTCTTTGAGTTCCTGATTACCATACATTTTAAAATAAATTCCCAACTTTCTGACCTATGCATAAATTAATTTTCGAAATATATTTTTCAAAAGGTCTTTGTGGCTGACCGTACTAATCTTAATTTCACAATAGTATGCATTGATGGGAATAGGGAATTGATTTAAAGTGGCTTAAAGAAAAAGAAATCAAGCTAATTAAAATAGAATTTTCAAAAAAAAAAAAATCTTCTCCATATCCAAGAGACTGGCAATATATTTCCAAAGGAAAAGAGATTCAAGTTTTACTATTCACTATTACTATTCAGATTTAAAGATTGAATCTAAAAACAAAATGGCATGAGCAATATGACACCCTGTGTTAGTCTTGTTTCTCTCATCCTTATTGATGGTTTGACAAAACTGCAGCAATGCAGGTACTTACTGTAATTGCTATTGCTGTTACTGTAATGATTGCTTGGTTTACTGAGACACTGCATTTCACTTGCACTTTCACTTGTGTTTTTGCCAGAACGGGGGAGTCTCTGCACAATTGTCCTTACCTGGCAGTCTGGTCTCTGGACCCAGTGGTGCAGATGGTGTCTCCTCATGTCCTACTGGATGTGTTAGTGCACGACCGCAGCCTGAGCAGGGGCATGCCTTTAACCTGTCCTCCACCAGAACAATACTTTAACTCGACCACATACAACTTTGGTAAGTGTTAACACTGTATGTACCATCAAAGAGAATTTTCTCGTGGTACAATTATAGAATTATGTTGAGTGATGATAAAAATGTAATTTGAAATTATTACTAAGCTCTAAGGTTGTTGTTTTTTTCTGTGCTGCCTTTCATAGTTCATTCATAGTACATGTTAAAATATGTGTGTAGCTGAAATATAAGATTTTCTTGTTCCTATCATTCTTATATTACAGATGCTACCTGCTTGCTAAACTCTGGAATTGTGCACTTAACCTGCTCTGGGTATCAGAAAGAGGCAAGTTTCGTGTTTGGTTTTTTTTGGCATACTTGTGTATTTGAATGATGGTATTTATGACATATGCAGTATTTGGAGGTTGGATTTCAATAATTAAATTTGATTGGAATAACAAAAATTGTAATTCATTGTCATTAAAACCAGACACTGAGATTCTTAAAGAAAGCTGCTCCGTGTTCAAGTGACATCATCTCCACTAGCTACTCACGCTGCCTCATGTCTGGCCTTCTCTCACCTCGCCTGGCTGACACCCAGGCATCCAGCCTCTCTCAGGTACACACACACACACACACACACACACACACACTTGTCTGACATCTTGGTCTGCAGAATTACCTGCTTCAACACACCTGCCAAGCACACTGATACCAATCCCACTACTGCTTTTGTCCCTTTATGTAATACAAAATAATACACTGAATTAAAAACAATATTTATTCTGAAGTATTGGTGCTCGTCTTGTTGGCCTTTAGGAGGAGCAGCTGGATGCCATCTTATCCACAGCTGTAGAGACTAGCTCCTTGGGTCTGATTACTGGCTGTATCAAGCAGTGGACTGCAGAGGGTGAGGAACTGTCAAATTGTTTCTTAAACTCAAAGAACTCACGTCAGCTACTAGACACATGACTTTAAAAGCGTACAGTAAACTCTAATGCTTGTAATTCTGTTCCTCCTTAACAGAACAACCAGGGTCTGCACTGAACCTACGCTACATCCTGGATTGGGCTTGGAACAAAGTAGTCCAGACCAAGGAGGAACTGGATGGCATCTGTATGTTCTTTGTTTGTTTGTTTGTTTTTTATTAATAAAAAAACATTCTGAATTGTATAGAACATTGTGGTAGACATGCTCAGAGTTTGAATATGTTGTGTGATCTTAACAGAGTATTAATAAATTGTATCACTTTTGAACATTTGTACAAATCTTAAATTTGGCAGTGACTACTCAACCTACCCACTGATATCTTTTTGAATTGATAAGATCAGACATGTTTTCTTAACCTAATAATAAATATTTTTTTCAGTATACACAACACGTTTACAATACATTGTGTCTCTGCTTGTCTTTGTGTGTGTGTTTGTTCTCTAGGTGCACCACTCTTTGACAGCTCATCCAACTTCACAGATCCTCAGACGATGCAGCTGCTACAGCACAGCCAGAGACTGCTGGGTAACCTCAGTACTATCTTCCATTGTCTGCTCAGTGAAGCTCAGGAGCTCACCCAAAAAGGTGCAGTACTTATATGGATACCATCATATGTACTGTGTAACTGTCATATAATTAACTAGCCAATCAAGCAGCTCAGCAGCTGTTATGTTGTTTTTGAGTGTTTGTAGTTATTGATGAGCTCTGCTTTCATTTGTGTTGTATAGGCCTGTTGGGTCTGATGAACAAAAACATGGTGTCCAGTCTGATTTCCAAGTATGCTCAAGTCGTCCTCTGGTTCTGTCGCACAGGCCTGCTGCCTGAGGGATCAGGTAGAGTGTTGGTTACACAAACATGTAAACATTACAGCGAGGAAAACCTCTTTCAGTATTCATACAAACACCTGACTATTGTTTTAAGTCAGACTTGAAAATTTGTGAACCTATCCTTTAAGTATATAAGCTGTCATAGGTGTTCTTTTATATTTGTTTTCTCTCTTTCTCTTTCTGGGTCATAACTAACCTCTGCAGACGATGACGCTCTCCAGATCTCCAGGCCTTTCTACACCCACTCAGTCATCAGTAACTATTATACTATACGCAGAGAGGAGCTCACCAGACTGGCTAAGTGAGTAGTTTTTGCTAATACAATCTGAATAGACTTTTCATAAACAAAGTGACACTCATCAAAAGTGGAGTCTATAGAATGCCCATCTCGGTTTCCATTTCCTCTTAGTGGAGAATTATTTTCTTATATTGTACTTTTGGAGGTTTTATATATGTAACTTGATAACCGGTAGATGACCCCAAACAAGTTATTAATCTTTTATGTAACTCATTTTGAATTTCATTTACAGATAAAATTGTATCAGGATAATCTAATGCCCATACACTGCTGTTGTCTTCTCAGGGGCAAGTGGTGTGCAGACTGCCTGATGATTGACGGTTTGGTCAGCCAGTGTGGTGAACGCTTGATCAACCTGTGGAAAAGGGATGAAGGTGGAACAGGGCAATACCCACCACCTACATTGCATGTAAGCATTAAACCTGTTTTCAATGTAATGTATTTTGTACCATCCACAGTAATTCAGATTGAGTATGCATCTGTTGTTACAACTCTGGATATTCATGATATATGTTTGATCCACAGGCGTTGCTGGATATTTATCTACTGGACAACATTGATGAAGCTGCAAAACATGCAATTGTATCCTTCAACTAAAATTACTATTTGCCAAGTAATATCCAAGTCTGCCTTGTCAGCTCCAGTATGTTTCATGAATTTAGGCATTTTGTCAGCCTTATGTGCAGTTCTTACAAACGGCAAATAAAAGGGAGACACACATGCTTTTATTTATGCTTAAGGTATATAGTTGTGCAGTTTTATTTTTGTTTTATTAATTGTAAAAGGTTATAAAATATGTTGAAATATGTATGGGTTCAATGTTGGAGGTAAATTAATTTAAAATCTAGTATTCAGTAGTTGGTTGTAAATGCTCCTATCACAAGAGAAAATCCTAAACTGTCACAGGTATAAACTAAACTGAAATTACTGCATGTATAAGCCTTGACCAGTTGTCTTTAGGTGATTTACCTGCTGCTGGATGTCATGTACTCCTACCCTAATAAGGAGGGAGCGTCCGTGGAGTCTTTTCCCACAGCTTTTGCCATACCTATCGGATTGGTCAAACTAGTGCAAGGCCTCTGGCTGCTGGACCATCATGACCACCAGGTTCACACATTTATTTACACATTCGACAATCTCAGTTTCTTTTATTTTTCTCTGAGATGTATATTTTGATACAAAGAGGATGTAGCAATGCAAAGCAGCATTATAGTGTAAACATTAATGATACAAATTCCCTGTTAATTCCCCTTTGTCCTGATCAGAGTTCCTTTGAGCTGCTCCTGCATCCTGCTGCCTCTCAGTGTCAGTTTGAGTGGCAGCATGAACGTGTCTTGCATGCGCTGATGTGCCAGGGCCAATACACGGTGGCACTGCGATACCTCCATGTTACAAAGCCCCCAATATCCTCCACCTCCCAGGCCAAACTCTGTCTCTCTGTACTGCTACACAACAGGTAAGAGCAAAGGGTGACTGTACACTCTTTTTTTTCTGTGTATGAACGCTAGTATATTTAAATTCTAATTGTAGGCTCTTGTCTCTTGGCTCATGAAATTTAAGGATTTTTGTTTTAGGGAACAAACCTGATGGTGATCATGTGCCTCTTTTCACAAGTCTCAGCTTACCTTCGATAATCAACCAGTGTGCTCGTCTTGCAGGTGTCTCATAGAGGCGTGGTCCATACTACGGCAACACTCTAATCGTCTCAACATGGCGGAGCTGCTGACCTTCTTGTATGAGAGCTGCCAAGAGCTGGGCCTCATCAAGGAGCTGCTCAAACTGCCCCTGGGCCTCACTGAACAGGTAGGAGAGGAATGAGTTAATACATTTTAAATTGGTAGATAGTGATTAATGTTTAATTACTGTGTCTTTATTTATGCATTGCTTTCAGCTGTGTTTAAGAGCAAGCACACTTGACAAAGAATTTGGAGCTATAAGAGTTCATAGCATATCTTTCCTGTTTTTTAAGATGGTCACATATTTATTAATTCTAAATTATAATTATAAATATTTTGAAGTTGTCTTTCTTATTGTGCAGCACTTTACACTATTCAATAAGAAAAAACATCTTAAACACAGGATCCTGCACAGGCCTGATTTAGGAAACAAGCTGCCACATGTCACTCAACTTGTTGCAGACTTATGATGTGTAGGGAAATGTTAGGATAATTTAACATGTGAAACTCTTGATACTTGGGTTCGTTTCAGGAATGTTTGGAGAAGTTTCTTCAGGGTACAGGGGGTCTCCAGAATAGAGAACTACTGATGGTTCATTACCTTCAGCAGGCCAACTATATACCCGCCCTCCAACTCAACCACAGCCTCAAGATGAACCTAATGGTACGTTTGACACATGTACACACATACTCACATCAAACTAATTATCACATTATCACAGTGATTTAGAATAAGATGTCAAAAGTTAAATCCCATGTCTGCTCCCTTGAATAAAGGTGCAGTTTTGCTATACATGCAACAAAATACTTTATTCCCACAGGATTTATAATCCCATGCTCTTGTTTCTTTGTTCTTAGAATGAGCGCGACCCAAAGCTTAAAGAAAGAAGCAATACCAGGAACTCTATATTGGATCAGTATGGCAAAGTTTTGCCTAGAGTCCAGAGGAAATTGGCAATGGAGAGGGCTAAACCCTACCAGCATCCGTACACCACCCACAAAGAAGGTAAAGAGGGGTTAAATAAGGAGGGAAAGCAGGATGTCTGAATGAATGATTTTGAGAAAATATTTAGCCTTGTATTCTTGCATATTGTCTGTTTTTAAAGTTGGTAGTGCCATAAAAGCTGTTTTGTTTTAATCTAAACAGCTTACAAAACATCATCATATTTTGTAAATGTACATAACACATTTCCACTCTGTGGTCCAGTGTCTCGGCCGCAGCCGCTGTCAACCATCACCAAGCGCTCTACTAGTGAGAAGGTGATGTCCAGGGCTGGCTTTATTAACAATGTTCTGACCAAGATTGAAGAGGTGTGGTTGGGAAAAGGAGCCACACCACAGTCCTCTCCTACCAAGAGGTGACCATTAAAAACAAACTTGTATCTTGAAGAGAATTTTATTTATTTATTTATTTAAAGATTTATTTTATGCTTTTCTAACCTTTTTCCATTTCTGCCAGCCCAAGGCCAGCTGAAATTTTGAGCCCCAGTCCCAAGCCTTCCTCCCAGGCACTTCCTGATCCGTTCCTGGGAACTCCAATCACCATGACCTCCAAACGAAAGTCAAGGTACTCTCATAAGGGCTACATAATACCCCAAGTGAAGCATGTTGTACCCGTTTCTTTTTTTAACTATTTTATTCTTCTTGTTTTTGTGCATTTTTGACTTTAATTGATGGCTGACCATTCAGCTACCACAGCAGTCCAACAATTTCATTCTTAATTATAACCAGTCTTCAGGAGATCAAAAATTTAATCTTGAAGATAAAAATATTAAAACAAAACAAAATCCTTTTAGAAGTGTGTAATAAAGAATACATAAAGGCTTTTCATGGTTGCTTTGCTCCTCTTCTTTCTCTCCAATGTGACCCAGACTGATAGATTTGGCAGTTCATCCTTCCTGTCCGACCCCTCGGACTCTTCTCAGCCCTCCCAGACCCCCCAGCTCTTGGTTTTCTCCAAAAGGCATCAGCAAGGCCCCTGAACTCAGTCTGCTTCAAACACCACAGGTTGTCAAGGTGAGTAGACAAATGTGGGATTATTTAGTTTTAAAGTAATCAAAAAAGTAAATATTTTGCTGAAAATCTGAGAATGTTTGTCTATTTTTTTAAAATGTGAGCCGTTCTTCTTTAAGTATTTTGGTATTTTCTTACCTGTACCTTTCACGTCTTGTCCACTCAGCGAGCTCGTGCCTTGGCTGCTTCTGGACCTGTGTTTTCAGCCTTCACCCCGCAGTCTATCCTGCGCAGCAGCCTGAGGCCCACTCCTGTCGGCACCCCTTCTGCATCTCCAGGGCGCTCTATCACCCCTCCACTCCGAAGCAAAGAGAGCAGGATCACATTTATTGAAGAGGAAGCATCTCCTGGACCAGAAAAGGGCACGCGATGGACCAACGGGGTAAGGCCAAGCACTGTAGGTCCAGGGGTTGGTGGTTCGATCACTGGCTTGTCCTGTCCACATGTTTGGCAAGACACTGAACCCCAAATGATATAACACTTAGTGTATCTAAATAGTGCAGAGTTGTCTGTATTACTTATTTGTTTGGTATAATTTTCTCTTCATATCAAATTTGTCTTCCAAACTCACATTGAATAAATTTCCTCTGTAGATGGCAGCAGACAGTGAGATTAGCTTGCTAACCAGAGGCTCCACACTATCTAAGGCTTCAAGCAAGACCTGGTCATCACAGCCTGCTCAGGAGAAAGAAGATGAAGATGAGAAAGAGGAACAACCTTGTGTAAAGTTCTTGCCTCCCGAAGGCGGCATTCCCTCACCACAGCTGAGATGCTCTGAGAGCGAGTCATCCTCCATCCATGAAGTCGCTGAAGAGACTAGACCATCAGATGCCACGCAAGCACGAATTAGCTTGAGCTTTGACACCAGCCAGACATCTGTCCAATCAACAGACGTCACACTAGAGTACTTTGATGCACCTCTCTCACCAGACCAGGAAGGAGAGAAGGAAGACGAGGTAGTCACAGTGAACTTCAAATCCACACCTGAAAAAGAAGAACAGCAGCAAACGACTGAGCAAGATCCTCTCCTGACATCAGATGCACAGATGGAAGGACAGGAGCTAAAGGAAGATGAAACATTTAAAGATGTGATGAAGATTGATCTTGAACAGGATAAAAATGAGGAAGTTTGTCAGTCTATAAATGAGGATGAACAGGATGTTGAAACAAGTAGCAAACAAGATGTTGTTGCAATTCTTGACCAAGAAGAGAGATTTAGTGATGATCAAGGTAATTCATTTGTAGAATTTGCTTTGTTGGTTCTTCTGTGACTCATTATTACAGCTGAATAATGCACAATACTAAAAAATATATGCTATGCTTTGATATTTAGATTTCCCAAGATAAAAACTGTTGAAAATATTTACGTTTTAGCTACACTTGTCATAAACATTGCTTGACGTATCCTCGTATGCCACTAGGTTTTAACCAGGTCACTGAGAGTGCGGAGTCTGTCCCTGAGGCAGAATCTCAGGATCAACCTGATAATACTGAGGGCCAGGACGTCCAGTCTGATGATGCTGAATCCACAGAACCTATTGAGCACCTGAAACCACCTGCATCCGCTGAACCCACAAATGAACCAGCAGAGGATCTGGAGCAATCAACTGGTCTATCCCTAAATAATGCTATATATATATTATTATTATTATTATTATTATTATACTATATTATTAGGCAAACATACATACTCCATAAATACTACATGCATGGACACCTAAAATTATGATTGTATGAGAATGTCACTATTGATTATGTTCTCAATTTAACTAATCCACTTTTGGTAATTATATGTTATGACCATTTTTTTAAAATTGAAATCACAGATGCAACATATCTTCATGTTATTATAACCAGTTACAATGTTTTTTGCATATTAACATCTCAGATAAAATGAGAATGTAATTATTCAAGATATACACAATATTATGTGGCAATGTAAATCTGTGAAGTAGATCCTTCAGAAAACATATAACGGTGCAGTGAATACAAAAGGCATGTACAGATAAAACATATTCCCCAGCCTTACCAAGGTTATAACGACTTGATTAATTGATTTACTAAGCTTTACATTCTTCTGAATTATCAAAAGTATTTGGACAAACTAATTCCCTGATCCGTATTACTTGATGTTAATGAATTGACATGATTGTTTTGTGTTGTTTGCCATTAGATCTGACAGACTTTGTGCATCGACATTTGTTTGGCGGTGATTTGTCTACTCCCCTCACTCGCTCAGGAATCCACAACTCATCACAGACCCAAACATCTGTCAACAAGTATATTCACTTTTCTGTTTGCTGAAAAACCTCTTTCTGTATTTTTTATTGTTTAATTTTAATCCATATCTTTAAGTCTATATTGGGATAATACAAATAGAACCTTCACCCTAGTCACATATGGCAAGTTAAAACGTAGCTCCTTTCTTCCAGCGAGTCCCCAGGCGAAGAGGAAGAGCAGGCTGCTGCCAAAGCTCCCCCAGTGTTCACCAGCCAAAAATCTACTGCTTCTGTGACCTCCTCGGAGCCAACTGGCACTGACTCCCACTGTGAGGAAGACGCATGCATATATTAACACTGGCGCTTTTACAGTTTCATTTGCTGTTTTACTCTTATAAATTTCCTTACGCATTTGCACTTTTTTTTGCCTCTTTTTATCTCCTAGCTGTTGTGAGTGTAAACGATAGTGACGAACTTTCTAGTTCCGTGTCTGAGGAAGATGATGATGAGGAGGAGGAGGAGTCGTCTGATCAAGCTGAGGAGGATAATAGTGAAGAAGAAGAAGAGGAGGAGGACTCTGGTAGTGAAGTGGAGATCATTGAGGAGGTCCAGGGTAATGGGAGGCTTCCACCCCTTCAACCCAGTTCGGTCTTTGTACCACAAGACCACACCCACTTCTTGCCAACTCTGTCAGAACAGGAGGCTGCAGAATTTTCTCTGATCACACCTGGAGCAGAGATAAAGGTAACCAACAAGTGCTGCAATACAAATGTGTAAATGAGTGTGGTATATTGTGCTTAGTACAATGTACCTTAAATGTTAATGATGCCCACGTTGTAGGGAGTAAGAAGCCTGAACCAGTAATGAGCAAGTAAATTCTTTAGCATCACCATGTTTCTGTAGGAACACGTTAAATTGAAAGTGAAATAATTTCTTAACTCACCATATTCAGACTGAATTGCCCACAAAAATAATCAAGCTATTCTGTATGATGTAGATTAATTTAAATATTGAAGATTAAGCTGAACAAAGGTGACCCAGCAATGTTAGAAGTGAGAGTGAGTGAGTGAGAAAATGAGTTAAATAAATAAATATTAAATTTATCATGTTTGCTCCATAACAGACGGTAGAAGAAGAAATGGAGGAGGAGGTGGTAATGGTGAGATTTGGAGTAGGTGGAGGAGAGATTGAAGCAGTTGAGGATGATGAAGGGCAAGGATCATCCTACATGCAGCTCAAACCCTCCACCACTCTCCTGGTACCTTTGGAACTTGTGGAGGGACAACACGACCTGGTCGCCAGTGCTGAGCTCAGTCTTCCTGAGCTTCAGGAGACTGTTGTGCCAGAGGACCAGAGATATGAAACTCAGAGCGACTTCTCTCTCATGCTGGATATGGACGAGGTTGGGGATAAAGAGGCAGACACATTATCTATGGAGAATGATCTGCAGTCCTCTAACCTTCCCACCCACTCTCCAAAAGTGGAGGCTGCTGATGAACTTGTGGCCAAACCAGACATTTTTCTTTTGGGCTCAGATGACCAGGATGCTCCCTGGTCTGGAGAAGCAGCAGAAGAGGACAACGGGAAACAAATTGACACCTTGGATGGAATCGAGCTTGATGGTCCAATAGAGTCAGAAATCCAAACAGAAATACAGACTGAATACACCGAGGCAAACGAGAAGATGGCAGATGCTGAAGAGCAGAAGGATGCAAAGTTAATGATGCAGGCTGATGATCCTGAATCTGGGTCACAGGATCTGGAGCACACTGTCGCAAACCAAAACATGGAAGATGCTGAAGAGCAGGAGGAGGCTGGGTTGGTGATGCTGGCTGAAGATCCTGAATCTGAGTCACAGGATCTGGAGCACACTGTCGCAAACCAGAACATAGAAGATGCTGAAGAGCAGGAGGAGGCTGGGTTAGTGATGCTGACTGAAGATCCTGAATCTGAGTCACAGGATCTGGAGCACACTGTTGCAAACCAGAACATAGAAGATGGTGAAGAGCAGGAGGAGGCTGGGTTAGTGATGCTGACTGAAGATCCTGAATCTGATTTACAGGATCTGGAGCACACTGTCGCAAACCAGAACATAGAAGATGCTGAAGAGCAGGAGGAGGCTGGCCTAGTTATGCTGACTGAAGATCCTGAATCTGATTTACAGGATCTGGAGCACACTGTCGCAAACCAAAACATGGAAGATGCTGAAGAGCAGGAGGAGGCTGGGTTAGTGATGCTGACTGAAGATGCTGAATCTGATTTACAGTATCTGGAGCACACTGTCGCAAACCAGAACATAGAAGATGCTAAAGAGCAGGAGGAGGCTGGGTTAGTGATGCTGACTGAAGATCCTGAATCTAAGTCACAGGATCTGGAGCACACTGTCGCAAACCAGAACATAGAAGATGCTAAAGAGCAAGAGGAGGCTGGGTTAGTGATGCTGGATGAAGATCCTGAATTTGATGCACCAACTCTGGAGCGTTCTGGGGACAACCAAAATATGGATGATGCTGGTCCAACTCCAGTGGAAGAACCCCCAGCAATTTTGGATGGTGAGAATAGCAAAAATTCTATAGCAATGAAAGATGCTGCTGTAAACGTGATGGTAGAGGAGGAGGACCAACCAACACCTGCTGAGGACCAGAAAGAGCCTAAAGAGAACAGGCCTGTTGAGATGGAAGAAGTTGCCCACAGTGCAGAGACGGTGACCGCTGTGGAGGAGCAGCAGCAGAATGGCAAATCTTCAGCAGAAACTAAAGAGGATAACAAGGAAGAAACAAAAGAGACTGAAACAAAAAGGAGAACCAGGGGAAGGAGAATGGATGATGTTGAAGAGGAGAAACCCGTGCAGCAGCCAGAGGAACAGCCTGTGCCAGAGACCCCCACCTCTCAAAGGAAAAAGAAAGCTCCTGCTACCCCAACACGGAGGACAACAAGAGGGAGGAGGAACGTTACCTTTATCTCTCCCCTCCCAGAGGAAGCAGAGGTGCCAGAGGAGGATGGGAACGTAGATGAGGCAGAAACAAGCTCACTGGACCCCGCCTTGCCTAGTCGTACACCTAGAAGGGGTAAACAGAACAAAGAAACCAAAGTCCAAGCCAGCCCACCTCGAAGAAGTACCCGCAAAGCTCAGCGTGAACTTCCTAAAGATCAGGCCGATCAGATGGAGGCCATGGAAAATGATACTATAGTTGCAAGTACCTCCACGGCCTCTTCGCCAGCCAGACGGCGGGCCTCTCAGAGAGCCACTTCAACAAGAACAAGTCAAAGAACTCAAAGTGGTAGTGAGGAGGTGCCTGCAACCACAGAAGTTGAAATCCAAGAGGAGGAACAAAACGGTGAGGTCACGGATACAAATGTTGTTCGGCGAACCAAGACTCCCACCCCAGCCAAACGCAGGACTGCTCAGGAAAACACTCCGAGGAGGTCCAGCCGAAGAATACTGAGTAGCAGTGAGCTGACTCAAACACCGTTAGAAATGGTGGAAGAGCAACAGGAGGTCTCACCTGTGAAACGCAGCACCAGAAAAACTAAGACAGAACCACCAGATTCAGCCCTGCTGGAGGAGGAAGAGAAGAAGAAACAACAACTTTCCAGCCCCGGCAGGTCAACTCGTCAGTCCAGTCGTGGGTCTATAACACTAAATGTTTATCCACAAGTAAGGATTCAAAAAAGTTATTATTGTTGTAAATTAAGCCACATCTTGTTCATGATAATTTGATATCATTAAGCTATATTTGTTTTACATTGAACCATCAAGCTAATAATTTCAAAAACATATCATTGCATTTGCTTTTACTTTTGATTTTCAGTTGAGTATCATGCATGACCTTTTATACAGTATTTAATTTTACATGTTTATCACATAATACATCCATTGTTGATCATTCATATTATCAAACACTACCAGGTGAAATTGGTTCCTGTCTCACTTCCTCAGAGTGTAAGGAAGATGAGAGAAGAGACCATAACTGAAAACACGGGAGCAAATGAAGATGTGTTTGAGCCTGAACTTAATAGCATTGTTGGTCGCTCCAACTCCCGCCGACCAACTAGAAGCAAACTCTGGGACCACCCCGAGGAAGACCTCCCCTTACTGGATTCACCGTTGGAGGTGGATTCTGAAACCCCTGTCGCAGACGCTCTCATCAAGAGGCTCCAAGATGAGGAAGAGAAGCAGGAAGGTATGTATGAGGCCACATTGACACCCAAAGGTGAACTGCATAGAGAGGCTGCATTGGTGTGGGAGTGGTACAGGTGGTACTGGGATAGTCAAAATTGGTGTAGTCTATGTGTTGCTTTCAGCCTGTTCATCTCAGAGTCCCTGGGTTAGTTAGTAGGGTAGGAATTGATATTGATGTTCAGAGTCTACAAAGTGTGTAGTTGTTCAAATGTAATCTTATACCTTTACAGGGGGAGTAGTCGTCAGAAAGATGGTGAGATCCAACAAGAGGAGTAAAAAGTCGTCAGTGGAGCAGGTTCACTCGCTGCCTCCTGTGAATGACAGACTGGTCCCTGAACCTGAAGATGACGAGACTAGCCCAGGCGAGCATTCATTCATCTACTCCCCCTCACGAAGAAGAACAAGAGGTGATCTTAGTATCCATTTATCCATATGATCAGCCATCCCTTTATCCATGTTTTAATTCTGTGTTGTGTCCATGCGTCAGCTCATAGAGCAGAGTCTCCCGGCCCAAGTGAAGAGTTTTCAGTGCCTGCCACTCGCAACAGAAGAAGAGCTGCCTCTGTCCCTCCTCAGGTCAGTTTTTTTTTTTACCTGGACAATATAATGATTTCAGATTTCAGTGTTCAGCCCACACGAAGCAGATAACATCTTGATTCTTCCTCAAAACTGAGAGAAACATGACTTTTTTTTCCCCTTTTTATTTTTGGGGCAAACACTTTCAGCTTTATGGATTTACTTTGTTTTTAAAGGCATAAATGAGGGGGAAAAAAGTCTATTGAAGAGGATTTACTTTTTTTTAACATTACCCTTGTCTCTTGACCAGGATGAAGTTGCTTCAGAAGAAGATAATGTGGAAGTGGAGAAAGCAGCAAGTGTTTCGAAAACCAGAAAAACAGGCAAACGGACAGCCAAGTAATATTCCTTTTTTTCCTAATGAATGCACTTCTAAGACTTGAGGCCAATACCAAGAAATGTTTGGTTTTAAGTTTAGTAAGAATTAGTCTGGTGTTTAAAACTTGACTTGACAGTATTATAAAATAAACAACACTTTTCCATCTTCAGATCCAAAGCTGTTTTGGAGCCGCCTCCGTTAGCCGAAGTGGAACTGATCTCGCCTCTACCGAGCCCAGCTGATCCACTCCCGAGAGCACAGAAGAGGACTAAAGAAGGCGAGGTCGCAACCTCAAGCATTAGCCTTCGACGAAAACGCATAATGGCCACTGTATACACCAAACCCGTCACCCGGAGGAAGAAACTTTAAAGAGGGTGTCACCAGTGCATCTCAGACATGAAGATCTGAACAAACACGGTCTGGAGCTGTCAAATAAATGTGTATGACTAAACTCACAATGGTTCTCGTTGAGCCTCACAGTGCTGCAGTTGTGTTTTGTATAACGGCGCTCATCTAGATCAGAGAAATAAAATCATTGTAGACATGAAAATATTTTCGGTGGGCAAGAGATGCAAGAGAGGACTATATTTTTGGAGTTTACATGTCCTGCTAGTATTGACATCACTTGATCTTGTATCTGTGGACATTTTGCAACGCTCGTAATAATCAGAATTCGCTGGGCGCAGAATGACACATCAAACCAATTGATATGGGATTTTTAGAAGCTCCCATTAATAAAACCAGAGACTGAACTAAACTTTCCTCTGATAAAGAGGCTGTATTTACATTCTTTTAATTTTTGTTTTTTTTTTGTTTTAAGATTTTGAGGCCTGCTGTTTTTTTCTATTTAAGAAGAAAAGCAACCAACCCAGTGGAGATGACACATTTCTACTGATGCATTTGTATATAGTCTTTTGCTATGTTCCAAATAAAGTTAATAAATAAATCCTAAAGAATTATGTTCATTTTAAAGTGTCTCAAATGCATTTGATCATCTAATCAGACTGCCTATGCCATAGTCTTAAAATTAAGTTGATTTGCAGGATTTTCTGTTAGTCAGACTTGTACGCTGTTGCCAATACATTTAGACTGGGTTTGTATGTCATGGTATTGTTGTATATTGTAAAAGGAGAAAAAAAGACTTGCACTGCGTTTTGGAGTTGTTAAACATGTTTTGGGACATGTTAATTAGATTTATGGCAAACACCATCTGTCACATAGGCTATTTTCTGATGTATGTATGTATGTAGACTGTCTTATTTTTGATTACTGCTCTTTGATAAACATGGTAAAGCTTGAATACTTGCCTACTTCTGGTGTGGAGTGACTGTCTCAATTCAATTTGCTGCATTAGGTGCATGATTTCTATTATTTTTGTGGGCTGAATGAACTTACTGGAACACAAAGTATTTTTCTGTCAGGTGTTCAGTCAACCTCTTAAAGGAGCTACAAGCCTCTAATTATCCTTCACAAAGAGACCATAACCTGTTGGTACATCAGACATCTGTCCTTTTTTAGAAAGTCAGATCAAGGTATAGTAATGTCAGAAATCATTCAGTTTAGGTGAGGTTTGATTATAGGTAATTGCACTGAAATGTTCTCAAAAAACAAGCTCTAAATGTGTAACATTGCTGTTTTCATATGACTCTGTAACTCTCCTCTTTCCCCAGCCTCCCTTCTGTATAATTTATAGCGTTAGAGTGAAAGTGAAACCAGTTTTTGTGTCCACTGCTTCACTTCTTTAACAGAGGGACAGGGGAGGAAAAAACCTAATCAAAAGCATGTTGATTCATCCAAAGTTGATGACAATGATTACCACTTTTATTAAATAACAAATTACTTGTCATGCTCCCAGTTAATATTTACTAGTTACTCTTTAGTGTTACAGTGTCACTACACATTACTTTTCCTGTTTTCATTCTGACTCAATTTTTTACATTCAGTTTCTTTTTTTTTCAGAAAGCAAACTGGATGGGGTTTTTTTTCAAAATGTGTCCACTAAGGCTTTTCCAACTTGGTAAATATGTACATCATTGTCCCTGTCACATTATCCTGATTGTGTCCATGTCAGCGTGTAACTTGATACAGTCATGTGTTGTCTGTGAGGGAGCTGATCACTCAGTGCGTTCAGTTTGCCAGTCTCCTGTGCTGATAACCTGCCTGCTGCATCATGAGGGCTAAAGCATCAGACATGCACAGCAAGGACTGTGTCAAAGTGGCTGTCAGAGTTAGACCATTCAACAAGGTCAGTGTGCATGTTAGATTATGTGCATGATGATGTGTAATGAAGTAATGCATATACACATGGAAAAGCTGCTGTAGTAGAAATATTAATGCTAACAATGTATAGACTATAGTAAAAATGACCACTGGTTGACCAGGGCAGCATGGATTTTCACCAGTTGGATGATTTGTTTTTAAGAGCAGGTATTACTTTTCTCAAAACAGTGAGGGCCCTCCTCCTGTTAGTGCAAACTGTGTAAAACAACTGCAAACACAACAGATAAAATTACTGAGTTGAATGACTAAATACGCTGGCAGCAACTGAGAAAGTACGTCAGATAAATAATCTAGTAGCCTTATAGTAATGTAATGTATCTTATAGCACCAGGGCCTAAGCAGGAGTTGTTTGTGTCTTTGTAGACGTGTTGCTTTGGTCTGATGGATACCGGTGACAAAGCAGATTTAAATTATGCTTTCCTTGTACTTAATTATTATCAGTAAACTCTATATATACTGTGTTGGTAACAGACTATATATATATATATATATATAAATTTTGGGCAATGCTGCATATAGTCCACTCTAGTGGAAACTATTGCATCATCCCATACAAAAAAAAAGCCCATGGCAGGTCATTGCAATGGAAAAAAGTAGGCAGTAAAACCAAGATGACTGACAGACAAGGAGAAAGACCAACCACCTCAGTTATTTCAGTTTCTAGCTTTTATAAAAAAAAGATACCGTTGCAGGTAAAAATATATATATAATTACATCAACTAACATCTAAATTACATCAACCAATCAATAGAGCTCAAATAGAGGGAGGGTAGTGGAGGAACCACTATACCCACATAATACCATATTACAACTGTATAACTAAATTACAACTACACCTACATAACTACCATGTTATTACCACCATGTTTTTACAGTAGAAAATGCATGAAGTATACTTGAGTGGACAGATAAATATATCTTTATAGAATAAAGATCCCTAAAGATGTCCTTTACTCTCTATTAGAGAGAAAAGGATGCAGGCAGCTGTTGTATCATCTCCATGGTATCGAGCTCCATCACCATCCAGGATCCCCGTGACTCCCAGAGCCGCCGGTCGTTCTGCTTCGACTATGCCTACTGGTCCCACAGCAGCTTCACACAAGATCACAGCGGACTGTATCTGCCTGAAGAGCCCGGGGGACGATACGCTGACCAGGTCAGCTCCCAGTCATCCTGGTACAACATACAAAGCGCAGCCATCAGAGAATTGATAGAAAATCCAGAGTGTATTAATGTAAGACTGTCCAGGCAGTCCATAAAGTATCTGTATCTGCAGCTCACAGAATATTATCCTTCCCCAGGACAGTGTGTTCCAGGACCTGGGAGTAGGTATACTGGAGAACGCACTGCAGGTAGCAAACATTATATATTCAACTGCATTTATATCACAAAGCTTCCTGTTTTTGCACTAAAGTTGCAACTTTGTTGTGTGCTGGTTGACTAAAATGGGCAGTTGTTGTACTGTCTATCCTAATGTTAAACCTCCTGAAATCATGGCTGCAGGGTTACAATGCCACACTGTTGGCCTACGGACAGACGGGGTCGGGAAAGAGTTACTCGATGGTGGGATACGGGCCCAATAAAGGCCTGGTTCCCAAATTCTGTGACCGACTATTTCAGACCATTAGAGAAAGTCAGGATACCAGACAATGCCAGGTAGAGTGTGTGTGTGTCTGCTTCTGTTCTTCATCATTATTTACTACCACACAATGTCATATATGTATACTTGGTAGTGTTTGTCACAGTTGTTCTAAATGTCTTTGTGTTTGCTGTCTACACAGGTCTTTTTCAGTATGTTGGAAATCTATAATGAGCAGGTAATATAAACAACACTTGTTTTGATCTCTGCTTTGTCTGGAAATCCCATTGGTTAAGTTGTCATTGTTTCAGTAGATTAGATTCGGTTTTCTCTCCTTCCTGTCTAGGTGGTTGACCTGCTGTCTCGGGCTTCACGTACTCCAGGGGGGCTCAGAGTCAGAGAGGAGCAGCAAAGAGGCTTCTATGTGGAGGGTCTCCGTACAGTCCCTTGTGACAGCGCACCACAGGTAGAGAGATTAAGTGAAAGAGACACAAATATTGTGTGTCAAGGGTAGCTTTTCGTAAACTTTTGTACTTGAAATCATGTAAAAGTGTGAATTTTCAAATGTAGGTGGAGCAGTTGATGGAACAGGGGACCCGGACCAGAACCACGGCTGCCACTCACATGAACGCCAACAGCAGCCGCTCACACATGCTCATCATCCTACAGCTCAAACAGGTACCTACTTACTGTGCTTCCATTTGAGGCCATTTAGATAATACAGAGGTGGTCTCTGTACCTGTAAATGTGTGTTTGTATGTCCTCAGATCTACCAGCATTTGTTGTTGTTGACATAGCAGTGAATTCTTCTCAGATCTTTTCTAAAGAAAGCATCACAAAACAGTCCAACATTAACCTGGTGGACCTGGCTGGCAGCGAGCGCCAGCGGTCGTCAGGGTCGGAGGCTGACCGACTCAAAGAGGGCACGGCCATCAACCTGAGCCTCACCACACTGGGCAACGTCATCAGGTTGTCCCGGTGTTTCCTTTAATTTAACTCTCATGAAGCTTGTTTTATCATATTTTTCACATCTTTTCCTCTCCTCCAGCACACTAGCTGATGTAGCAGGTGGGAGGAAAGTCGTCCATATTCCTTACAGAGACTCAGTTCTCACTAAACTGCTGCAGTCTGCTCTGGGAGGCAACAGTCGCACTGTTATGGTAACTCACACTCTATCCTATACTTACATACTGTAGCACTGTCCTGGTACAAAACCCCCTTGTGAGTCCTCCTCTTGTAAACATGCTGTAATACACAGTATAAGCAGGTCAATGAGTTTATTTTATATTTGGAAACATGAATTCATTTTCAAGATTGCCACGCTGAGCCCTGCTGACATCTGCTATGAGGAATCTCTGTCAACCTTGCGCTATGCTGAGAGGTAAAACAAATTATCAATGCAGTGTAAATAAAATTCATTCCTGCAATTAATTTTTGTTTTTGTTTTACTTTCTTTTTCTTCTTGGCCTCTCCTCTTGGCCTCATTTTCCCCTGTTCCAACTATAATCCCAACCATCACACCTGACTTGTCCCGGTACCTCCCTGACTCACATCTTCAGGGCAAAGCGCATCCAGAACCGGGCCGTGGTGAATGAGAGCCCCACTGAACGTCTGGTTAAAGAGCTAAAGGCCGAGAATGCCAGACTGCTGCAACGACTGAGCCGGCTGGGCCAGGAGGGACGCAGAGCTAATGATGAGACGAGTAAGACTCACTGACCACAACAGAATTCAGTATGTGAGGGTCAGAGGTCACGAGTGTGTGTGTGTGTGTGTGTGTGTGTGTGTGTGTTCAGAGGAGCTTCGTCAGCTGCTGACCCACAATGAGCTCCAGATCAGAGCCATTCAGACTCTGTGGGAACAACACCTGCAGGAGGCGCTGAAGGACTGGGAGCAACAGTATGCTAACATCACACAGGTACACTCAAATTTATACAAATAAATATATTAAATATACAATCAGAGATGCGCACACTCAAGAGCAACCATTGTCGGTTTAATGTATAAACACATGTATGCACACATACTGAAGGTGGTTAGTGGGTCTTAATTGTCCTTTCCTGTCTCCTATTGTCATTCACAATGTCTCTTTGTCTCTATTGTTTGCTGTCAGGAGAGGAGAATGATGCAGATGCATCCCTACATACTGAACATCAACGAGGACGCTCAGCTGTCAGGGGTGGTCAAGCTTTTCATCCAGGAGGGTTAGTCTGTATTCATCTGACTGTAATCTTAAATCCCTCCTCTTCAATTTATCATTTTAGAGGGATGTATTGGAAGTGGAGAATGCCAGACCAGCACATTCTGATAGTCCTGTTACTACTGTTGTGTTTACAGTTCATTACAACCTATTATTACTGTTATGTCCAGGTGAATGGGACATCGGCCTCTGTGACTCCTCCCCAAGATCCATCTCTATCAAGGGCTTAGGGTACGTTTGTATGAAGATCACATCAGGCAACAATAGAATATCACAAACCCAGTGTATGTACAGTTATGTACAGTATATCTATATCTATATCTATATATATATGATGTTTCAAAGTGTTTGTGATTGCACCTTGTGATTGATGAGCGGTTTGTCCAACAACAAGAAAGAAAATAATATGTATAATATGTATAGTATATGAGTGTTGGCTTGTGTGGAAAGTGTTAGTAGTGTTTGTATGTCAGGATCCAGGAGCGTCATGCTGTGTTCAGGAACGAACAGCGCCGGGTAACACTGACCCCGTTAGCAGGGTCAAAGGTCATTGTTAACGGCAATTCTGTCTCTGAGACAACTGAGCTGCAGCACCTGGTGGGTCTCATCACACACACACACACGAAAAAATAAAACTTTGTGATATGACTTTGTGACATGTTGTTGAAGTACACACACAAAGCTTTTTTGTCTCCCTCTAGGATCGGCTCATTCTCGGGTCCAACTGCACCTACCTTTTCATTGGTTTTCCATCTGAGAGGGGTGGGGATGACTGGAGCCGCTACGACTACGACTACTTCCAGTCTGAGCTGGCTGCTGCCGAGGGCATCCACCTGGGTGAGCAGGACGTTCAGCAGTTGGAAGTCAAAGGAGATTATTTCTGGTTGGTTGAATATTAGACATTTTTTCTGTCTTTAGGTGAATCCAGTGCTGAGTCTAGTCAGACTGACCCCAGTCTGCTGGCTGTCTTCTATGACTACATCAAACTGATGCCCATGGTGGCTGAGGTCAACCAAATGAGCCAGGAGCTAAAAAAGGTAAGATGTTTATAGTGGATAACAATCATGTGTGTACATCGAACAACACACATAAACTATTGGTTTCATGTAGACATAGTTATGTATTATAACAATTAATAATTTTAATCTTTATTGTCTGTCCTGTCTGAAGGGAGTGGAGTTCAAGCTGGAGATCAAGAATCTGGCGCTGTCAGATTCAAAAGGCCACGATCTGCAGAAAGAGATCAACATCAGGGTCACCTCTACGGGAAGCAAACAGGTTTCTTTCTATACTTTTCCCTCTTACACACTTAAAGTGGAAACAATATTGCTCTGAATTAGTGTAAAAAGCCACATACACCACCTTCTTCAGTTCTGAATTTTTGCTTCTTTGTTTAAATGTGTATGCACGCCCTCCCCAGGTTTGGATATGGTCCAAGGCCAAGTTTGTGAACCGGAAATTCCTGATGGAAGATGTCTACCAGCAGCATCAGGCTGAGCAGAGAGGAGAAAATGTAATCTAATAGAACGAACAGTGCTCCCCTATGTGTAGGATGTGAAAATGTCCAATTTTGCCACTGCCCAGTGATAGTATATAAAAAAAAAACAGTTTTGTTAAGCAACCACCAGTTTGTCGATAAATGTCTCATTTATCTATGAACAAAAAAATATGTTATTAAAATAAATTGAATGATGCAGTAATCAAAAGATCTAGAAGACATCTAGAAGAAAATCTCAACACAGTCATTAATACCAGCTACAGTAGCTTACAGGTTTAGATATATTTTTATATTGGATGTATCTTTGGTTCCTGCTGTCAGGGAGTAGAGGGGCAGACTACAGCTGCATTACCCAGAGATAAAGACCCCTTTTGGGATCCGATGGAGCCTCTGCTCCTGGGCACTACTCACCTCTGGCTTCATTCTTTGGCCTTTCGCATCCCTCTGGAGGAGCAACTGGAGGTATTCACACACACACACACACACACACACACACACACACACTGTCAAAGTATAACTAATTGCGAACATTTCTGCTGTCAGATGGGGATTAAATAAAGAGTAATCGTTCACTGATAATCTCTGTTGGCAGGTGCTGGGGTCAGAGGGCACAGAGGAGGCCATTCTACAAGCACAGCTTGTCCCCTGCACCTCTACTGGACTGTATGACACACACACACACACACACACACACACAGTGATAAACATGTAGACATACACTATTAGTAAATAATCTTTCTCACTTTTCAGCCCTCTGGGTGAAGATGACATCCTGATTGACCCGTCTGAGTTATTGGGTCGACGACTGGACTTCCAGCTGGTCCTAGAACAGTGTTGTGGCCTCCGCTGGATCAGAGAGGCTTGCAATAGAGGAGTCCAAATTGGGTACATTTTTGTAGTTGCACATGTAGTTGCATGGAAGGGGATAAATGATGGCATGAAGAGGTTTTGAAGTACAGGGAGAATACAGAGTACAGGGGGTCATCAATGGATTTTAGTAGTTTGTGAAGACAAGTATGTAGCTACATGAGTGACCTTGTGGGTAACATATCTTTGTATCATGTGTGTATGGCACAGATATACTGAATATTACTGTCCTGCGGATTTAATCTTGTTATCTTCTTCCTCCACTCGCTCAGTTTCAGGTTTTTTGACTGCAGCCAGCCTCTCTACACTCCAGCTGTGTGGCACAACGTCAACCCTCTGTTGGATCACAGGGTTCACTTTGCCTCCCTCCACACCTCCCAGCATCTGCTGGACTACATACAGAGCAGTGCTGTTGTTCTGGAGCTCTGGGGCCTTCAAGGTGAGGAGGAAGAGATAAATGGATGACTGGGGAGCGATACAGAGAAAAGCCTTATTTTTTACCATGACAGCAAGACACAGAGAGGAAGAGAGATGAATTAATGGGTGGGTGTGTAGATAGATGGAATATGTATGTAGATGATCGAGACCATGGGGTCATGTCTTTTTTTGTAATTGTAACATTGTAATTTTACTTTACCTAGATATAGTCAAATGTATCATTAAATCTGTTTCTCAGTGTTGGTTTTCTGTCTCAGAGGGCTGTAGTGACTTGGTATCGTCTCTGGAGGGTGTGAGGATGACCACAGAGGGCATTTTCATCATTGACGAGTCAGGCCCAACAGACACTGTCGTGAGTTTGATCTTTGAATGATCCTTCATTTTGTCCTGTTTCTACACCTGGAGAATGAATGAATACATTTTGCATTAGCCGCACAAAAAATAAGCTGTAAGATATAAAAGATAGAATTGTAAAATGACATGATATACATAAGTAATTTTATGTCTTTTTCATCTATTTATTTTCCCATGTTTGTAGTTGTGTAATTTGAGTAAAATAAGTAACTTTATATAGATAGTATAAATATGTTTGTGTGTGTGTGTTTGTGTCATAGCGTGTAGACTCTGCAGAGCTCAGCTGTTCATTGAGAGCTCTTCAACAGGACTTGGAGGAACTGAAAAGCACGAATGCTTTACTGAAGAAAGAGAATCAGAGTTTGAGAGAACAACTCAACACAGCCAGAAACGGTACCCGACACACACATCCAGGTTGGAGTCAATCGTAATTTGCAGACTGGATTTGTTACACAGCACAATATTCACACTGATAACATTTTAAATAATTGTTATTTAATTAACTGATTTATTTGTTCTCTCTCCTGTCTTATCTTAGGCGCGGAGAGTGTGCGTGGTCGGGTTCGTCCCAGCTGTGATGCAGAATTTGCTCGTGCTCTGAAGGTTTTCTACCACAGCATGACTTCAGTGAGGGGTCAGCTGCAGCGCCTGCGCAGACACAAACCTAGTGTATGTATTCATGTCTGTGTGCACTACAATAAGGCCTTGTTGATGCAAAAACCCTTGACAATAGGTAATCAACAGTAGATATATGGAGAACAATACACACACACACACACACACAAACAATTTAACTGGCACTTATGAAAAGTAGATTACAGCAAAGTGGCCACAGTAACTGGTGAGGATTTCACTAAGTTGCCTACTTTAATGCTTAAATCAAAGGTTTTCCTTTGGCAGTGGTATGTTTGGAATTCAAGGGTGACATTTTTTCCCTGCTGGCAGTCAGGGAATTTGATTTATGTTGGGGAATTTTACAACTGGTAACTTAACAAGAGGTTATTTCAGTTGTTTGATAAAATTGTACTGCTTACAAATGTAATTATCCACTATTTGTTATCACAAAACGTCTAGAAGGAACATCAACAAACGAGACAGGGCAGGTGTTTATAAGTCATGTATTGTGAACTTTCTGTATTTGTAATGATAAATGTTGTTTTTGGTTAGCCATTCTGGAAAAGCATTAAGTGGAATTAATTGACAGTTGCTGGTACTAAGCCCCAGAGTATCCTTGTGTATGATTACATGTTGAGGTTACACTGACACAAATTAAATGTGTGTGTTCTCTACACTGTTAGTAAACTGTTGTGTGTTTTCCAGGAGGAGTCTGACCTGCTGGGGCTCAGATTCTTTGTGGATGAGCAGAGTCGTCTGCTGAGAGACTTCTCAGAGCAGCTAGAACAGAGCGTCTCCACACTCAAACAAGACGTAGCAGCCATTGTCCGCAGGAAACGAGAACGATCAGGAATCTGGTCATGACCGAGTAATGTAACTGCACCAATGTTGTCACGAACAGATGTCGATATTAGATCTTGTGTTAGATACTAACATCTATATGTAGTCTCAGTTTTAATTATGATTTAGATTGTTAACTACTAAAGTAAACAGTGCCTAACGGTGAACAGCAGCAACAACAAAACATTTTATTCAGTGTTTAAATGCATACAGATTATAAAATAGAGCTTGTCAGATATGAAGGACAAGGCAGTACAACTGGGAATGGTTAAATGCAATAGAAAACCTTCCAGAGAGTTGTATTCTGCCTAATATACAAGGCAGGTAACATTGGTCATTTAGCACAGTCATTTTATTTTTGGTGGTAAAAAGAAGGAATGATGTTCAGATGTTTTAACAACTACACCATTAGCAGGTGTCAGACAAGACTAGTATTAACACAACACCACATTTGAAACAAAAACATCTTAGTCCATAAAATTTATTAAAAAGTTTATTAGACAGCATGTAAAAGTAGTCATTACAGTTCCAAACTGCAAATAAATTAAAAAGCAAATACAACTCAGTTTCAGAATTCACAATATTATTACATTTTGAACCATTGTGGACAATGCGTCATATTTTTAAGCTCTGAAGCTCTATCACAATGTGAAATATATAAAATCAAGGAGCAAGGAAAGCATCTTCTCCTCATTTCCGGCTGCGAAGGACTGATATTAATTACAGACAGGCGAACTGACAGAAAAGCTGAAAAGGACAGATTTGCTATTTTTGTATTAACCACAGCATCTCTCATTGTACTGTCCATTTTGGAGGTAAAAGCACAATGATTAATGTTTGTCAGCAGTCACAATGTGGAGGTATACAGATAGTTGTTGTAGTGTAGGTCCAAAAAAAGATAAGCGTGGGTACAGGAGGAGAGGCAGAAGGCAGATGTGAGGCAGATTAGTCATCAGATAGTACAGAAAATCTATCTACAACAGATATGTAGGCTGGTTGGTTGTGAGAAACTTAAAACAGGTGTGTAAAGACAGTCAGATACAAACAGACAGACGGACGGGAGAACAGAGGCAGCAGTACGACTGAATCAAAGGCCAAAGAGTTTGCTAGGTATATCTGAACTGAAGAGGTAGACTGGAAATCAAAGACAACTGTGGGAAGGACAGACAGCTACTGCAGCTAATGACATCCAACTAATATGTGTGTGTGTGTGTGTGTGTGTGATACACATGGACCAATGATTTTCATTATTAATGTATATTTGCTTTGGGTTGAATTTTACAGTAGTCACATTTCTCTAAAAATAAGCACCACCATTTTTTCTTTCTTTGTGTTGAATATGACTTTCTAAAAACCACCCAATAACTTGTGTGTGTTGGTACAGAACAGGGTGATTGTACAGGTGAGGTAGGTTAATGGGGTCTTGAGGGATTGGGGAACCAAACACAAATTACAGTAAAACATTTAAAACGTATACTTACTGCAACAATTATTTAACATAATAAATGTCAGAGTAAGTGTAACAAGGGAAAATGTGATGACTGCCAGTTGACTGTTTTAGTTCCATGTCTGCACAGCAAAACAAACAAACATGATCAGAGCATGTACAGAAGCAGTTTAAGTATCTATCAAGTACACTGGAGAAAATTACATTAGAAAAAAAACGCACAACTTTTCATCTACAAGAATAAAAGTCATTTTTAAATTGCACTCCAGCCTGTATCTGGGTCACAATATTCAGTGCTCTTATTCCAGGGGTAGAGTGTGTCGTATTTTATACAGATTGTAAAGGTGTTTCAGGCAGATTTGTGATTTTGATAAATACAATTCACTTGACTGTTATTCTGCTTATTTGTTTAGGATTTTATGACATGAGTTTGTTGGCTGACAAATAATTAAATATATGTATTTGTTGAGTAAAAAGTAAACTGTCATCTTACTTGTTTCCAAAGCTGCCTGTTTTCTGTCAGTCACACTAATGCCTCTGTGCATGAGGACCAGTGCTAGAACTGCTTTGGTCTGACCTGGAATAAATGTCTGTGCATGTAAGTAGGTGCACACACATTATGTCAGCTCATTTCACCCAAAGATGTCAGTTTTATATCACCATCTCTCCGACTCTGAATACAACCGATTTGCTATAATTCTGGGATACACAAGACTTCATCTTTAACCTGCCTCCATCATGCTTTCTTTGTTCATTAGAACTGAAGAGTTTAAAACATACAGGCCGACTTGTCTCCATTTCTCACTCACACACATTCTCACACACAAACACACACAGTGAAGCTTAGAGCAGCAGACAGTTTTCACAGTATAAAAATATTTCACTAAAACACAGAGGTCCATGGTTTCACATTAGGCCCGTATATTTGTCAGTCTCTGAAGCCACACAAAGATAAACATAATTCATCATTAAGAGCTGCAGTCCAGGTTAAACAAAGTGTAGGAATAATAAAGTCTCAGTCTAGTGTGAGGCTAAAATAAGTCAAGTTTTATGTAAGACATTACCAAGATAGTGGACAGACCAGTTCAGATTGTTAAAAGCAATACTCGGCAGTGTTCACATATTTAATAATATTTATGTAGGTCCTGTATGATTGTGCAAGATCCTGATTGGGTGGAGTGGCTAAACCATCTTGAGATCATGTTCAAACTGGTGTGCGATCTCCAAATCAGAGATCTAACGAATCACACATATAAGTGTTTTTGTCCATAAAGTCTCCTGTCCGTGTTTCCAGTGTTTCCTGGGCTTAACCACAGCTTTTCCCTGAATCATGTCTTGAGTAGCAGGAGCCAACTAATACAAATAAGTAGACATACCTGTCTGGCAGTGAAACTAGCATGTAGCTACACTGCTAACAAATGACCAGCAAAGAAAATTCACCTCCATAGCCCTCCCTGGTAGCGGTTCTTAGAGGAAAGTACTTACACACTAAATAGAAGGATGTGTATCTGCCACCTGCAAACCTTCCTTTAAAAAGGCACCAAAAGCATCCCGACAATAATTTCCTGTGAAACTCCTCTCAGGCGCTGGTGGCGTCATTCTCAGCAACTCGGCTGTCACTTGCAGTGGTTCCATGGGTGATGAGGGTAGGCGGGGCCTCGGTTACGTCTCTCTGGCTGCTGTGTCTTGAGGGGCCATCTATCTGATGGAGGCTGCTGTGAGTGGAAAGTGGGTGGTCCAGACGTAGCATACTGCCATGGAAACTACATTCCTCTGTACCTCGGTAAACCACAGTATCGCTCCTGAGATGACAACATGAGAAAGAAAGGATAGTGAAGAAGAGAAAGACACTACTTCCTCTGATTCACACCTTGTGACAGACAGAAACAGGAAGTCATGAATTTCCTGCTCTACCTGTCATCACGAATGCGCCGCAGGCTTCCATGGTAGCTGGTCTTGCTGTGGATGCTGCTGGCTTTACTCCTAGTGGAGGCAGGGTGGCCGTGGTGGGTTCTGACTGGTTCGTCAAGGTCGTCTAGGACAGCCAAGTGGGTGGATGAGGCATGGGTGGAAGTGCCCTGCAGAAGGACAAGAGGTCAGATAGTGTCCATGCATGTCATGTGTTTTGTTGCATGTTGATTTGCAATGCCCAGTGAGAAGAGGAGAAGAGCGCAGACAATTCAGCCCGGCAAGCTAATGGACGGTAATGGATCAAATAAAGCATGAATAATGTTCAGTCTCATATTTGGCAGTACCACTCAGATTCAGTCAGGTGTTTTATCTTCCACTATTTTTGGAGCCATTACCACTTATACACCCACAACCACACCACTACTACTGCTTATCTGTTGCTCCTAAAGTGAGTAGTAGTACCACAATGTACTAATGTTACTACTACATCACTGCTTGCAGTCCTACCTGAGTGGATGTTCCTCTGGACTTCCTAATGACAGGGGTGTTGGGTTCACGTAACAGAGACTGGGCAAAGTCTGGCTGCTCCTGCAGCACCTGGCGAGATTCATTCACCCCACTGCTGCAGAGATAAGATTGTGAGGGTGACGGGAGGTGGTGGGTTAAAGGAGAGGAGATGAAGGTGGAGGGTAAAGTGGAGACATATGGTGTAGAGTGCAAGGAAGATAAAGGTAAAAGTCAAGTGATGCATGGAGAATTGCAAAGAGAAGGGAAAGGTGAAGAGGTGAAGGGGTGCAGGGGGGGTTAATATGCTGTTATTAAGGGGACACAGGTGCCGAGGATACTCTTGTGTTGCTATAGAGACAGTACATTTGTCTGTTTCTTAACAGATGTTAGTTTGCTATGAGCAATAATTTTATATGTGAAAAGAAAATGTCAAATATAAAAAGATTCATTCACATTCATGCTGAATGAGAACATAAAATAATACTAGGGAGGACCAACAGAACTCAAAACAAATAAATTCATCCAATATCTCTCTTACTCTTTCCGTCTGCGCCCATGCAGGAAGTTGGCCCACTCAAAACAGGTCTTCTTGCTGCCCACCCAGAAAACAGAGGGAATCCCCACCACCAACATCATCAGGTATTTAATAAGGAATAAAACCATGGCTGGCCGACTAGTCTGCTCCACCTAAAGACAACAGAAATATTAAATATTAAAACTACATTCACAATATCATTTTAATAGAGGGTGTTGAAAATACAGCCTGTAAGTAACCATGTCTTAAGTGAACAGACAGCACAAGACAAAAAAACAACTTTATGTATGTATTCGTTTTGTGTAGACAAGCATAAAATAATTCACATCCAGGCAAAACATTTCCTCAACAGTAACACAGCAAATAAATTCTAAAAGCTTGGGATGCCTCTGAAACTACTTGCACATTAAGGAGACCTCAAGTATCCACTGACAAATGTTTATCATCCAGTCAGTCATTTTGAAAGATTGAAGAGGCGAGGTCATTCTAGAAAAACCCAGCTGCTTCAACAGCTGAACTGCACAGCATCTGCTCATTCCTCATTTGTACTGTGATGCAGGATACAGTATCTCCCACTAGAGGGCATGAATGGAAACACTGTGTACAGTAAATATATTTGCTTCCAAAATACACTTTGACTTCAGCATTTTATGGACAAAGCTTCACACTGTATTCACAAGTACATTTCTCTCAGTATATCCATGTATGTATGTGTCAGCACATGACTGCCGGAGAGGAACATTTCAATTTTCACTCACATGGCAGTAAGTTTACATGTTATTACATGGATAACTGAGAAGGTATTTAGTGTAGTGGTTACCTGGTGCTATTTAAAATAAGTTGCTGTCACTGGTGAAAATCTTAGTGCTACATTTTTTTAAATTATTTTCTTTAAATTTTAGCCTTTACAACACCTCCTAAGGCGACTAGTAGATGGGCAGGACTTACGAGTTTCTAGAGGACAGAAGAATGGGTGTGTATTAATTAGCTTTGCTCTGCCTCATCCAGGCTGAGTTGAAATGTCTTGGATTTAGATCTTGAGATAAAACAAGAAGCCCTAGGGACATGCAGTAATTTACTACCAATGCCCCCCCCCCCCCCCCCCCCCCCCCACACACACACACACACACATGAAGTCACTTGAACTTGAACAATGCTCAGAGAATCTTCAATTATCCAAAAAAACTTTTACATTTGCATGTAAACCCCCCACCTCCTCCAGGGTTAAGCTCAAATAACACGTAGCAATATTGAAATTCCAGAGCTACAATAGGACATTAAGGGGGTCCCTCTTCATGAGCTCACACACAGACACATGCATACACACATACTCACAAGTAACATAAGCACTTGCACCTGCCGCCACCCTCTCATATATTCTGTCAGTCACAAATTAGCTGACACTTATCTATTATAAAACCACACTGTGCTGTATTTATCATGAAACATTTTTGAAGTTCACGTTTTCATATGTTATGATTTATGTAAGAAATAATGAAAAGCTTTCATTGCCTTGTCTCTGTGCTTGTGACAGCTTGTATTGTGCACTTTTTTTTTTTTTTGGTTATTAATTTAGCGCCTGGCTGTGTGAAACACCACTCTTCATAACGGCTACAAAGAACTTATAGAGTATGGGAAGCAGAGCATGACCGAGCAAGCCCACAGTCAAGACAGAGTGAGAGAGCAGAGGGGTGGAAGACGAAGACTGGCTTAAAGAAATAAGTGTGTGAGAACCAGCGCACAGAGAGAAAGACAAAGAAACAAAGAAACAGAGTAACACAGAGATGGTGGTTTTGTGTGGAGTTGGTCTTGAGAGCTGTATTAGCTGAGCTAATGATGCATACGAAACTCTGCTCCCTCCACTCCACAAATACCCGCTCACTCGGCCACACATGTGCAACAAACCATTGTTGTTGCTTATTTGAAAAAAAAAGAACATAAGCAAACATATTGCCCAACGGATCTGTTCTAAACATCCATCGCAGTTGTTCATCGCTCTCCTTTGTTTATGTCATAGTTGTGTTCCTGTGAGATACATGATTATTTAGTTTTTAACTCAGAATAAAGTGATTTTTATAATCGAGCTGAGTTGCTGTCTTGTTTACACCCTATCTGATCATCAGAATGTCCGTGTTGTTTTGCCCCTTCCAACTTTGCTGTATTGCCATGTTTCCAGATCTCACTATTGCTTTGGTGAATACAAGATCATCATAATTGATAGATATGATGCTTTAAAGTATGAAAATAAGGGTCAAGTTGTAATGATCAGCTGAGCTGACAGGCAGATCCTGAGAAGCCATCTGTTGTCAGACACAAGGCGAAAGAGTGGTTTTATGAGCTACTCATCAGGGAAATATATCTTGTGGTTTCTGGAGACTTTACAAGATAATCTAAATATACAGTTACAATATATCTGATTCATCTATATTTCCACTTTGTTTAATTTAATTGATTTAAATGTCTTCACAAATTACACACTTTTGTATTATACTTAATACTTAATCTTGCACATTAATTAAATGGTCTCAAATACACACTTTGCTCTTGTTTTTTTCTCTACCTTGTATGGGCAGGGGATGTGATAGCGCCTACAGTTCTCCTCCATCCAGGTTGTCTCCCAAATGGTCCGGTAAGTGTGCTCATACACGTAGCACCCAATCACAGTGATCAAGGGAATGAGGTAGAGCACGGAGAAAACACCGATTCTGATCATGAACTTAACCAGTTTGGTCTGGTTCTCTTTCTCCAGAGGGATCTCCATGCGCACCCGGTTGAGAGCCACAATGCCCACTAACAAGAGAGAGACACCAACCTGAAGAGGGACAGAGATAAATGAGAAGTTGGAGCTCAATTACAGAGTACACAAAGTTTAAATGACTGATTATTTTTAAAAAGGTTGGATGACAGGCAGAAAAAATCCATCTATCCATTTATCTATCCATCTCCATTGCTTCAACCGACAATCAACTCTTGTATCGCTACATCCACTGACCCATTAATCTGTTCATGCATCCATCCATCCATCCATACATCCCACTCATCAACTCTTTCATCCGCCTACATACTCACATACCACATACTCATACACTCACCGCCACGTTGAAGCAGAGTGGTGCCAGAACAAACCACCTCAGGGCGTCTATGTCATACAGCCCTATGAAACACACCCCACTGATCCCATCTCCTTCAATTTTGTTCAGGGCCAACAGGGTGACAGTCAGGGCCCCTGGGAGCCCCCAGGCAACGGCATGGAAGAGGAGGGCTTTCTTCTCAATGGCCTCGCTGCCCCATTTAGGCACAGCTGCCAGGAACCAAGTGATTGTCAGTATGACCCACCACACGCTGCCGGCCATGGTGAAGAAATACAGCACCATGAAGAACAGGGTACATACCTGAGAGCGGAAGACAATAGATTTTAATCAATCAATCATGTGGGAGAAGTCAGCTAATCACTAATGACATTGATTGCATCAGGATCTATAGCATTAATAATCAATCTAACTGTTAAATTAATAATCTGAGATTTTTATGAAACAGCAAATAGTACGTACCAGCTGTCTAATAAACACGTATACTGGAGTTAACAAACATGTTTCAATAATGTTTCAACTTGCTACTTAAACATTTTGGTCAAATTGTGATGATCAATCATGTGAGAATTTAGCAAAAATGATACAAATGATCTCTCATATATTTACTGTAGTAAATTATTTTTATTTCCAATACCTCCAAAGCAAAGTAAAACACAAGGAAACAACCTAAAATTCTCACCTTATTGTGTGAGCCCTGTGTTATGGTTGAAGCTTTGAACTGCGCAGGGCTGACCGTGTTACATGCTACCCTGTCTTCCAACAGGAACCCCAGGAAGAACACCAGCGACACCATGACGTAACACACAGCGTAGAAGATGATTGGTCTCTCAGGGTATCGGAACCTATTGAACATAATTGAAAGAACCTTGATTTAAATTGAGTATTTCTTTCTATTTCTATTCTAGTCTATGTATTCTTTTTATTTATTTATTTTTTTAGATCTGTTTTACATCAGATTAAAATCATACTAAAAAAATAATTCAGCCATTCCAACCTGGTAACATCAATGAGAAATGTCAGGAAGGTGAACAGCGTTGCGGACAGACAGACAATGGCAACAACTCCGATGAAGTAACGGATGAAGGTCAGCTCCTGCTGGCTGAAGTACATGGAAGGACAAGGAGCAGAACAGTCCTTCCTTCCCATGAATGTGTAACCCAGGTCAGGGTCGATCTTGAGCTCTCTAGGGCACCAGAAGCCGTAGTCTCTCTGGACGGTCATGGATGACTGGTCAGTAGGGTCAGAGCCTGTTAGCAGGTCCTCTGGACGAGGATAGGATTCATCACAATCTGGAAACCTGCGAGTGAGACAGATCATGTAGTTTATTCACCATTTTATTTTGCCGTGAACACAGAAACCTATGGTGAAGAATCTTCTAGAAAATACTAAGACATTGGTTGGATATAATGGAGTGAGCTGAATTGGGAGAATAACAATGTGAGATAGGGAGAAAGAAAAGATGGGAAGGGGCTGTATGGAGATAAAGAGGAAACTAGACAATCAAAGAAAATGAGAACAGTAGCAAGATGTTAAAGATTGGAGTTAGTCTGGTTTTAGGTGGGACTGAGTTCAAAAAGAAGCAGCAAGCAAAGATTTGAAATATATGCAAACACCCTGTTTGTGATGACATGTTTATAGTTTCAAGTACTAAGTTGATTTAAAATGTAATAAACATACACACCTGCTACACTCCATGTCATCTGGCCAAGCAACTCCAAATATCTCCATCAGTTTATGGCACTCGTTCTTGGCCCTCAGGCAAAGGGATCGACATGGCATGGACACCTGGCCGTACACTGTACACACCGGGGCATACAGAGCACACAGGAACATCCTCAGGTCAGCACTGCACACTAGGTTTACCATGGGATGAAAAGGCTGTGGAGGAGACAGAAGAGGAGAGAAATTAATTTTTAATTTGTTTGTACCTGCCGCAAAGTCTATGAAAAGAAAGTGAAAGCGTTAAAATGCAGTAAGAGAAGAAAGGATAAGCAAGAAACGGAAAGGGAGAGAAGAGAGGAAAAAACAAAGGAAGTGTTACGAGTTTATTCAGCTAGTTTAATATAGTGAGTCATATAATGGTCTCTTGCTAACACCCACACATCTCATGTTGTTTTTCAATATCAGTCAGATGCAACATGCATGCATGATACACACATACGGTTAAAAAAAAGCCAACTGCTATCAGTGGCACATATGAGTAGGCTCATATTTAACATGAAAAAACCATTAAAGAGGATGGAGGAAGAGTGAGATACAGGAAGTACTGTGTACTCTATAGCTTCTCAATATTTAAAAGCTTATAAAATATGTATAGAAGCAATCATATTACCAAATATACCTTTGAAGTAGGATATGGCAAAGAAAGACCTCTGAAGGTTGAGTGACAGCCATGTGTCAATACTTTGACCAAACAAACAGCAGGCCATCCACACACTAAAGATTATATATTCTGTTTCCTGTAGTGGTAATTCAGGCTCATGAACTTCAGGATGCTGGTCCAAATGCATGATTGAAAAAATAAAAAATGTAAGTGATGAAAAGAAAGAGTAGCACCCCTAGTGCTTCTTTTAACAACTACTGCTGACATACCCTTTGGGAATTGTAATGCAAAAAACACTGCAACAATGATCGATTGTCAGAGGTCACTCAAGCAGTGTCCCTAGTACTGCAACATCTCTTTTTTCTTGTTGATGAAGTAGGAGTATCTCTTTTCAGCTGGTGGCTACTTCTGCTGACAAGTGAATAATTTATTATTTTGTTAAAACATTTAAAAAATAAAAACTTAAAATGCACCGCAGCACATGTAACAATATGTACTGAGATTTGTGAATGTGCACAGATATTTAATGTGCGAGGAGCTCATGTTTCTCTTTCTAGGCAAAATGTCTTTTTACATGTCTGCTAGCAACATTATATACACTGTATGCTGTTAAAAATACAAACAACAACAACAACATTCTTTTTTTCTCCTGCTATACAAATTGATGTCTGCAAAGTGACCTGCATCTATTCAGCTATTCAACACTTTATATAATCTGGCTGCTTTAAGCAGAGTTTCCCAGGCAGTTTTTACACATGACATAGCAGAGAAATCAGAGCAGAACCATGAAAGCAACGAAAAGAGATGAGCAATGAAACAAACACTTGCCTGACCGCTCAAAACACTGTAGTCTGTGTGTGCGTGTGTGAAAAGTGTGTACATGTGATAAAAACAGTGCACTTCATTGATTGCTTGCTTTACAGTGTGTATTCGTGCAAATACATCAGTGAATGTGTGTGTGCGCTTCGGTCATATTTGTGTGTGGAGTCAGGCCTTGTGAGTGTGTTTTGATCGTTCTCAATTGCTTTATTCCAGATCTGCACATTGGAGAAATGTTCCACCAGTTAATGGGTGCATTGGTGCGTGATCTGTATGACACAGTTTGGAGTATTGCATAGAAACACGTGTAAGCATGAACACACACACACACACACACACACACACACACACACACACACACACACACACACACACACACACACACACACACACACACACACACACACACACACACACACACACACACACACACACACACACACACACACACACACACACACACACACACACACACACACACACACACACACACACACACACACACACACCACTCTGCTTCATTCAATAATTCACTGATTTTACAACCTGTGCTTTTTTGTCTTGAGTGTACATGCAAGCAAGTAGGGACACAGAAAGACAAGAACCATATAAACTCTGGTAGTGGGAAAATGGAAACCATATTCATAAAAAATGACTCAATGTGTCATTACAATTCAACAATACAATCAACTTATTATAACATTATTATTTACTGCAGAAGAAGAAGTGCAGTTCAGTGTGTCCCCTTTCTGAACCACAATATTTTCAGTACATAATACTCCACTGTTAATGTTCAGTCATGTGCTTTGTTAATAATGCAGACCTTTCTAATGCCAACAAATCTTGGGGGAAATGGGAACCTTTGTCCCACACAGTGAATATTTAAATTACAAGACAGACTACTATTACATTTTTTCTGATGAGGCCTCCTCAGCTCCAGGTCTTATTGAGGCTGTGCAGCTGAATATGTCAATAGCAACTCTTAGTTAACCTTATATTAGAAAAGGTATTGCTGTCAGTTGTGCTTGACATTGTTGTATTTATATCTAGGCTACAACATTATCTATGAAATCTGTTGTCATATGTAAAATGCAATGTATTTACCTCAATAAGTATTGAAAAGGTGATATCTGTGTCCCATTGGAGCACTGTCTCTATGCTCCTTTCTGTCTGTACACCTCTCCCATATACGTCTGGTCAGAGCCCGAGGCCACACTTCACTGAGTAGTAGTTGTTTTCCGCATCAGTGTCTCACTAGCCAACAGAATAGAGTCTTTCTTCATGTCTCCTCATACTAACTCCAACAGTGAATGTGTGTGTGACTCACATTCATGTCCCCATTCTGCCTATTTCTCCAGTGCATGTAAGGTTATATGTATGTTGTGCCATTGTCCTTGTAACAGAATTTAAGTATGTCCCACTTATTGTGCACGCCAGTGTGCAATGCTTGTGTGCAGATATCTGTGCGCAATTGTTCTGACAGTCAGGGCAATTGCCCCCCCGACTCCTACCACAAAGAGAATATTGATATTAAATGGCCCAACTGTGCCACCCAAAGAGAGAGGAGGGGGGTGGCAATCAGCTTACGGGTGGAAGACGACTAGAGTGAATTGTCGGGCATTTTGTAGTCAGCCGCTGATGGAAGAGCAGGGAAAGGAAAGCAGAAAAGCCTAGAAACCCGGCCTGAGGGTGGAAGCAGACTATGAGACAAGATGGAAAGATGTGGAAAAAGATGAGATGGTAATAAGGGAGAAGAGGATACGAGATCAAGAGGAAATCAATTAGAAGAATGAATTAGACTACATGGGCAACAAAGTTACATGCACAGCGAAGAGTTAATATGCTACACATTAGAATACTAAATGTTACATGCTAAGCATCAGCATGGTACCATCTATAGTTCTTAACATTATAAAGTAAACGAGCAGAGAAGTAAATGTACTTAGTATGCAAGTAGTATATACATGTAATTAGTTGTCTGACTTTTGTGCCAGATCACAACAGCAGCAGACTCATACAAAGCTTGAAGGCATGCTATGTTTTAAAGGTAAAAGTTTAAAAAAAAAAAAAAAAGTATAAATGTGTGTTAAAATGGCAAGGCCTGAGTTTTCTACAGTATATAATTTATTCAACAGTGTCATGGCTACAACAGTTCACAGCACCTCCTGAAAACTGTTGTGGTTGGTCTCAAAGTAAAAATGCACGGAATATTTGCACAACTAAATTTTGACTCTCAAGCTACTCAGCTGGCAGCTATGTAGAAATATATTAGGTTGTCCAAACCCCTAATAGCCTGCAGCAAAATACTGGAGAAAATCAAATGCGTAAGTAAATAGAAGATTTGTTTGTGTGAGTGGGTGATATGGACAGGCAAGAGGAATGAAAAGACGCATAGAGAAGCAGGGTGGGTTTTTTGACACAGAGGAAAATGAGAAAGAAAGCTCCTGACCGGTCCACCTCTTGTTCAATAGAGGGATTAAGTTTCTTTCTCTTTACTCCCTCTGTCCAAATAAAAACCCAAGGGGAAGGGAGAAAGAAAGAAAGAAAGAAAAAGGAAAAAAACTAAGTAAAAAAATTTAACCAAGAACGACGGAAAGAAAGAAATAGGCATGTAATTAACGGTCACATAATGCAAGCAATTCTGCTTTTGGTAAACAGGAGACAGACATCTGCTGTGAGGGAGGTAGAGGATAGCAGCATATACATCAGAAAAAAACCGCAGTGTTTAATGTAAAAAACCTTTTGCACGGTTGCCATAGCTTTCTGGTTGTAAAAAGCAACACAACTGAGCATTACTGTACAATGCATAAACAGTTCAAAAAGTCACCAAACAACCATCAGGGTTTATTTTGCACCATAAAACATACAGTATGTAACAACACACATTTCAACAACCATTTTCAGCATTGTGAGAAATTCAGATCCAAAACAAGACAACTTATATAAGATTTTGGACATGTGTAATGTGATTATGTAGTCTGTTTAGCCAGTAGGTAATTTTTATCTAGCTTTTTTTGCATATGTGTTGTTGTGTGTGTGGTGAAGTGAGGTGAGGCGCTAAGAGCAGTTGTAGAAAATCCAGTTAGCCAACTCTGCAGAAACTCATACACATTGTCAAGTGTAGGAGGAGGGGAGGAAGAGAGGGAGAAGCAAGGGAGTGAGGAATGGAGGAAAAAAGGAGCAACACTGGAGTGGAATGGAGACTGGAGCGGTGGTTTACTGGTGGATTAGGGAGTCAAATGGATTGGAAGAAGTGTTTAGGAGTGTGAGAATCTGAGACACACATACACACACTTCCTGAAACCATCAACAGCTTTGTGTTGTGGTCAGATCAAGATGACAGGTTGTGGGGTCTACGCCTCCAAAGAAACAGCTCCTGTGATGGCAGTCCTCTTCAAGGTTTCAAGGTTTTGTTATCCAAGTTATCAGTGTTCTGATGTTCAACAAAGTTAAAATATCATGGAACAAATATTCTAAAAGCATTGCTGCTGTCATCTTTTATTGACTTTATGATGTGTTGATTGTGATGTCTATTTAGTAGCATTCAGATTCAGTCTAAACAGCTCTAAAATCCACTGAAAACCCTTTAAGACATAAAATTCTGGATATATTTTTAGCCTGCATGTTTTGCTATTAAGGTTTTTTGGGCCATTAATATGCACTTACTTCTTGCTTGTCAAGAAACAAATCAGCAGCCTCTAATCCATTGGTCTCTTAATGCACTAGCAAAGTGAATGTACTATTTTGCACCTCTCTCTGACACATAGAAAACCAGGATTTTTGCTACTAAACCTAAGTCCATCTGGACAAATCACCCTCACACACTCACACACCATCTATTTCTGGTCCTCTTGTGCCATCTCTATCTCACACTGTAACTCACTTTCTCATTCTTTTAGTGGTCTGTCAGACCCTGCAGCACAAATGCTGTCAGACCACATCAGCCCTACCTCCATTAACTAGCTATAACATCCCTGCAACACTCCCTCTCTACTGGCTGTTAGACCATTTATCTCTGTCTTTCTGTGCTTTTGCAGAAAATAAAACATTCTTGGCTTCAGTATCTCTCCTGCCACTCAACCCCTCTATTTTTCTCCACCCACTCTAACTTTTAACTACCGGTATATCCATATACATTAGAGTCAATTACATTCTCTGTTCCTACAGGGTAAGAGGAGTGCATCTTTTCAGTTCACAGCCGTACCAATTACATCATCTCTGCATCTTCGTCCACCACTAACCCGTATTTTCTATTTCATCTCCTGAATACCAGTTTTCTTGCTGCCAGCTCTCTCTTCGCTTTTATTAGTTAGATTTAATCTCTGGCTATGTTTTCTAGCTTTTTGCTCCATAACCTACATGATAAATGTGTTCATAGACAAATTCACACACACATACACACACACTTACAGTCTATGTGCCTGCCTCCTCTCTCCTCTCACACGCTTGTGAGAGAGACAGGCGTTGGCCATGAATAGATGAACTGTGCGGACTGCGATGCTCTCCTCCCTAATCTCTGAAAAGACAGTTAAGAAAGGGGCACCCTTCTCTCACACTCTCTCTCCGTCTTTCTTTTATTTGTTCATTTATCCGTGTCCATCCATCCTTCAGTCGGGAGGACCGGACAAAGCCATTAATGGCATTCCCCTTCAAGTTCACTTCCCCTCCTCCTCTCTTCTTTCTCCTTTATTCATCTCTTCTTTCCCCCCCCCCCCTTACTCCTGGCAATTACACTGACATGCACTTGTCCTCCTCCTCTACCTCTCCTTTTTTTCTTCCGACATCAGCATTCATTGACTTCCCCGCTCTTTCATCCTGTCATTTCATGTTTGACAGAAGCTCTTTAAGCAATAGCATCAACATACTCTGTCTCTCCTCTGTTATCTGCTTTATTTATTCATCACAGTGCATCTTTTATTCTCATCCCTTAATTTCTTTTCAGTTACCCAACTTTTTCAAAATCTTACCCACAAAATCCACAATTGTCAATTTACTTTTTTTCAGCTTACAACAGTACAACCTATCAACATTGTACCTCTGATATCTCAATATTTTCTCCACTAAACTTTAAATCCTGTCAGGCTTTTTAGTTTTGCTTTTACCAATCTCCTTTACCTTTGACTCCCTTTTATCCTGTTGTCATCTGTCTGCATATCAGTCCCATCAACATCAATATTATTTTGTAGCATTTTTGTGTGTTACCATTTTGCTTTTTATTCTCCGCTCTTGAACACACACAGAGATGATTTGATGTACTTCCAGCCTCAGTGCCAGACTGCATCTAACAAGTTCTGTTTTACCAACCAGATTTAATTCTGGAAAGATCCATCCAATATTTCAGTCTGGTTCAAAATGTACAACCGATCAGCAAACATTTATATGATAAACCACTGCCTCTCTAAACCACTGTCCGAATGGTCCATTTCCCCTCCAATATTTTGGTGAATGGTTTAAGAAAAAGGTGACCAGAACAAATGCCATGCTTTTCCAAACCAAAGACAAAGCTTTTATAAAGAGTAGTATGTTCATACAATCAAGTGTAGAAAAGGTTCAAGTTAATGCCTGTGTTAAAGAGAGAACTGTCAATAATCTATAATACAGTTTGAAATAACTTTAAATTATACATTTCTCCAGTTAAATCATACCTGCAGTTAGCAGACAACAATGAACAAGGCATAAACTGTGGGTTGATTTTGCCAGGCTGCTGTACATTTCTCCATCACACCTTTTTATTATTAACAAGGGAGCCTATCCTTTCATTGGTGTGGGTGAAGACTCATTATATTCTTCAACTACACCATGATTTTCTGTGATTACACCTCTAATATCACAGATTTTGCAGACTTCCCATGATTATTGGAATATTCCAAGACAAAAAAAAACTTGAAAGCAATGTTTTTTTCAACCTATAAGTATTAATCTATCATCTTTACCCAATTTTCCTTTTATTAACAGTCCTTTCCCTCCTTCTCCTTTTCTTGGTTTATTCTACAACATGCACTCATCATCCAATTTCCCTCCCCTCCCCCCTCTGCTGTCTGTCTGTCTCCATTCCTCCCCTTCGTTCTCTGCCTATTTAAGTACCATGGCAACAGGTGATGTGGAGGCTCTCACAGGACCATGTCTCATTGAAGATAACAGTGCAAAGTACATCCATGTGCACAAACGCACACATGTCCACAGACCCATTGTGGCAGTACTCCTTTAATGGGTGAAGCCATCCAATAAGGACAGCAAACAAGCTTGCACAAGGAGCTACAAAGAGAGAGTGTGAAAGTGAGAATAAAAGAAACTGAGAGGCGTAGAGAAGAGAGGAGTGAGGGTTAAATGAAATGATAGAGATGTAGATGAGGAGCCAAGACACTGACAATGAAGCTGAATCAGATAGCACACACGTTCGTTCTAACACAATCCAAGCCATCTGTGCATATCCATCTGCTGTAAACTCATATCAGTAACTCATATCTGCTGTAAACACACTAACAGTCTCATAAAGAAACCATTACATTTGAAATAAAAAAAAACATGTTTTGAAATGATCTTATCTTCATCTTCAGATAGTAAAGCATAACAAACCATGTGCAAATTGAATTCTATGATGATATGAGTTTCCACATAACCATAGATACATACATTAAATGGTAAATTAAATACCTGGTAAAGTGACATTTTATTTAGCACTGACTACTTATGTAGTTTTCCCACTTTTGGTATTAATGTCAAACTGCTGGTAAGCCATGTCTGACAAAGATATTAGATATCATCTAAACTGATCCTGTTGATGACTCTGTTAGTTAGCAGAAGAATTGGGATGCTACAGAGAGAGAGACGGAGGAAAGCAATGACTGTGACACTAATTGGGTGAGTCACTGAGTGAGTGGGATGCTGGGGTTGGGCCAGTGGCGAGTAATAGATGGAGTAGATAGGAAATAGATATACACAAGCAGAGGTATACCACATGAAACTCACCGCATGAGAAATATAGTGAACATAATATTCCATTTTTACCAAACAACAAATACATTTCTGGGGGGAAATGATGCCTCACCCTCCATGTGAGAGTATGCATTTATATGGGAGCTATTTTGGAAGAGTTGAGAGTTGCTGAAGCTGGTCCTGACCAGCAAAATACTGAAAATGTTAGAGCTGCTTTGCGTGAGAAGGGGATCAATGATAGTGTGTATGCTAGTTTGAGGTTGGGCTTAGCAGTGTGGGTTAAACATCTTTCACTACACACATACACATACACGTACACATACACACACACATTTACTTCTCAGGCTGGGTCATGGGTTTAGATTAAGACCATAAGACATGGATAACCTATATTGTGTTTTCTAACAGCTGAACACAGCAGGGCTCCACACAAACTGAGTCCATATTATACGTCACACAGCGGTAGGAACGGATGCATGGAGTACAAAGCAGACTAAGAGACAGATTTGTTGAACTAGGGAAAAGCAAGTTAAACCTTACATACACCTCTGGAAGGAGGGAACCACAGATAGACTAAATTAATATAAGAGGGATGTGGAAAGAATGATCATTACATTACTGATATCAGGGGGTGGATGGAGGGAGAGGAAGTAGAACTGAAATATAATGTAGATCAAAGTTTTCAACAAACTCCACACTATACAATATATTTGTTTAAATAATGAATAAGTCTGGAATAATTCTGATTATTGATAATCATTTATGTTATTTATCAATAAAAATGAAAGTTTTTCAAATGTAATGATGTGCTGCTTTTTCTGTTTTATATTATATATACTTGGATTTTTAAATTCTGTTTTCTGGCATTTCCTAGATTCCATGATTAATCTATTAATTGGAACAATTACAAATAGATGAATCAATAATGAAAATAATCACGAGTTTCAGCCTAGTATATTTTAAAAATATGATAATTGAAAGATAGGAAATGGTATTTGTGTTCTACGTTATTTGACTTATTGGAAGCATGCATGAGTGTGATGCATTAAATTGTACTATATTGTCAAATACACTGAGGAGGGTGTTATTAGGTAGGAGAATTCAAACAGGATACGCAACTGGTTCATATCGTCAGTAATAGTATATTTACAGTGAGCTATAGTAGGCTACAGAACAGTATTTGAGCCATAGAAAAGCTCTTCTTGCTTGGCATTGTGAGGACGGATAAGCAGCAGTGGCAGCTATGCTGATGGGAACAGTTTGCCAAAAAACAGCACCAGGCAGTGCCTTTGTTCTGTGCATAAATAAATGATTGCTTCATTTGGGCTGGCAGTTTCAATAGACTGTCAGAATAAGCAGGATAATCAAGAGTTCAACTGAAATAAACAGGAACTTTTAAACTGAATGAGGACCTGTCTGTCTGCCACAGTGAATAGGGTAATCAGCCTCTTCAGATGCACTGAACACCCCCCCCCCCCAACACACACACACACACACACACACACACACACACACAAAACACACCTTTTAAAACCCAATTGTCCCTTCTCTATTCACAGACAAAGAACCCGCCTCCCACCCCCCATAACAGACCATACTTAAGCACAACAAGCCTCAAACTCTCCAGATTTGGCGCACACACACACACACTCTGTTGTGGGGACCTGGTGGCCCCAGGGTGGCCCTTCTTAAACAGGGCAGTCTTATTTTGAAGGACAGGACCCCATGCTGAGGGAAACACAAACACCGGAGACAGTAGGGTCTAAAGACTTTACACAACCTGTCACTCTGTCAGTATTTCTCTGTGTTTAGTCTCTGACATTTTCTTTCTATTCTACTGCTCTACTCTATACATTTTGTATACACACTTGTTCCTTTCTCCGTCCTGATCTTTTTTGTGTCTTCCACAGATTAGTCTATCTGCCATATGTATAAAATAGTATATTGTATATATACACAATATGTATAATAGAGCAAAACCTTCACACTTAATTCAGCAATATTTTTTCACAAACATTAAGCATTAAATAAGATGACATTTGAATTATTACTATCAAGAAAAACTGTTTAATGTCATTGTGGGCTTGTACATGATTGACTGCATTTTTTTTAAATTGTCCCTACTGCTCTCTTTTCTGGAGTAGGTGGAGTTAGAAACAAGGGTGGTCTTGTGGGATAAGGCAAGCTCTTAAGCATCTTTTCACAGTGATTTAGTATGCAAATGCCTGCCTGCCATTCATCATATGCCATTATATTGTTTTTTTTCTCCCCTTTAAATATGACTTGGGACCCAAAACAGACCACGTGACTGCTATAATGTGCTTCAATTGGGCTGTTGCAAGAATGAGAAAATAACTATTATTACGCAAGTCTTAAGAGGCAATTTTAAGAATCCCAAATGGAATTGCTAAAAAGAAATATAAGTGGGCAAAATGATTGTGATTGTCAACCTCCCTGCAATCTACTAGACACTTCTGACATTAAAATAGGAGTTCAGGAGCTTTTTTTCCTCACCAAGAGCAATTATAATTGACAACTCTGAGGAGAAAATACACCACCTCAGTCATGATAAAACCTGGTTTCAATTTTCAATTATTTTAATGGGGCATCATATTCTTCTAAACCACATTAGCATCACATTACTGTCTGGCTACTTGTGTACATAACCAGAAGCATGCTAAATGAAGGGAGAATGTATAGCTGTGTTCACATGCATTAAGTATTAAGAGGTTACTATTTGATTACTGCAGTTACATGATTTCTTCAACATTATGTATAGAACAAACTAGGTTACTCAAGGTGACAGATTAAGAGAAACTGCTGGAGAAACCTTATTTCTTGATCATGTACTGTATACCTGTAACTGAGCTCCTTGGTTCACAGTAGATTTGATCAAATTTAGATGCGCACAGTAAGGAAAAACTGTGCTACTTCTTACTACATAGCCTTTTCTCACACTGTGCTATCATTGTGAAAGATGCATTAGCAAAATGAAGAAAAAAAACTCCTCTGAAAAACACTGAGTCAGTTTTTGCAAAGACAAAAGTCTTGTCGCCTTGTCATATGATGCACCCAATCCTAGATTACAGCCTCACCTGTGATCAATAATTGATCAATCAATTAGTGGGTGTGTATAAAAAGAACACCAGCACACCAGACCCTCTGCTGCAACTTGACCTCTAACAACATGCCCAAGATTCACCCTAAGACCAAAGCGTTGATTATCAAGACACTGAAGACCAGATCCACTGCTGTGGTGGCTGACACCTTCAATGTGCCTCAGCATCAAGTACAAAAAATAAGAAAAAGATTTGAAGAGACTGGAGATGTTTTTGATAAGCCCATGTCCGGCAGACCCTACAACTGCTCAGGAGCACCATTGCCTTGAAAATCCAAGGCCAGCCACTTTTCCACTGCAGCAGAGCTCCACCAGGCCTCGTCATCTCAAGTCCATCTCAATTCAGTCTCAAAATGGCCTCCATGGCCAGGGTCGAATCAGTGCCCAGAAACCAGCACTAAACAAAAGGCAATTAAAAAACATGTTGCATTTGCCAAGGCCCACAGCCTGCTAAGAGGATGGACGGTGGAAAAGTGGATTTCTCAGATGAATATGGCAGGAGACCTACTGGAGGTGATCAATCTTTTTTTCAGTGAAGCAAATTTATTTTAGTATATTAAACATAATTTGGGAGGGTTTTAGCTTTCATATGAGCCTTTTCTGAAACCAATGGATTAATTAAAAGTCAGGTTATAAGCTGTTGTTTCTACAAAAATAGATAAGTGGCAAGACTTTTGTCAGGGACTGTAAAGGGTTTCTGTCTGTTTGCTTTACAAACAGTGTGCTCAACTGTAGCCCAAATGAGTCTTGACTGACTGTTAGACTAGGGGCTCTCTAATCTCTTATACTCCTGCATTCAAATGACAAAGATTTCCATTGTCCACACTGTCCTCACTAATTTAGTGAGATATAATGCTATACAATTACCTTCTGTTTTGTATTTTTTTTAATCATTACAAATTACCATTAGAGTTGAATCAACAGCTCTCTGAGGTGTCAACAAAAGACATCAGATTGTACAGGTGTTCGTTCACTTTTGTGCATGTCAGTAATAAGAGTAAAGACTAAATCAGAAAATGGCAAAACAAAAAGAAATGGGAAAATTAAGACACCCAGGGCGTTTAGAGATTTGTAGCACCAAAGCTCTCTCAAATTTTGCCCTATTTAATTTAACCTCATTCAGTCAGGAGGAATCATTTAAATATCTTAGATTGTTGGCCACAAAGATCTTCTATCTCACTAAAATCACACAAAAACAAAACTCCAGTGCAGACAGTCATTAATTTATGGGGAAACTCCCTGACATCTGGGCTCCACAGGCCTCAAGCAGTGAACTCTAGAATGATGCCTGCATGTTCATTTATTTATATATATCAAACAAAAGACAATAATTGGCATGACGAGCTAATCTCTGTTATGTTTCCAGTTTTGTTTGAGTGCACAAATTGTCCTCTTTCCCTTCATCTTCTTTTGTCCATAACTATACCAAAATACCTTAGATACAAATAAACAAGATATTTTGTTTTTAAGTATTTGAATTATTACAAGCTTTTATATGTCAAGTGTGTTACTTCTCAAGTTTGTCAGGTCATATATTATTCCAATATAAACATTACATTTACATGTAATTTCTAGGGCAAAAAACTAAAGAGCTTTAGAAAAATTCATACATTACTGGATAAATGTTTCTATATAATATAATGGTTAATGGTTAGTTACTGCAATGTAGAATAGACACACAATCCCAGTGATTTCATATGTCTAAATCTCTGTGTGTAACACGCATAGACCTAAAAATACTGTCAGGACCTACAGCATATCCTCTGGGAGCCATAACATGCTGTGACAGATGGACAGTAAGAGCCATGTTCCTAAGTGACATGACACGCACGCACATACAGACATATTCCCAAAGAAATAATTTAACCATTGGCACATTTGGCCATTCTAAATCCAGCCCCTTCACTCTTATATTTCAGTCTCTCTCATCCTTTTACACAGGTTTAATTGACTATTGTGGCAGATGGGGTGGTGTTTGGTCAGTGGGAATCAATGTCTTTATTGTGGAACTGAGAGAGAGAGAGAGAGAGAGAGAGAGAGATTAGCAGCTAGTTAGCACTAGTGAGAGATGACAGCTGGCACCATTAACCTTTCCTGTCACTCACACACACACACACACACACACACACACACACACACACACAGGAAGTACTAGTGTACCCATGAAAAACCCATGACACATGAAAAATACTTTTCTCTCGTCTGTACCACAAGCCTGTCACTCAAACATTGAATAAATGTACATTTACTGTGCACGTACTCAGGGATAATCTATTTTGGCTTAACTTGACATCCAAAATGAAGAACGAGAAAACGAGAAATATAACGAGTGCGTAACTCCACACTATTTAAAATGGAGGAAGGTTTAGGAGGAGGAAATATGTCTCAACTTATGACTTGAAGATGACCAAAATAAAAGTAACATCTAGTCAAAACACGAAAGCTTTGCTGAGCAGAGAGCAAACATTCATCATGTGATCTGACCCAAAAAGTGACTACAACAGCTGCTGACAATGGCTCCGGTTTCGTTAAGGCATCTGAAATGCTTCATACTGATTTGGCAACAGTTGTTTATTTTACATTTCGTTACAAGTAAAATTCCCAATCATAGTCTTCAAGGACAAAAACAATAAAAAGTAGATTAAATTAAAGTAAATTTAAAAAAAATCCCAATCTCTCTCTCTCACACACACACACACACACACACACACACACACACACACACACACAGACTTTGATGTAAAAAAAATTGCTCATCATGAAGGTCGAACAAATACAGGTTTTTCTATTCACCAAACTCCCAGTGAACATATCCAAACACAGTGTGCCTATAACTGATTGATTTTATTGAACTCTAGAAGTTAGCCCAGCTGCAGTAACACTGCTCCTACTTGATTAGGGATGATAACTGATATTTATATGACAATAAAATCTGCCCAGTGAATCCAAGTGAGTCTTAGACATATAATCCATGCACCATGTATATATGGACATACAGAATGAGAAAATATGCAGTATTAACTAGAAATACTGCCTTCCCTGCTAGGAATCATTTGAATTACACATGTCATGTTGGTTAGTATTTAATACAAAATGCCAAGATAATAAGACAACAATACATGTTGACAGAGCACATGTAATGTTAATTCAACAGGGATATTAGCTTCCTTCCTGAAGAAAGAAAGCAAACTATTAATGATATTCTACATAGTTTATCAATAAATGACAAGCCAACTAATTAGTATAGACAGATGTTTATTATTAATTAAACATCTGTCTATACAATATCACAAAAACTGTAAAACTGTTCAACACATTTTCACTATGTCCTAGGTGATGACATCATGTCTTGTTTTAAATAAAGAAAAGCAGCAAACTAAATAATTTGTTGCAGCTACACTTACATCTCATACCTCCACATAAACTGATGTACATGCATGTATCTGTAAACACACATGCACACACACAAGTTGGTATTACGCAGCCAGTGTCCCATGAGAGATATTATTTAATTTCCTGCAGGGTTCCCACCAGGACTACCATGCCTGGTCAAAGCCAACCAGGGCAGGAAAACTAACAGGGCTCATGTTGCTACTCAAACATCTTCAGAAAGCCGTCTCTTCTATGACTGTAGGGACTGAGGGTGTCAGTTTCAAGGCTACTTCTACATCTGGGTCAAATCAAGTTCAACAACAGATGATTCTTACAATCCCTGACACGGCATGTTTTGACAAAACACTGGAGAATTGACTTGATTTGAATATGTGCATGGTCCTTGATGTGCTGAGTGAATCCTATGACAAAGGGAGTGTTGGTGTTCATTTGAGACATACTGAACAAAATAACTGGCTGTCACTCCAAAAATAAATTTATTTTCTAAATCCCTATATTTTCTGTAGGGAAAAAAAGCGGAGCCTGACATTAATGGTCCTGACAGTCTCCTGCACTGCACATTTTGACATGTCAGAAATCCCTTTTTGTGACAAAATATTCACAGTGCAGAACAGAGAATTTTGGCTTGATCTTTTGGCTGACATTCATCTGGTTTTGACATGGGAAAATATTAGCTGAAGATCAACTAAAAATAAAAATCCCCCAAGACTGGACACGCAAAGTGCACAGCCAATGTTGGCCTTGTCCAAATTCATTGCTTTTCAACAGGGGTAGTTTAATATGCCAACCAACAACAGCTGGAGGCAGATTTAATTCAGCTGACTGTATGTTATCCTTCAGTGTTCCCCAAACTATTAACTACAGTTGCATGGTAGCCAAAACATGAGTCCAACTATGCCAATCAGCATGTGTAGTGAGACTGAGACCTACAGGCATTTGAATGGATGAAAACACACAAAAACATGACATACTAAGGGTCTGGAGATGAAAAGAACCTGATATTAGCAACATTACGTTCCCATGAAAAAAGGGCCTTGCCTGTAAAGATTTTGTCTTTGTGTTTATTGTTTACAGGAATAAACCATCTGTTTTAATACTAGGAAATTACTAAGTAGTCCTAAGGTAGTTTTGTACGACTAACACACCCAAACATCCTCTAATTTTTAATGCAGTACAGCACATTGCCTTTGCTACTAACAAATACTTGGTGCAAACAGGTAATTATGGTCTAGTTATTGAGCAACACCTTCCTCACACCCTTTCCACTGAGTAACAAAGGAGTAGGAAAGAGAGGTAACATGATATAGATGGATGTGTGTGTCTAGTATTGCATGACTCAGACAGCCTTTTCCTCTTTTCTTTTAACCCCCTACCCTGGCTATCACTAAAAAAAAAAAAAAACCATTTCTCTGGAAGTATCATTCACATAATCACCTAATTACCATCTTTAAAAAAAATATTTCTGCAGCTGTTGTCGCTCATATAATGTACCATGTCTGCCAGCTACTGTTCACATTCAAGAAAGGTCATGAGAGCTCCGATGAGTACACACACATTCATCTCTGTAGCCTACAGTACATCTACATGGAACAGTAACATGTAGCGAGAGGATGGAGCTGTAACATGAGGAGGGTAGATCAACTATCACCTTTTCTCAACTGATTCACTGCCCCTGTTAACTCTTTCATATTCTATGCCTGTGTGAAAGCAACCATGTATTCACTATTGCCTATTGAGGATGATTTTCATTCTGTTTTAGGGAAATATTTAAAATAGCAACCTGCTTTTTTCTTAGTGTCAGACAAGGCCCCTCTATTGTTTCTGTACAAACGTTATCTGAGTGCTCTGAGGATTAAGGATATAGAAGATTTGCGCAAGTCTTGATGGGTGGCAGATTGTATAGTGTAAAAATTTTTCTGTGATCTGACTATATCAACAGAGCTGAAAACATAACATTGCCGGTATTAAGTAAACAAAACCACTAATTTGTCTACTGTGTACTGATCCAGGCTATATTGTTGTGACATTTATTGAGGAATTGTCCTTCACAGATGTAATCACATCTGACTTCTCGTGTTTCTTTTGTTTCCTTTAAGCAGGTGCGTGACACTGCAGTGTGAAACTTTGCAGGCTCACGCTTTATAGTTGTTCACCATTTCTGCACCTTGACACCAAAACAAACCTTTACTGCATTTACCGCAAGTGGTGACAATTTCTGTCACATTTTCAAAACTCATAAAAATACAGTTCAATGAATATGTTTGGAAAACAACATGTAATTCCATCTCTATCTCTCATCCACTGCAGCAGCTATCCAATTTCACCATATGCTACGACACGCAAACACACAATGCATGCACCGCCTTAATGACACACAAAAACCACCTACCTCCATGGCTAGAGCGGCTGTCTGCTGGTCGTAGTGATTCAGTAGGTTGGGCATGAAGGTAGTGTTGTAAGGCAGATCCTGGCACATTCTCAGTCTGATGGGCTCACAGCTAAACTCACTGTGGCTCTCTATAAACTCCATATGAATGGACAGAGCAGGAGTTACCAGAAAGAAAAGATGTAAGAAGAGAGCGACGAGCACGGAGGAAAAACAAACATGATTTGTTTGTTGGCAGGAGATTGCAGTTTTGGAGAACCAGTCTTTCATACATCTTCTTCCAGCTGTGGCTTGCATTTTGATATTACACATTTCTGCAGAGTGACTTGAGGACATGCACGTTATGTCTCAAGGCTTCTTAACATTAGAAGCAACTGAGTCCATTTTTAGTGGCAATACTAAAGGGAACAACAAAGAGTCAGGTATACTGTGTATAAATACCCTGAACTGCTCATGTGATGAATTCCCAACTCATCTGCAGGATAAAAGTTTGGTACAAAGAGGCAAAGCAGGATGGATGTAGCTATTGCTTGTGTCAGTCCTCAAATTCACCAGCCATTGCAGTATTAGCTTTTTATGTTCAGTGTCTTTGAAGGAGCTTTTAAATACACTGACTCAATTCACTCAATTCTCATTTTAAAAACTGTTTTTTTCCACCTTGTGGTGATCCTCTGGTCAGAGACTGATTCCCCAGATTCCATCTCCAAAGAGAGCGCATGTCCCTGAGATAATGGCTCCACCAGCAGACTCTCCTCCTGGTTGTTGCTTTCTCTTTGTCTCCTTTCAATATCTCTCCCGCCAGCGACACTTTACAGATTCATTTGACACTGAATCCACAATATATCATTATCCTCCAAATGACTTGTCAGATTTCTCCATCTTCTTTTTCATTCAGTCGCGACACTAGAGTAGATTCCTCAAGCAGGTCCTGCAGGTTTAAAAACACAAACAAAGGCCTAATGGTCAAACAAGCAGAATGGGCTTGATTAGTGTAAAGTTCAATTGTATGTAGGCATTGCATCTGATTAGCCACACCCTTGTCTCTATACAAGTAAGGATTAAAATATATGATGAAATCCACACAATTCGCCTGTGTGGTGGTAGGTGGTAGATTTCTAAAAGACCATACCTGCTTTCGTGTTTGCAGACTCAGAATCAGCTCCTTTTCCTAGTGTGGAAAGTGTTATTGGTGTAGTCAAATTATCTCGAGTGATGTTACTGCAGGGTCTCATACAGTTTATGTTGCAGACTATTGAAAACATGTTCAAAGCAAACCACAACCACGGCAGGTTTAAAGCGGTGACTGTGAACGTTACACCTGCGGACGATCAGACACTCCCCCACTGTCATGTTAGTGTGAGGTTGGCCGGGCAACAGTAACGTTCCCCTGCGATGTTTCACACCGCGACCCGGTGTCGTTTAGACGGACAATACCTTAAACTTAAAGTCAATTAGAAAACTTAAACTAAAAATAACCTTAGGCGGCAATATTAAGTCAAAAGAACGCATGAAAATGTCCATAAGTCGAGTTTTTAATTATTTTTTTTTACCCCTACGCCAAACAGCTCACATTCGACCGTTACGAGCTAACTTACAATTTTACAAAAACCCCGTGATAGCTAGCTAACCCAACGTTAGTACACTGACGTTAAAATGCAGCTGCACGGACAGCGTTGTAACGTTACCCGGTAGACGGTTATATATCACAGCCGTTAACGTCAGCTCTCCTTTACTCACCGAGAGAACCTGGCTAGTTTCAGAAGACACAACCCCTTGAAACGTAGACACCAGTGAGCTAACGTTACGCATCTTCGTGGTACTGAAACAAGAACCACACACCGTGACACGCCAGGATCAGTGAGCGCATATCAATCTGTTTGTTACCGCACTGCCTTCAGCTCAACAGTGCGCTGTTTGGGCACATCATCATGATTCCTTTAAAACATTTATTGTGGAACTCCAACTATAAATTCAAATAATTATATAGTTTCTCTTCAGCTTTACAATTTCAAACGCTTTACCTTGTGTGGAGGTTCGGGCGCTGCTCGTCTCCACCGGCTCCGTTCACTGCAGCACTTCTTCGTTGTTCCGCTGTTTGCAGCTGGTTGCCTGCAGCGTGCAGCCATCGTGACCGCGGATTCAGCGGGGCCGCGCAGAGAGGAGATGGAAATTGGCCCCACTGGACATTACATGCTGTTGTGGACATGTTGGCTATGTATAAATGTATAAGATAAAAATACTGATAACACACATGTGGTGGGTAGGTCCTATTTGTTGACTAGAACTATAAAAAACGTTTTATTTCATTTTAATAAAGGCAATAATTCAAGTCAGCTAATGTTTTTATGTTTTTATTGATCATTCATTTTATTTGTGTATCTGCACCATGGGTGGTTACCAAATGGGCACAGCTGGCACAGACCCAGGGGCCCCAAGAGTCAGAGCGCCCTGATGAGTGACTTTTCATAAAGGTCTTAATTACTTTCATGGGAAAAAAGATGTCTTAATCTCTCTGTATTTGTTTTTTGTGTGTGTGTGTTGTTGTTGTTTTTGGCTCTTGGCACCTTAAATATTTAGTATCAGAGGTAAATAAGTCTGTCTTAAAATATAGGCTATCCTGCATGATGAAGTCCTATGATATTTTGTGTAGTATTTTATAGGTATTTGCATAATATTTTTGGAGAAAACAGTCCATTTGGGATTGCAGTGGCAGAGATCTCCCTCTCTTCATCTGCATCAAGTAAAGTGGTCAACCAACATCGTAGAGAGAGACATATGCAGGCAGTGAGGTTAGTTGGAAGAGGGGTTTTTACACATCTGTGCTCAAGAGATCATTGTCCTATATAATCTGTTAAAGTGGACAACACAACGTTGAATAGAGTAGATAAGTATGAGAACTGCATATGCATATTTATTTCCTGAATGAGTGTGTTTTGGATTGACTTGTCTCTGGTTAAAAGGGATAAAGGATAAAGTCATTTATTTGTGAGTTATTATAGACATCTTAAATTCACATTTTAGGGGAATATATTTTTACATTTTTGGTGTTAATGGAGCTAAATGACCACACTACACTTCTGTTTTTTGCAATTGTGTTCAACTACTTAAAGGCTGCAGGACTCAGGGATTCAGCATCATTCTCAAGGTCATTTTGAAGGCCTTTTTGGGGTTAAATGTGATTCCACCTGGGACTTCCATGCGTTCACTTTCCATTGAAGTGAACGCAGAGGCACTAACTCACTCCCTTGGGGGCTAGGAGCAAGTAGCCTTCCCATAAAAAAAAAAAAAGTGAACTAAAAATATATATGATAGACAATGAAAACTAAAAGCAGGCAAACTGTTTCAGGCCTCATTTAAAAAAAAAAAATCTTTATTAAAAAATCTTCCTTTGAGCACATTTTATTTAACATTTGATGACCAAGAGCACAAAGGGATTCAAATATAATTAAAAAGGTGTGTAAATAAGTTTTTAATTAAAAAAATGTTTTAAGAAAAAGATAAAGATCATTTTTAATTTAATAATCAAAGTATAATGAATACCATTCATTTTGCAAATGTATGAAATACATATGAACTGTAATTTTACAAATGTACTAAATTAACCTCAGATATAGGACATCCATTACTTACAAACACTGACAAAATTTAACTGATAATGCACAGTGTGTCTGCAAATTCTGTGCAAAACTCATCTTGTGATTTCAAATACTAATTTCTACAGTGTGGCATTGATGATGGACCACACAGATTTGTTGTGATTGTATCAGTCAACACTATGTCAATATTTATCCCTTACAGCCTCAGGATTAGTACTGTGCGCTATGAATCCCTTCCACACGATTGAACACTGCACTAGATTAACCGTTTCATGGCTGATCTGATCCTCTCTGTCGTTGAGATGTGGGGGGTCTACTGCAGCTGAGACTGCTGGCCCACATACTGGTTTAACCTCATAATATGACCCCACTTTACATTCACCAACACTATTATTCACCTTCACAAATGCACTTAATCCATACACGGCTTTCAATTCAGACAGTTAAAATATCTTTTCAGTATCCCCATAACATTGTATTTTAGCTTTGAGTTGCATGAATCGTCAAAGATGGAGCTCTGGATCCACACAGAGAAAGAATCTGCCATCTTTCCATTCTCTTGTCATTTTATCAATTCATGACAGATTAAGCAGAGTATTTGCATGTTATTTGGGTTTAGAGGCGCAGAGTATTTTAGAGATTAGAGACAAAAAGGACAAAGAAAAAATATCTAAGAATGTTAAATGCTTTTTGATTTAATGCCTTGGAGTTTATCAGCTCTAAATCTTCACATAGCTTTTAAATGTTTCTTTTTCTCTTAGAAGTATTTTTTTAAATGAAATTCTAGGACAACGTTGGTGGTAAGCAAACTGTTTACCTAAAACATTATGAACATGACGGCTGTTACCTTTGTATCTCATAATAAGACACATTTTCAATAAGTGCAATTCAATGTGTCCAATTCAATTTAAAGCCTGTTATTGTGTCTACATGGTATTAAAAACAATATTTGAGGACAAAAACATCGCAAAACATTAGAGTTTGTCAATGTACATAAAAAGCTAGTGTGAAGCATAATGTTTGTAGGCAAAGACTGATGAGTATAGTTGATGAGTATATGGCTTAGTATCTGATATCTGAACAAACATTAAAATACTAAAAATATTTAGAACAATAAAATATATTATGTTGAAATGAGTGGTCATGCAAGACATAATATACATAACTTCAGCAAAAAAAAAAAAAAGAAATATTTGGACTAGATATATATAAAAAAAAATGTACTTTCTTCATAAACAAAGGTTTCTTCATATTAAAAGAGACATGCTGAGCATGACATAGTTGGTACACTGAACCCAAACAGTTAGTGGTGACTTCTGATAAGACTGAAATGATCATGCATATCTTACTGCAGCTTCCACATACATACATGCATACTTTATCAAAGGAAATAGAGCCATTTAGTAACCCATCTGTGAATCAGTGTACATGGCACTATGATAGTACAAAGCAAGAACTGGTTTCTTAAAACCAATTCCACTCCTGTAGCACAATACTATAATGACACTCACCTAGCTGACTGTAGGTAAAAATATACTCTTCCGAATACACTTGCAGTAATGCCTTTTAGGATTTAGCTGTGCTAGCAAACACCGAGTGCTGTTCTTCCTGATTTTTGCTTGGTTAGGCATCAAGATTCAAGGGTCGTCCAATAAGGCGCCGGCTGTGGGGAGAGCACCCGGCCTCTTCCTCCAACTGGAAGAGAGAATTTCAGTTTGTGTTATCATGACAGATTAAGCAGAGTATTTGCATGGTATTTTGGTTCAGAGGAGCAGAGTATGACAGATCAAATGGGAATAGATATGCGTTAGTAAATTATATGTGTGTTTGATTAAGACCAAGTGTGTGTGTCTGTGTGTAGTCCAACCCACACCCATTCCCACACACCTGCTCTTTGATATAGCTGTTCCCACAGGGTGCCAGCCCTCTGAGAGCCAAACCAACGATGAAGAACCAGACAGACAGGCCGACCTCAACCGCTGCCAACACAGCACATGGGATCCACAGTGCCAGGGTGGTGTCCTGAGACATAGTGACACAACAAGGTTGACCATGACCATCCTGTGATGCTTTAACTTGCAGTATAACTTGTGAGAAACAGATATTACTTGAATACCTGCAATCGTACACCCACACCAATCATCTCATAAAAAGTGGAAAGTTTAGACTCACATAGATACGTGTGGTATCAAACGGGCATTGGGCACCGATAGGTGACCGAGCGTTGATGGGCACCTGTGTGTCATTGCATCCCAACATCAAAACCTGCCCGCTGTGTGCGACAGTGATACTGACGGCCAAGAGGAGTCCAGTGCAGCATGCTGCTGAGAGCAGTGCGTTCAAGAATGATGCGGTTAGAAGTCCTATTTGCTGGAGACACAGAGACATTATTATGTACAAACAAATAAAACACACAAGGGGAGGTGTATCAAACTATTTAGTAAACACAAAATGAGTGAACTGATGATATCAGTGATTAAAGTCAAATTAAAAAAAAACATTTTGCAAATAAAAACATCTTACCAGTTTTAACACATGAAGGTTCCTTGACACCACAATGGCAATAATCCCAGTGGCAATACTCTGTAAGATTCAAGATTGTTTCAGCTTCATTCCTTTGGCATGACACAGGGTTTATTAAATGCCACAAGAGTATTCCCTTCTTGTGGCAATAACTACTAAAAGAATATTACATACGGTGTACAGATATAGTACAGTAGATTTCAAAGGCACAATCTCATCATCAACACTTGACAGTTTATCTGATAGCTCAAAGTGATGGAGCCTGCCCTTAAGCGACTAGTCATCCGTTTGAAAAACAGCTCTCCAAAAAAAGACAAGTTTAGTCTTGATTGTTGGAGAAAATACACAACACTAATGCTGCACTAATGGAGCAAATCACTTTTAAATTTGCATTTGTAACAAGGAAAGCCACATGGATAATTCAAGATAAGTTTGTTATCAAACTTTAATTTAATAGTGAAACATTATATTAAGTAAACTAAGACTGCCTGGCTTTTGAAAGTGCTACGAACCTCTAATCCTCTTGGTCTCCACATCTGAAATGTTGACATGACTTTGAAACAAACAAATATTTTGACTATTAACTATTGACTCACCAGCAGACCAGATGTGACAGAGATGATATTGGCTGCAGTGTATTCTGTGGTGATATGTTGGTTGGGTCTGGAAATGTGGCGGAGGACATTGCCATGGACAATAGCTCCAAGGATGAAGTTAATATGGCCGACCAGGATGAGCGCTAACCCCTTTTTCATCAGCCTCCTTGGCCCTTTGTCCTTATCTGGTTGACAAAAACACAAGCAGTGTAATGATGATACCACAATAGACATACATACTGAGTTAACATACATCTCCAGTGAATTCTGCATCATATGTCTACAAAGTAACAACTATTTCCCTTGCTTTCAAAACAGTGCATTCATTTATTCTGTGTTGACAGTATATCTGACTGGCTTTTCTTCTATTATTTTGCTCCATATATAGATTATATATTTATTATTTATATATATTTATGGAAATATATCGTACATTTTGTTTCGGTGGCAGCTGAATTATTAGACCTTTGCAACACCATAAATTAAAATTATCTGCAAATATTAAACATTACAAAATGCACTGGCAACAAGGGAAAACACGTTTTTTTTCGCCTTTTAGTTCTTAAATATCCATATTCTACTTGCCAATTGTAAACACTGTACGTCATTGTATATTTTCCTGCCACATTTGAACATGTTATTCTGCTGTTTATGGTGCAGGGATGGACACATGTATTTACATACATACAAAGTCAGAGATGGGAGGAAGTGAGTTCAGAGATGGGAGGAAGAGGTACATGCACAATATTTTACACTTTCAAAACTTTTTGAGTATTGATTTATTCTCTTCTTGTCCTCTTTAAGTGTTGACAGCTAATTTGCTCTTAAAATCGGGTTAATTAATGTTACACAAGCAATAATACACGTTTGAAGTTACACACCTTTAAAACTGAAAGCACACCTGCAGGCCGATGGTCACCGAGGAGGGAAACACGGTAACCTCACTATATAACTAATCAAAGGTATTTTTCTACTACAACAAAAATAAATTATCAGTGACTCACCGAAACTGCACATCTCTAGTAGGTCCAACGACGATTACTTTAAATAAACTGACTGATGTCCGTGTTGTTCAAGCAGCCGCTTACCACCAAAACGCAGGCACGTACCTATGTCCACTTCCGGTATGACGTCACGGAATTCACCTGTTACCTGTGGCTTACTAGTCGCTGAGGGGCGCGTTTCAGCCATGTTTGTTTGTTGTATCTTCTCAAGTCACCAGATATGATACGTTTCCACATTCTTGTTTTATAAATAAGTTTTCAAAACAAAAGCATATAAACAGAATATGTTTCCTTTATAGCCACTAAAAACAACAAAGTCTAGCATTTCACACATTTATTTGCAAGTCATACAGGTTCTGTCAGGATACACATCTCAGAAAACACACTCACACACGCGCACACACACACGCACAATAACCAAATATGACCAAAAGCTCACATCCTCTAGTAACAGACTGAAGCTGCCCAACCCATACGATTATTTAATAACCAGTTTCAACACCACCAGTACACTGGGTGGAAGAGAGAGAGAGAATAAAGCTGCCCTGGTGATCACATTGGTTGATTTTTTACATTCTCCTGACTACCTTTAACATATCTTTGGATTATACAATCTGAGCAGTTCACAAATAGACATATGAAATGAAGAAAATAAACAATGCATGTTGATGGAGTACACACTAAATGTACAGCAAACAGATGCAGATTGGAGCACACCAGTAGCCAAACTACATTTTAAAAATTAAGATATATGAGTGAGGACTGTAAGGATTATTTGATTCACCTGATCTCACTTGTGAGGTGTCCAATTTAACATTATGTTACTAAGCAACTCAAAAAACCAGCATCAGAAGAAAGCTAAGTCTGACCATACAGTAGTCTTCAAGTAAACGGACACTGTGATGCTATGAAAGTTAAGGTATAATGTCAATTAAAAAAAGGAATCAGGTACTGTATCTAATAGTATTCAAACTTGTTTGTTTTTTTCTCGTACATGCATTTTATTTTCTCTGCATTGTTGCTGCCTATCTAAGTTCCTGATTTGTATAAGCTTTCAGACACAGTAGTACCAGTAGTCCATAAAGATTTCAACCCACTAGGTCCCAGCTTTATCAGATGGTGTGTTATTGAATGAAACAGGAACAGGAAAAGTTGTGTGATGGCTCAGACAAATGTGGCCTTGTTGTGAAACCACAAAAAGGGAAAGTATTAAGTAAAGAAAAACACATGATATACAGTATCTGTAACATAAATACAACATATGAAACCCTCACACATATCTGGGAAAAGGCATGTCCTTTTTCAACAGAATATGGCAGCCGAGTCCAGTACACGTCTCACAATAATTGATTTTAAAGGAAAATGGTAAAACAAAAGGTAAAATAATAAAAACAAACTGAGACAAGAGGACTTAAAGGCGTGTGCGTAGGCCCAGAATAAGGCAAACAGTAGAGCAAAATATAAAAACAAATACTTAAACGGACATTCAGTAACACTTGAGTTCACAGTACCAGTAACATCTTCCAGAGAAAATTGGCGAGATGTTTGCCCTAAATGTCATATGCAATGATGCACATACATCTTGTTCTGTATCACAGGCTTTTTAAAAATATTAACAATGGGTATTTTTCTATTATAAAGTAAACTAGAGAAGTAAACTGGAGTTTGCATCAGTATGTTACAGTTTTTAGACAGTTAGATGTATTTAACATGATGAGTGATTGGTGAAGCATTATCACAAAAGTCAAGGAGCTGGGAATGTACTGTCGTATGAGGCAAAACAAAAGGGAGCCAAATAAGAGGAAACCACATGAAATAAGGATCCAGAAAGGGATGGCTTCTTTTGGTAAGCTATAGTCGCTGTTGGTCAATATTACCACCATAAAATTGAACATGGCGAGAGGTGAATTAGTATAGAGGTGTGACTCCAATGAAGGCCTGAATCAATCTTTAAAGATGTTTTAGACTGTCTAATCACAAGTCACAAACAGGTCAGGCAATTCATAATGTAACTACCTCATACTAAAACACAACTATGCACTTGAGAAATTGTGGGTTTCAACGCAACCCTGATGAGGTTTACGTTTGTACTGAATTTAATAGCATGTATGCTTTGACTGTAAAATAAATATGAGAAATGTGAATGTATGTACAAATAGCTTTACACTAAAAGCTATGTGTGCTCTTAGGGAGCTTTAATCCCTGACACAAAGAAAAAATACACTGTTTTGGTCATATTAAACCTAAGACTTAAAAAAAAGACAGAAAAAAGTAAAACAGTCACAATGTTGAATAATCAAAAAGAAAATGTAACAGGGTTGAGAGAGTGTACTCATGCGGAGACAGTAACATGTCGAGGAAACCGTTGCTATTGAATTGCTTGGTTGAATGTTTCTTCTAGTAGAGAGGATATCATGGTTCGGTCCACCTGTGGAAAGAAAACTTTTTTATCAATCCAGGACATTACAAAAGACACTGATTTGTTAGATAGAAGGGATATGGCCCACACAGTCACACACACATAAAGTCGATACAATAGACAAGGCATAAAACAGCTTTATGTATCCATGAAATCCATTAAGAGGATTCGGTCATTAAGACAACTGTCTACATATTCTCTTTCCCACAGTGAGATGAAGTGTCTATACAACATTAGTGTGGGTAGGTGTGTATGCCTCGTGAGTGAGCACCAGAGGACATATGTAACAGTAAATGTGCAGAAGCCTCTTTGAGAGAAAGGTGAGTATGTGCTGGAGGCTACGTTGGAGAGTTGGGAGTCACCACACCTTTAAAAAAAAAAAATCACTTGAATTTTCACACAGTTTGTTGTAGAAAAAGCATGCTTACCCACAGCATTATCCACATCACACGTTTTCCTGCAACTCACATACGCACACACATAAACACACAAACACAGTCAATGTGAGTCTATAAAACACAAACACCCACCTCACTGATTAAACCCAGTTGCACTAACTCTTCAGCCAGCTCTTGAACATTCTCATCTGAAACAAACACCAGCAGTTAGTAACGTTCATTCATTGTCATGTAACATCATTGTTTCTTCAGTCACTCACTACTACTACAACTACTACAACTGAAGAAGAAGCCTGCTAAGGGTAAATACTGCAATCAGATTGTGCTCTTAAATATAGATTTTAATAACACATTAAAAAATAAAAACACTTAAAGCAGCTGTTGCAGTTAGTTTTGCATATTCGAACCTATTTTGTTGTGTGGTATATTGCAAATATTCTTGTAGACGTTTAGCAAACATATTTCCAATAGCAAAATGGATGAGGACAGAAAGTTCAGAAATGCACTCAACTGCCAAAAAGTGAAAAAAAGACAACATGTTTCAACCAGCACGGTTAAGATCGATGCACCATCTGTCAAAACATGTTGGCTTCTTAAATATTCCTGTTAAGCCTTGCTTTTAAATGCTTAATAACCTAATGGACTGTCCTTCCTCTTCCACTTTCCTACCCTTTCCTCTTTTTTTTTTACTTTTTACTAATGCCCAGAATTCTTTTTGTGAAAATATTTTTCACTAATAGCTTTTCAAATGTTCTACTGAAATCCTCATTTACCATCTCATCAAATGTGTATCCTCATTTTTCCTATTGAAAGTGTTAAACCTATCTAAAACATTAACAGTAATTTTTTTTTTAGTTACTGTCCCAAATGAGGACATTCTTTGCTTAGAGCTAGTCAGCAGAGTAGTTGTCATGGTTTACTGATTTTTAATAACCTAACTGTGGCAGGAATGTGGCTAAGACAAGACAAACAAGTGGAGGAGATGGACCGTTCAACAAGTTTGACATTAAGAGAGTACAAAAACATCAGCAGTCCACAGCTACAGTATCAGTCAAAAGTGTGGACACACCTTCCCAAACATTTGGCTATATATATGACGAGAGAATTGATACTAGTTTACTAGTTTAGAATTGATACTACTCTGTGGTCTTATCTATAATCATCTGACAAACATCAGTGCTTACTTTGGAAGTAAAAAACATGCTCCACATTTTGTGAATGCATTGAGAGGTATGGGAGGGCAAAGGCAAAGGGGGTGGAATTTAAGCGGTTTAGTGAGCTAGTGCACCCTGCACAGTGTGCCTTTGGACTTTGACATGTTGATAAGAAAGGCTTCAAGAATATCCACTGATATCAGCAAGAGGGACAGTTTCAAAGAGGAAAGGGTGTGTCTATCAAACTGATTGGCGTCGGCATGGATGTGAAGTTACAGTATGTATGCCAGTTGAATTAGTGTGTGTGTGTGTGTGTGTGTGTGTGTGTGTGTGTGTGCAATAGAAGACATTTGACATTATAAACATTGGGAACGAAAGAGCAGAAAAATTTAGATGCATTGTCCTAGTCAGAAAATGTCTGTGTATGAATTAGAGAGTGGGAGATGAAGAGATGGTCAGATCTTGACAGCTGTCAGCTGCAGCCTTTCGCAGGCCCAGCATTCCCGAAACGCCTGCAACATTATACATGCCTACATACCTGTGTGTGAATGTGCACACTGGATCATGGATCACACTGCTTACATTACTCTGACTGTTGCAACAGTTGTGTTGTGTGTGTTCTTTTCCCATTAACTTTCTTTTGGTCTAGTATGTCGTCAATCCCCAATTGCAAATAAATAAATTCAACAAGCAAGTCAGATATTCCAAATTAATATTAATTAACAATTAATTCATATTTTAAATTATTGCCAGTTTCCAAGAAAAGAGATTTCATGACATTTAAGAAAATATTTCCATGAATAAATCCAAATAAATTTGTCAAAAATAGAGGTGCAGGGTTTTTATGGCACACGAGTGTCAGTCAGTCTCTGCTGAAAATAGTTGCATACTGTATATTGTGACGCCATCTGAGTTTCAAGCTCTCTCTGGAATCTCACTTTCGCTTTCGTACATGTGTCAGTGGACACATATGGAAAGGTAATGTATATTAAAACTAAGTGTGTGGTAAAATTTGAGAGTACAGTGGAGCTAGCTAAGCAGTAATTCATATATATATAACCTTATCATTTATCATCACCTCTAGTCAAATGTAATTCCACCATTAACCCTAAACCGAAGTTGTAAACTTAAACCGTCCAGATGGTCAAAATGACCACACTTCATAACACTCTGGAAGTCTTAAAGTCTAACAGGTTTTCACATGGGTAGAAAACAAAAATACATACGCAAACACATGTGTAAGCACGTCACATTAGGGAATCATCAATCATATTAGGGAAGCACCATATACTTTCTGCTCTGGCTTTTTGCTGAAGCACACATGCAGAAGTTCTTGAATGGGGACAAAATTAAGTAACACACATGTCTGGAAGAATGGACTCAAGTTCTCTCAGTATCACCTACACAGGACACGCCTTCAATGAAATCAATTCAACTGCATGAGCAGCTGCAATACAGGCTGATTGCAAATTCCAAAGGTTGTTTCTTGTTATTTAAAAAATATTCTCCCTTATCTTGTTTTAACATTAATAATACACCCAAATCAAAATTTCCCAGCTGATTGCCACTGTATTGAAACTAAACTGTGAAATGTATGAGTGAGTGTGGGATCTTACGAGGTAACATGTCACAGCTTAGATGTCTATTCAGTTTGTCGTCCAGTTTCAGCAGCAATGTTAGCTAAGAGGAGAGAAACAGACACAGTTTGAGTTATTTGAGATAATTTTACTTTTGAATGGCTAACTGGCTGGTTGAAGCACTATCATGATGTTAGTCAGTGAGATTTGCAAGCTGCAGAGGCAATTGCATGACTTACATGGTACCTTGCACCCTCCTCAACAGTTTCAACATTACACTGCATGTGAATGACCTGCAGGAGAAATATGGAAACCTGAATATGGATGACTCTCAAATAGTGTGAACAATACTTTTTTACTAATTCAGCAAATACATGGTAAAAAGCTTATCTCAATAAATCACTGATAGGATGATTACTTATGAAAATGTCACCATTATATCCATAAAAAGCAATATAATCTGTCATACACACCCGCCGTGTCTCCAGCTCTGCAGGTTCAGGTGTAGGGGATTTGACCAAGGGAATGACTACGGGAGATTTAACAGTTTCCTGCTGAGGCTGCTGAGGACAGGGAAGCCCAAACGCCGTCAAGGGATAAATACCATTTCTGATCCAGGGAAGGAAGAAAGGTGGAGAAAAAAATGGGAGACAGAAAGAGGGAATGAAAGAGAGCACATACAAAGCAATACTGAACCAGCTGTGCTGCAATGCATCAGGATTCCTGTATGTGTTTCTAAATCTGGGTCCACTAACAGCCAATGTAGGTCTCTGGTCATGATTAAAATTATATTACTGTATGTTTATTTGAGGTCCCCAAATTAATTACAGCAGAAACTCTGCAATGGCTTCTAAGTTACAGTACAATTTAAAGACAGAAATGTGAGGTGGCACATATATGGAGAAGATTAGAGTTCATTTTTATTTGCAATAAAATAACTTGATGTACAGCACATCAAAGAGGCCAGAAAGCACATAAAAAAAATCAGGGCACCATATTTATTACAATATTATCATATTATCATCTTCCATCAATATAATAATATTTATTACAATATTATCATATTGATGGAAGATGGTGAGGGGGGAGACAAAACAGAAAGTCAATTACCGCCCCCATGTGGTGGGATACTGTTACATTTTTGAGTGTACTTTGTAAGAACTGCTTGCTCAGACTCATTATGCACACATTGCTTTGCTTCTTACCTCACATCCTCCAGGAATTTATCAAGCTCCAATGCAGGAAACTGCGATAGCCTACAGAGAAATTAGAAAAATGTGAAATGTGTTTTCTTTTCTATCCTTTGATAAATTACAATAGATGATTCTCCATATATAAGCCTGTATACACAGCACATAATGCCTAATAATATGAAGGTCTACCTGTCAACGTTTTATCCTGTCTGTTTTATACTGTCTTTGCTTTTGTAGATATAATAATTATTATAATAATTACTATTGCTTCTGACTACAATCAGTATTTCTGCTGTATGACGATGCGGACTGACGTTAAATGGTGAATACCAGCTTCTGGCACTTACTTGAGCTGAATGTTGTCTTTTTTGTCAGCAATGACCAGGTTGGGATCCAGGTTTTTGGTAATCTCCTCGAGAGCATTCTCAGGGATCATGTCTTGATAATTATAAATCATAATGAATTAATCAGATAAAAAAACAAATCCCACCCAACACAAAAAGAAGATGTTTTGTGTTTTTTCTTACTTATTTGAGCCACATCAAAGGAAACTGCATTGTGATGGACAGGTAATTTAGCATATGTTTGTTAAAGACTCACGTTGGTGGCTGACAATACAATGTGCAGCCAGCAGTTTTAGCAGCGGTACTTCAAACAGAGCCTGGTTAAACAGCAGCTCTCGGGCTGTAGGCCTTGTATTAGGGTCACACTCCAGGCACTTCTGGATTAACTCCTGTAAAAACAAACGTTTGGGTCACACGCTTCTGGACAAACATCTGGTATGAACACATAGGGCTTTCAAATTAACATTATGACATATTAACATATACACACAAAGCTTAATATATTATCTTTCAAGATAGTAATTTTCTTTTTGCCTTACCCTTTGCAGTGGGTCCTCCAGCAACTGTATAGCACTGCTGATGGCTTCTTCAGAAACATAAGAAGATTCACCATTTCCCTGGATCTCCAAAAGTGCCATCTGAAACACGCGAACACACGTGTAAACATGTTGCTTCCTGAGGAGGATTGGACCCTTTTGTCTTGTGTTATAGGTTACATCTTACCTCTAAGGCACACATGCCAAATGAGTAGATGTCTACAGCTGTGGTGACATCTACAACAGCTACAATGAAAGAAAGAATGTATAGATATTATATCACAGCACAGTCATTATTTAATACCTAGATCACGTAATTAATGAAAAACAAAAAATGTGACTTTAACAAAACAGCAACTCACTGAAAAGAACACGCTATGGGCTCTCTGAGGCCATACTTAAGCACATGCTCATATGTTCACAATGACGATGCAGGTAATGTTCATCATCAATGTTCATCATGTTTATGATCGTAGTAAGGTGTGTCAGCATGCTAACATTTAGTAATTAGCACAAAACAAAAATTATAACTAAAGCTGACAGGAATGTCATTAGTTCTGCAAGAATGTGGTAAGTATTAAAGATTTTTTTATGTGTGTATTAAAAGTGTGTTAAATGTTATTTTGCACATTTGGAGGTTGGGGAAACGCAATTTCAAAACCCATGTGTAATGACTGTTACATTGTGTGATTGATTGACAGTAAAGTTCACTCTGACTTTCACTTTGAGTTGTCAAGAAATTGTACTCTGAATCATAAATGTCAACCTGCCGCTGGCGCCTGAAAAAAATGAGAGGGGACAACCATCATCCTGGCAACCATAAATGTCTGTACAAAGTTTTATATCAATTCATGCAGTAGATGTAGAGATATTTCACAGAATAATTTAAAAACAGGTCAGCAGGGTTCATCTATGATTGTCAGTACAAACTTTTATGGCAATCCATCAAATAGTTGTTGAGATACTTCAGTCTGGACCAAAGTGGTGGTCCAACCAACAGACCCACAGGCCGACGTTACTATCAATAGAATCCAGCTGCTAGCATGATGCAAAATGGAAAGATACATACGCGGATACATTATTCTGATTTTCTGACTTGTTTAGACTGTAATCTCAACAAAATAAAATCTATTTAGGACTGGATATCAAAGGTAAATACTGTGTGAGTCCTGTCTGAACTGCGTCCTTAGCATCAAATATGTTTCTTGTAGATTGTGTCAAAAAACATTTAACACTGTTGCTCTGAAAAAATCAGAGAAACTGTTGAATAAGAAGCTTTATGGTAAAACATGTTTCTATTTTCTCAAACTAAGGTTTTGAAAAATATATTACTATGGTATCATTAATGTATTGTCAATGTCATAAAAATAATCAAATGATACCCTGCCTTAACTCTATTTTGCTATGTCAGTATGATAAGTGTGAAATCATACTTTTAATAGTTAAATTAAAAGTGTTCCTGGTAATGCTAAAATCAGTCATATGTTATAGGTAACATATTTTTTTTTCTGTATCACCTAATTTAAGTTAGAGGTCAGAAAACAGTGTGAATGTCTAAACTACAACTTCTTATTTTTGTCATCTCTACCTCCATATTCTGGAGCAAAGAAGTGCAAGTTCTTCTGTTCCTCATGACATGTCTTCACATGGTTGTTAATGGTGTCTGGAGCAACTGCAGGTGACATAGGAGGAGAGAAAACACAGGAACACAGAGAGCAGAGTACGTGAGTATTAAACAAGGAAAGAGGAATATAGAGACAGATGAAAAGGTGTAATTCTATACCTGATCCGATCTTGATGAGCCCATTGTGCTGGATGAAGATGGTGTCACAGGTCAGGTTGCCATGGATGATGGGAGGGTCACATGAGTGGAGATAACTGCACAGCAAAACACATTCACAAATGCATACAATCTACATAAGAAAGAGACTGGATTGTTTTCATATGTGTGCATAATGACCATAATGATGTCTGAAAAGGGGAGACCAACCTGAGAGCTGACAGGATCTGTGTGCACCATCTCTTCCAAGCCTGTAAAACCATACACCTTATCAGAGATCTTATTAGCTGAGTGACTCTGGCTTGCATTATGAGATTTAACTTTGCTCAAAGCTGGTACATGGCATATCTTCAAATCCTTCCCATTTCTCTTACCAACAGCCAAATGCCCAAATATGTGTTAACCAGATCATTAAAAGCGCCCCGCACTCTGTGAAGTCTTTCTAATCCCTGTTGTGATTAAGAAACTGTGACTTTCCACAAGATACAGCATAGAGGCAGTTTACATAGTTCTTCATTTACCATTGTTTTACATACAGTCAGTTATTACCTTTTCATTCATGGTCTTATGATTCTTCTTTGTCTTCTTTAGAAACTGCTTCAAGCTTCCTGATGACATGTATTCAGTAATGAAAATCACCTGATGGAGAAGAAGAAATTAGGGGACAGCTAGTTCACTACTAACATTTGTTTCATGTTATAATTTTCAAAAATGATGCTACTACTTATGATGAGAGACATAATATTCAATAACAAGTTTATGTCTCCAATTTTACAGCTACTAGAGAATGTTGTCCAGGTCTGAGACTCACCCTGGCCCGGTTCTCCTTTGTGTCAGTCCAGTACTTGTGGAACTTGACAATATTTGCATGTTCCAAATGGATCAGGTTATCAAATACAGCCTTCACTTTCTCCTGAAGATATGGGCAAAATAAAATTTAATCAATTATATCACAATTATAAAAAAATAATATAAATATATTTTGCTTTTGCTCTGACTGTGACTAATGGGTAATACAATGTGTCTGAAAGAACTATGCAAAGTTATATTACACATTTCCAGAAATTATGTCAAATTAATGAATTGTGCACAGATTTTCATATAAATAAACAATCTATAAATGACTTATAACGAGGAAACAAACAGATTTTTTTAATACTTTCCACAAAAGGTGGAAATGTTTTCCTTTGATGTGACTTCATACTTATATACATTTAAAGATGTTGATTAAATGATAACAACAATGCATCAATATACAATGGAGTCCAAAAGTCTTGGACCCCAATACTGTGTATACTTTTTTGCACATGGTGGATCTGTGAGGCAGTAAAACAGTGTAATTTCACTGGCATTGCTTGTCACTGGTTTTTCTGCATTGCAAACCTTGCGCTGTGTCATTCATCACACCTTCTTTGTGTGTGATTCTGGGAGGGAAAGAAAACTATGCATCTTTGTCATTATTAATCTTGGGCTGTGGTTCTAACCTCTTAACACAGAAGCACATTAAAGTTCCCTTTTTTATGTTTTAATGTAAACTCTTCACCAGACTGTAGGTGAGTTAAGATAGAAAAACATATTTATTCAGTCATATATTATATCTATCTATCTATCTATCTATCCCAATCCAGTGAAGTGCACAATTACATCTCATGTCACTACACTAACAATTGGTGCATTATCCCTGAGGCAAACATTTTATTCTTTCTCTTTAACATTGGGCCTCACCTCCAGCAGTTTGAAGTTCTTCCTCTCCGAGAACATGACTTCATTCCACACTACCTCTACCCCTTCCTCTGTGTCCATGGCCAAGTACGCAGCATCTATACCTGGGACATTACGCTGATTCACCTACAGCAAAGGGGAACAGAGAAATGATTATGACAAGATGATATCACAATAGAAAAATAAATGAAATATAGTACATTTACTTAATAAATAAAATAATAAACACAGATCCATATTCTTTTGTAATACATGCTTTCCAGACCTAGTACATATTATTACTGAACACTGATGAGTCTTGATTGATAACAAGACACCTTCTGATAAATGATTCAAGTAAGCATCTACTGAAATCAATTCATAAATTCATTAAGATATATTTTCCATTGATTTTATGTCACTTAACTGTTTAACACTGGGAAAACAATATGTACATAACGTTTGTAATCCCATATGAAATTTGTCTCATATCAAATTATCACTATAAATCGTTTGGCAGACCTATAATTTGCATAATCAGGAAACTGGAATAATGGGTAACACCATTTTAACACACACTTCTGTTGAGCACATATAAGCTTTGTGTATATAAACTATATCCTTTGATGCAATCAGCATTTTTATGAAACTGGTATACACACTCAATAGTTAAAAATCAAATTGTCAGTTGTATTTGGACTGGTGCAGATACATGTGATTTGTCTCATGATGACTTTTAACTTTAGATGGTTTAAAGAATGAATATCTCTAAACACACACACACACACACACACACACACCATCTTTTTATACTGATATTATACTTTCCCAAGCATCTCTCCCAGTACTGCTTCTTACCTCCTCTTTGCGCTTCTGCCAGCGGCCACAGGGACTCTCCTCCAGGATTTCTGACTCATCTTCACTGTCATCCTCATCCTCTGTGGCTGTGGTGGCAGGGGGCTGTATGGAAGTCACAGGTGGAGAGACAGACACTCCACCTTGTACTTGCTGACTACTAGATATGTGTGCTGCTGTGGCCTCTGTTATATTTCCCTCTTCAGCTGGAGCTCCTTTACCTTCTACCTCTGCCATCATGACTCAACTTGTATGCTGGACTTCCTCCTCTCTGCTTCTGTTACTGAACTGCAACAAGTGATGGGAAGCCTCTTTCTTGCTTTCTCCTCTCTCTGTTTGAGCTGGTTACACATCCATCTTTACTCCTTAGGGCTGGCTTTCAACAAGTTAGAGCCTGGGGATGGACAGCTGTACACACATGACACAGGAGTTGGGTTAGATAGAGGAAGTCAGACGACTGCAGTTAGTTATCCTAAACTTTACTTCTTTGTATACACAGCCTTGGCAATACAAGTGTCATACTTTGTTACGTGTAGTCGTCCGTCCTCACCTAGTGTTAGTTAACTTCTGAGAAACAGAGGTTTCAAAGGCAGAAAAACAGCAGTCAGTCAAACTCTGTAGCTAACTTAGCTAATAAGGCTCTAACTAATGTTCAACGTCAGCTCTGTCTCCCACTCCTATGCTAACTTTCACGGCTAACAAGCTAATGAAAGGTAAATAAACAAATAGTTAGCTAGCATAAAGTTTAGAAGCAATACACAAAACACGTTACCGTATAACAGAAAAATAAAGCCGCATAAGTAGCCTTGCGTTACATACTGATGGGAAACTCTAAAAAGAAAGGAAAAATACGCTATGAAACAAAAAAGCCAGTTCGTCATAAAATATGTTGTTGGGTTTCAAGTCTCTTTTCTCTTGGCAGGAGTGGGAGGGGCGGGGCATTACTCGAGGAGCGCTTGTTTGCGCAAAGGAAACGCAGTGGTGTCATTGATATACCATCAACAGAAGTGTGAAAGCTAGGGTTTGGATTTAAAATAGTATTATAAATAGAAACATAACATTTGCTCCTAAGTAAACAGAACAGTAGAACATTTTTCTAAATGGCTAATGTAACCCTGTATATATCTATGGTAGACTGTAGCCTGGCGTTAGTTGGTAAACTACACACCGTTTGTGTGTTTGTTTTAACGCACAGCGCAGTTAAATAGTCCGCATTGTAACTCCCTCAGACAAGTACCTCTCAGCTGCAAGTAAAATCATTTATAACAAATATAGACTAGCGTTAAGACAATATTATATCCACGCCTATATTGGTCAATATGTGTTGTGTCGTTTTGCGCAACACAAAGAAATGTGATGAAAATAACATTTTTCTTTTTTTTTGCTATAACTACCGCCTTTGTTTTCAAGCGAACGGTAGATAAATCAAGCGCACTTACATGAAGTCGTTCGAAGATCGATCAAGATAGTGCACATACATACTGGCTACAGTAGGCAGAATCAGGCTTAGCGGAAGAGACTACAACTGTGGTAAAATAAGTAATGTTTCGCACAGAACTGCTCTATCCGGTCAATTGAATTAACAGTCCAACGCATGAAGATTTATTTACGCTTTTTACTTTTAATTTTTATAACACCTACCAGCGCCTGTATGATATACGAGTATGTGATAAAAACAAATGTGTCTCTATCTACCACAACGATTTCAGTTAACATTAACAGTAACACGATGACGCATTCAAAAATACATTTTACATATCAAGGAAACTGCAGGGGTCCACTCAACCCGAATGTAGCGAAAGCGGAAGTTGTGGGAGGTGAACACTCTCGCTTCAGTTGTAGACGTTGTACAGCTGTTTCACGTTGCTCAAATTCTGCGCAAGATGTTATCCGCGATTTACATGCGATCCAATGATGCAAACAAGCCCGCTGGAAAATAAAGGAATTACTGTGGCTACCTTTTGGATAAAAAAGACTCTCGTCTCCCTTCGCTCTAGGTGCTGAGGATTAATGACACCGAGGCCGTCCGCAAAGGTCGCATATATATAAGGGATATTTGATGGAAGGTGGGACGAGGCAGAGGTTGTCAGGCTGTGGAGTCGGGACATCAGCTAAGAAGAGGGCAACGCTAGCAAGCTAGCTTTCGTGACTGTAATAGTTATAACGGAACAGTGACTTTTTGTCATCACATATCCCGCTGGTTCGCTCATCATGGCTACGAATGGTAACAATTTAACGACAGGGATGGGAGAAATCATCCAGTTAAACGTCGGTGGGACAAGGTAAGCTTGGTTGACAGACAGCTCGATGGATGATGGTCATCATTTGGGAAATTTGAGCCGTGGCTACGTACGTGTATGATGATATCTGCATGGCAAAGCAGCCATGGATGTTGTTGGAAAAGATACACTACTGAAGGTTTTTTTTACTTTGTTGTTACTCTCTCTGTATATATGTATATTAACTTCTCATTTTCTCTCTCACACACTTACACACACCGGTCTTGAGGAGCATTTCGATTGTACATCTACAGTATGACACTGGTGCGATTTAGTTATTATTGTCGCCAACAACCCAATCTATCTCTATTGTAGCGACATACGCAGTGTGTCCCACATTTCCCAGTTGTAATAATTGTGATATGTGTGTGTTTGTACTGTAGGTTCAGTACCTCCAGACAGACTCTGATGTGGATCCCAGACTCCTTCTTTTCAAGGTTGGTTATATGTCAAGATTTTATCTCTCTTTAAAATGCAGGATTCATAGAATAACCCTGGACTATTGTGGCTATTCCTACCTCATCTCTAGATGATCAATTAATAAATTAATAGCAGACCAGATGGTGTCTTTGCACCATATGATATAGTAACTTACTGGTAACCACAGAAGGGGAACAATTTATAAAGCGAAGGCTCTTAAACCTAACATGGGACTGAGTAAATGTAACTTCTCTAGACTTCCCCTGAGAACACTGATGCTGATTAAACTGTGCTAGTACTATTGTCAAGCCAAGTCAAGCGACCCACTGTGCATGATATGGTGTTGTCATAACTCTCATGTCAGCTCATTAAAACAAAATTCCTATTATATAATTTATGTTAAGCAGGGATGTCCCATCATATCTTCTTTATCTTGCTTCATGCATCTACCGTCGTGGTGATGTAAGATGTCAGGGGATTATAATTACAGTCCTCTGTGACTGCAAGAAAAACAAGTCGGCTATGTTGCTTTCATGAGTAGTGATTTTTTTTTTTCGTATTATAGTGAGTCAAAAGTCTTGTGTTCATCAAACATTCACTGTGACAAAGTCATCCACTGTTTTAAGATTTTTTGGAAGTAGTTATTACATAACATTGTGTAAGTCTGTGTGTTCATATATGTGTGTTTTTGGCATACATGTGTTTTAAATGTCTCTTAGTCATTTATTATGGGTGTGTAATTCTAACCTCAAAGGGGAACACATCGAAGTGGAACAGCTGATTGGGCAGGGCAAATACCATGGTCACATCGAACTCAAACACAGAACTGAGCTCACAGTTTGACAACAGCTGACCGAGTAGTGCTAAATGCCTACCAGTCTGTCTGCCAGCACCTGTCTTCCCGTCACTCTCTCTGTCCTCAGCTGAGCTATCTAAATGTGTGCAGTCAATATAAAGTCATTCTGCACACATGCAAAATGTTTACTGATTTTATATATAGCAACTGTACAAATTAATTTGCAGGTAGTGGTAACATTGCCAGTAAGTGAAAATTGAGAAGTGTTGGGCTCAACTAGATCACTGTGTGTGTGTGTGTGTGTTTTTTCCAGTTTGCTGAGTGGAAGGATATCCACTCTTCGGGATGAAACTGGAGCTGTAAGTACAGCCTTTGTTGCTTCTTATTCCAAAACTAGGACAGTATCTGCAGGCTGAACATGACATCTGAAAATGGTTTAAAAGCTTCAAGCACATAGGACATGACATTTGTTTTTTTTTATGATGCAGCTCACTGAAATATGTTGCATGTTTCAACATTAAGTTTCACTGTATTGTTCGACGATGCAGTGTTTTCAACTGTTTTCAACTACAACTAAGTATTATTTTGATTTCCAATTAAGTTATCTATTATTTTCCAATGGCTTGTTAGGACAGTGAAATGTCACAAAGTAGTGAAACAGCTCATGGTGACGTCTTGTTTTGTGCAACCAACAGGCTGAAACCATCATGTTTCTGTACTGTTCCTGCTGCTGTTCTGTTGTTGTCTTGGTGTATACTGTATATATTGTTACACTGCTGACCAAATGAATGTTTGTACCATTAGGAAAAATGCATCCTGCAAGATTTTGAATTGTAATCAATGACCTTTCTTTTAGTGATTATTGATACCCAGCATTTGAATTGAATACTGCATCTTACTCCTCTTCTAGATATTTATTGACAGGGACCCGACAGCTTTTGCACCAATTTTGAATTTCCTCCGAACCAAAGAATTAGACCTGCGGTAAGGAGTCTTGACAACATTCAGAAAATATTTTACAAAGACATCATGTTGAGTTGTAACCAGTGTTTTTGAGAATACATTTGCTGTTTCTGTTTCTCTGTAGGGGTGTCAACATCAGCATTCTGCGACATGAAGCTGAGTTTTATGGGATAACTCCCTTAGGTATGTTTCTATAAGAGAACTAAATCAAAGTAGCAACCACATAGTGATGCTTAATGTATGTTAATGCACCTGCCTTACAACAAATTTGTTCTGTAGTCAATACATTGTTGTCTACAACACCACCAGGTATTGCATACTTGCTGAGTATGTGGGTATTTTGTGTACAATTTGAAAAGCTATAGTAAATTTGAACTACTGTAGTTCAAGTGATATGTTGTACTGTAAATGTTGTTTTGACTTCACATAATTTGCCCAAAGTCCAAACCCCAAGACTGTTAGTTCCATGTACTCTAATGTTGTTTTACTTCCTGTTTCACTGTTTGTAACTTCCCTGCATTGTCTGTGTGCTTGAATGGGAAAGTTACCTTTGTGGTAACTGATCAACTACATGAGCGTGTACAATATAATAGTAATTTCTCACTGATTTGTCAAAGTGAAAAAAATGAAAAGAGCATGAAGTTTCAAATTCATTAAATTAAAGGATCATTTATTATATCAATCTTTTAAAATGATATCAATCAGTATCTCTAAATCTCTAAATATAATGATCCATTATATTTTCCTTAATTGTATTTTTAATTTTTTAAGTAATCAAATAAGTTATTTACTTAAACACATAGCTATCATCTGTGTGTGTGTGTGTGTGTGTGTGTGTGTGTGTGTGTGTGCAGTACGGCGCCTGCTGCTGTGTGAGGAACTGGACCGCTCTTCATGTGGTAGCGTTCTCTTCCATGGTTACCTGCCGCCCCCAGGTAAAAACACAGAACTGACTGATGTAGAAAATGAAGTGCAAATAGAGCAAATTTTTATAAACAGAATATGCAGATGTATTATCAAATAGTTTCAATAAGGAAATAACCTTGTTTTGAGTCACAGAATCAGCAGAAAGTTTGATATATACATCTCAGCGTATCTTTCTTCAACAGCCATCCCTGCCCGTAAGTCAAGCCCTGCTTCAGCAGCCTCCGGCTCCTCCTCTGACGATCGGTCAGGTCTAAGTGGAGCAGAAGGTTTCACCCGAGCTGGTCCTCCTCCTCCTCATTCTTCCCTCAATGGCTCACCTGGAACAGATGATAATCACAAACTGGGTGAGTATCCTGGGACTGTAGGAAGCATAGAGCTCAAGGGGCAAGTACCATGAATTTATAAGATCCATCTTGGGCCAGAAGAAGCATGCAGCAGATGTAGTGGTGACTCATTTTCAGTGACTTGTCAGTAGAAAGACACTGTCATGCTTATATGTGTGTCACATCTGTATGTACTGTTTATGCTCGTCCACATCTGTGTGTGTGTGATTCTGTGAGTGCATTAATGCTGCAGCTAATGTGACCTGACATATCCTTTTAGCGTACTGACGAACAGCGTTGGCTGAGGTAGCCTAGTTTCACATCGGCCTGCTCTCTGTTGATAATGACATCAGAGAATGTAATGAGCTGCAATAAACTACGAGTGTATTCTGGCCCGATAGAAAAGAATTTGGGACGGGTGTTTTATATCAAGCAGTAATTGTATGTAATCATCACTGCCTGGTTACAGACTTTTGAATCACTGCCTACACTTGTTTGAGATTCAGAGACTTTCAGATAGATTTCTGAAAGTATTTTTGTGTGTATTTCATGTGTGTGCAGGTCCTGTGGTTGACCCTAGGAAGGTGCTGATTATAGCGGGACATCACAACTGGATAGTAGCAGCTTACGCAAACTTCGTCATCTGCTACAGGTAACACTGCCACAACACGCCTTGTTAAAGACAGTTTCCCATCCTCTCTTTGTTTCCAAACTTCATCAAAGGAACCCTGCATATACTTTGACTTTGAAGCTATAAGAAAAACAATTAAAAGCAAGAATAACGTCTGTGTGATTTCACTACAGGATAAAGGAATCTTCTGGATGGCAGCAGGTGTTTTCCTCTCCCTACCTTGACTGGACCATTGAACGCATCGCACTTAACGCCAAGGTGGTGGGTGGCCCGCACGGAGACAAAGACAAGATGGTGGCGGCCGCCTCGGAAAGCAGCATCATCCTCTGGAGCATCCAAGATGGAGGCAGTGGCAATGAGATAGGTAGGTTTACATCTGGTCATTTGAAGAAGTCCAAATAGAGAAAATCAGGAAATAAATAATACAAATATGTAGTCGTAAAATATTCGCTAATTGTATTTTTCACATATTAATTGCATTACATTCTGACTTTAGAAGTTAAGAGGACGGAAAAAAAACATTTTGGTCAAAGGCACACAGTGATGGTGTAATATGTATGCATATATAATATATGGTACATCTGAAGTTAGATTGTGAGTGGTAACCCTCAGTATGTGTCTTAAAATGTAATTTCTTTTGCATATTTTGATCACATTGCTGCTTTGTGACCTTTATGACCCCATGAAATCACTGAGACTCCCCACATGTTCACTGCCTTTTCTCTCTCTGCACGACTCAGGTGTGTTCAGTCTCGGCGTACCTGTGGATGATCTCTTCTTCATCGGGAGCCAGCTGGTGGCTACGAGCCACACAGGGAAGGTTGGGGTGTGGAATGCTGTTACACAGCATTGGCAGGTAGGAGGGCACCTGTATGTGTGTGAGTGCACTCTTGCACATGGAATGATTATATCTAACCATCTGTTGTGTCTACGTGAATGTATGTGTGCTTTCAATTGAGACAGAGTGACTGGACAAACACTGGAGCCGTTATGAGTTCACCTCTTTCTGTGTGTGTATGTAGGTTCAAGATGTTGTTCCCATTACCAGTTGTGACACTGCAGGATCCTTCTTATTACTGGGCTGCAACAATGGCTCAATCTACTACATAGGTATAAATATGCCCCCCACCCCATTTCTGATGTCTAATGACTCCAAATGACACCAAAAATCATTTATATCAAAAGGATTTTGATTCAATAATGGGATTAGATACTGGATTCATAAATAATGCTGCTGAACACTGTCACATAAACATTTTGTCTCTTCTTCTTTTCAGACATGCAAAAGTTTCCACTGAGGATGAAAGACAACGATCTTCTGGTGACAGAGCTTTATCATGACCCTTCAAATGATGCCATCACTGCGCTGTCTGTCTACCTCACACCTAAAACCAGTCAGTATGCACGTGCACACACACACACACACTCAGCTACAGTGGACACTAAAAATAAAAAATAAAATGAACTTTAAAAATTGTAATCCTTCATCACATGTAACATAAATCATACTTAATGATCAGACTCTTTGTCTTGCCTTCCCTCTCTCTGCTCTCAGGTGTGAGTGGAAACTGGATAGAGATCGCCTATGGGACAAGTAGTGGTGCAGTTAGAGTGATTGTGCAACACCCAGAGACTGTGGGGTCGGGCCCCCAGCTTTTCCAGACATTCACTGTGCACAGGAGCCCCGTGACGAAGATAATGTTGTCTGAAAAGCATCTGGTATCAGGTGAGGAGGGTGTAACAGGTGGGGAGGACAAGGAGGGATGTTGGAGAGAAGTAGCATGTATAATATGTAATATGTATGTTATGTTTCTGGGTGTGTGTCAGTGTGTGCGGATAACAACCATGTTCGGACGTGGACAGTGACCCGGTTCAGAGGGATGATCTCCACCCAGCCAGGCTCCACTCCTCTGGCCTCCTTCAAAATACTGTCCCTGGAGGAAACAGAAAGTCACGGGAGTTATTGTTCAGGGAATGATATAGGTGAGAGAAAGATGAGAAGAAACAGGAAGGCAATACTGATTAATATGAGAGAATTGACGCATTTATAAGAAGGAAGAGAGGGTCAGGCACTTAAACACGCTAAATAACATAAAATACAATGAATTGATGTGTTGATATATCCTAGTTCAACAAAACATTTTCTACTGGCATTTTGTGTAGTCTTGTTGTGTCCATTTAGAAACTGGTGGTGTTTTCTGCTCTTAGGTCCATTTGGGGAGAGAGACGACCAGCAGGTTTTCATCCAGAAGGTCATCCCCATCACCAACAAACTGTTTGTGAGGCTCTCATCTACTGGAAAAAGGTATAAAGTCCTCCATCTATCTCTGACCTCTGATCTTCTGACCTTTATATGACTTTATCTTAAACTGGGAGGAGGGAGGATGCTTCCTCCCACTAAATCTCTTTCTTTCCAATCTTTATTTAACTTTTATGGAAGCTGTACACTTGACTTTTAAGTTGCTACTTGCTACTTGATCGGGGTTTTTGTGTTTACAGGCAAGTGTGTGTGTATATGTGTGTGTCTTAGAATCTGTGAGGTACAGTCAGTGGATGGGACCACCATCTCCTGCTTCATGGTCCGGGAGTGTGAGGGTTCCAGCCGGATGGGATCCCGACCTCGGCGCTACCTGTTCACTGGCCATGGCAACGGCAGCATCCAGATGTGGGACTTGACAACTGCAATGGACATCGCTAACAAAGGAGAGGAGAAGAAGAAAGATGGTGAGGAAATAAAGACAGAGAGAGAGAGAGAGAGGGAGGACAGATTAGGAGAGGAAGAGAAAGAAATGTAGGAGGCAGAGTAGTTCTTTTCTTTCTTATATAACTAACTTTTATGATTTTTTACATGAATATGTTATTTAAAAGAATTTAGAAATAGAACATATAATATGTGACAATCTAACAGATGCTTTTTCTTCCTTCTGGTTGTTTATATGTAGTATATATAGTAATAAACACTGACAGCACAGATGCCTATTTCTAAAAATCAAATGTGTTTGATAGATGTTGGCGGACCTACAGAGGAGGAACTGTTGCAGCTGTTGGACCAGTGTGACCTGAGCACCTCCCGCTGTGCCACGCCAAACATTAGCCCCGCCCCCTCCATGCTTCACCACACGCGCCTCCGAGAATCCTGTTCCAGGTTATAAAGATAGTTCACATATAAAAAATAAACCCGCTGTTGCTCCTGTTCAACTCCTCCTAAATGTCTGTCTGTAAACTACATGCATACATACATTAATGCACATAATAAGGACACTTCTGTCTTTATTACAACAAAGAGCAGCTTTTTATACAATGATAACAAATACATGTGATGGGGGTCTTGACCAACCATTGAAGCTCTTACCTGCCTCCTTCTCCTTCTTTCATCAACCTCAGTCTCCAGTTACAGGCCCAGGAGCCCATTCCTGAGAGCCAGGCGACTTATGGAGCTGTGCGACCCTACAGAGAGAGTCCCCTGCTGGCTCGTGCCCGGCGAACTGAGTCCTTCCACAGCTACAGGTGAGATAGCATTTCTGTGCTATTATTTAGATACTTTTCTTTATTTGAAAGGGTTACCCATATTACAAATAAACATATTTCCTCACTGACCCTCATTGGTACCAAGTCATGCAGATTACTTTGGTTTTATTTGACCTCCATCTTTCTCTCTACAGGGACTTCCAGAACTTTAGCCTCAGTCGAGGCGTCTTGGACAGCACAGGTCAGACATCTACCCAGGGTACCAGCCAGTCCCTCGATGCCCGCCGTTCACTCTGTGACTTTGGGTCTGAGGAGAGCGAGAGGAGGGCCTCAGCCATGGAGCTCTGGGCTTGCCGAAGTATTGGTGCTAGCTCAAACAAAAATATCGGAGCCTCGACTACTGCTGGTGTTTACGGACCGAAGGCAGAAGGCAGCCAAGAGTCTCCACGGCAACCTCCCGACAGCCCTATTCCTGGAGGTGATGTCAGGCGAAAGGTGCATCCGCAGCCAGAGGAAGGAGAGGGACCCGGGGGAGATGGAGTGAAGGCAGAGGGAGGTGTGAGGAAGAAGGGAGTACTAGAAGGAGGCTTTCTGGGGAGAAAGAGGGCTCCTCCAGTCCCTCACCTCTCCTCTGTCCCCTCTGGATCAGATGGTAGCGACTCCTCTGCCACCGCCTCTCCCTCCCCAACCAAACTGGCCTCCTCCACCTCGCCACGGCACAGGAAGCTCACATCTGATTCATCCAATCAGGACAGCAGCCTGTGACTTTTGACCACCCATTTTCTTTTGATCCCATCGGCTCAATCATCTGAGAGAGATGTCCTGTAGGTGCAGGTATTCAAGGGTGTGTTGTTGCTGCCTGTCTTGTTGAAGCACAAAGTTAGTTCATTAGTCCGTTAACTCATCAAGGTTCACCAAAAGGAAAAAGAAGATGTGGTAGCGCAGCACTCGTAACAGAATGAGGGGTGCTTTATCTTAGCTTGCGAGACCTTTAAACAGCTACAAAAATGGAAGATATTTAAAGTGTTTTCAGAACTTGACTTAAAACTACTCAAGCTTACGAAAAACATCCACATTTAAACTGAATTTACATATAATAGCTCCATCTAGATTTGTGAAAAGGGCAATTCACGATGATATCAAGTGGCTCTGACAGTATGTGCAATCTGTCGCTCTTTAACTTACCTTAAACATGTTACCCTCGCCAGAATCCTGGCAGTTACTTGAATCCTAATCTGTACTTTGCTGCAGCCAGAGACATGGTGGTTATTGTCGTTTCAGCAATTACACTAAAAGCTAATAGCAAGTAAGCAGTAGAGTCAGTAAACAGCAGTAAAACCTCTCTGGGTTTTGTTTTCAGCTCAGTGACAACTATGCAACAGTGGAGAGATGCACAACAGACACTAACACTCTGTATCTTAGCCTGCAAGAACAGTGAATCATCATCATGTGAATGTGTGCCTGCTTTTCACTGCAGCTGTCCGTTTAAGATCTCACTTCATTAGTTACAGGACAATTGCATTATTCATTTATTCTCTTACTAATGAGCAACAGCCTCCTTGCTGCTCAGAAAAGGCACAAAAATTTGGACCTGTTGTCAGCAACATGACATGCAGGGAATCCCACTACACAACTTGAGGCATTTTCATAAAAATATTTTTTAATGCGAACTTGAGGGAAGTTTTATGTTTTTCTTAAAGACATTAAAAAGCTCACTTTATTCACACCAACAATGACAGCAGATCACCTTAATCTACAGTACATTTACACAGGAACACAACTTGTTTCTAATGCTTTGTGATATATTGTATATATATACATATGACATTTTTGTTGATGTCTAAACGGAGAGACGGTAAGAAAAAACAATTTGTGCTCCTGTTTAAATCCAGATTTTTTTTTTTCACAGTGGTGCCTGTGCAAGATCACACTGATTATAATTTATTTTTTTACAGTATCACAATATTCCTACGCTTGACTCGATATGAGTACCTACACTACATCACTTTACTTATCCTGCTTTCTAATGTGTCTCGTTTTGTTTTGGATGACTGTTGGAGTGCCTTATTTAACGTGTTTGACAGTTATCAGCCTGTTTGTGTGTTTTAAACAAAAGGATTCTGACCAAAGGCTCGTGAAAACTGAGCTTATCATGGAGCGGACCTGTTCACTCTGGCTTTGCCTAGAACTGCCTAGAAATTTAATTTCACGACTTGATAAGTGGTCACATGAAATGATAGGCAGTAGACATTAAATGATGAATATCTATTGTAAATTGTAAATAGTAGAGTATAACTGGAAAGTCCATCCTTTTTCCCAACTTGAGAACTCTTGCCTGTAGATTTTTTTCTACAATAGTTTGAGGTGACTCAACACTGTTGCTGCCACGCATGCAGAAGTAAGACACGAGTGTACATTATGTAATAAACATTATATAGTTGTGAAGGCCTAAAAAAACTAGGCACCATTGAAAGTAAAACGGCAGCTTCAGATTGTGAGCTAAACCTGCTTCTTTACTATTTGAACCTACCAAAATCACCGAGAGATTTCCACGAGCTGTTTGATTGAGGAAACTAGGCCAGCACTTGATCTACGGTACTTTTTCAGAACCATTTTAGTGACATCATGCTGTAAAAATGAGTGTTGACAGAAACAGATTAAAGGTAAACAGAAAGGTTGCCGACATGTTAATTATCATTTGCCAAATCCAGCAGCTATGTAACATATTTTAAGTTGTTTTTTTAGCACATTGCTTATCATTTTTAAAAAGATAACTGACCACGTGGTCCCTGCCTGTACAGAGATGTAAATTTTGATACACCAATTAACTGTATGGAAAGTAGACATGCATAGTTAAAACACAAAATCCTAATATGGATGCATTGATGTCTGTGATGCTTTATTGATACTTACACTGTTGACCATTACATATTGTTGATAATCATATAAGGCCTATATTGATGCTATTGGACCTAACTGCATTTGCACTTGCACTATTAAGACTAATATTATTAAGTAACTTGCTAATGTTTATTTTATACAAAACAATATAAAGTTTAAAGTGTATTTCGGCACATACAGTCCGTCTGTCCTTATCTGTTATTCGTCATTCAGTTCCTCTCTGGCTATGTTTACATTATAGTCCAGCCAGATGCTTTGTGAGCAAAAAGGAATACATATCTGTTTGTTTAAACTGCTCTGTACATCATTGTTTTACTTTGTTGTGTTTGTCAGAAATGTTGCATTATGTTGTAATATTATTTACAGTTGCCTACAGTACTGACCCATGATCTAATATAATGTCAACACTGAATGATCTGCCTTCAGTGTTCATGCGATTGAAAGTGCGTTCACAAAAAACTGAACTTTTTATCTTTCTTTAACCCTCAAGGTTAGGAGAGGTGAACTGACGGTAATGAAATCATTTTCTATGTAGACACTGTCTATATGTGGAAAAGAGCAAACACTGAGCTCATTATAAAATGCTTTGACTCTGTACTATTACTAAGCTTTAATCAGGAGTATCAGTTTGCAGACAGGAATGTTTTTTATTTTGGTGTTTCTTGTCCATCTTGTCCATCAACTTCACTCACAAATTATTTGGGACCTGAGATGTGTTCATGTTTGGAAATGATGAGTCCAAGATGACAAGCTGATTTCACACAAACCATCAATAATCAATGTTAATGTACACTTTGATCTGCAATTCACCTTTAAAACTGGACAAAAGAAGACAAAAAAGAAACGCTGCCGGTTGTTTGATGACTTTTTAGCACATGGTTTGTGTGGATAACTTGCCAAAGTGCACAATGTCTGTTTTGTTTGTGTGTCACAGAGGTGTGTGTGTGTGTGTGTCTCCTGAGTGCTTTCACTAACCTTCCCGTTCAGACAGTCTCCTCTCTGAGATGGCGTCTGTCGTCATTGTGATTTATGAGTTTAATAAAACACTGTGTGTGTGCGTATGTGTGTGTAGCTCAGGGCCATACTGTCCCTTACAATCACTCCACAAGCTCTCTTTTCACAATCTCTCCCTCCCTCCGTGGCTGACAGTAGCTGTGAATGCGGCTGTGAATGTTTTAGAAGTGTCCTTGTCAGACTGGTGTCCTTGAGCGAGGCCACTGTTGTTACTGCCAGTTTGTTAATTTCAAACTTGCCTTGATGTCCCCTTAAGGGACACGGGAGCAAAACTAAATTACTGCTGCATAGTTTTGATGGAGATACTGGCCCTCTGTGTGTGTCCGTGCTGATGGCACATCTGTGTTTCACTAACTCAGCAAAAAAGACAACTCCTAAAATGACACATTTCATCTTCAGCTAGACCACCATGAGCAGTCTTGAGCTTTTGTTAGGAAGAAAGTTTGACAGAAGAGCTTCATTTAGTAAAATTTAGCTGAAAATTTATGTAATAACATGTTACTTGCACCATTTATGCAGCTTCTCTAAAAGTTAATATAATATAAGTAGTCTTTTTCTCAGTTGTGGTCCCAGTTTGTCAATCCTATACACACACACACACAAATTATTAAACTGTATATGCAAACTTTTGCTTTCATAATTGTATTTCTAAATTAATATTTAAACTGAGATATAATACATAATAATAATTATGGAAGAAATATCCATGTAAAACTATATGAGTGGAGTTTGTTATTGTAACTCTTTCATGTCTTCATGCATTGATATTTTAAAGTTCATCGCTTGAATGTGAAAGCGATGCGTTTGTGTGTCTTTAATTTTTCAGCTGCTGCTTTTAAATTCTGACAATTCTCCTCTGTTTACGTTGGAGTAAAACAACATTAACCTGCTATAAATTGTCTTTCTCACTTTTTTAAAACCACACAGTTTTAACTTGTTTTTCATGGGAACGCTGCCCTCGTTTTTGTACTGTAATGAAGAAAAAGTGCAAAATAAATGTTGTATAAAGGAAAGGATGAATTTATCTTTCTCATGACGCTTACTATTCATTTCGAAGATTTAGAACATAGGTGCTAGACAGATATATGAAGAGGGATGCTTGGAAAACTTTATAAGCAACAGGAAATGGACAAAAACATATGGGGCTGATATATGAATCTATAAGTTGGACAAAACTATGCTGAAGAAAGTTTGACTTAAGCATCAATGTGAACATGTTTCAATTTGGTGTGTAAATACGTTTAAGAAAAGAATGTGCAAGAATAAGAGAAGAAAATATTTTCTAGACCTTTGGCCATTGTTTATAATTTCCGCCAAAACACAAACATTGATCAATTAATCTCTTTAAATAAGACTTATTATACAACAACCATAAATAATACTGCCAGTGTAAAAAAACAAAATGTTTCATAACAATACATTGGGCTTCAATTTTGTACAGAAAAACATTAATTACATTACACACAAATTCAAAACATTTGGTTCTGATAAATACAATATTTGTGGTGTTTATCTTCCTCTAAACTTTAAAGGCCCAATCTGTGGAATCCGGATACAACAACGATTAATCGCTGCAGTACATATAAAACAGGACATGCCAATATTTTCTTAAATTCTTAACTCAGTTGTGTTCTTGATAAAAGGCCTCAACACTGACAACTGGATTCCACTTGCAACGAATTTATTAAATCAAACCCACACATTTCGCTTTATTACAGATGGGTAAAGTTGTTAAAATATTAATTTCTGTCTAAATGTAAATTGCAGTAAACGCCACTGTATGTCCACAAATGATACGGTCAAAAAAATTAAAAAATCTCAGATTGGGCTTTTTAAGTTTACATCACATTATCACAACAATCAGACGGCACATCTGTGAGTCCCAGCCACATTTAAGACATAAAAAAAATTGTTGGCATTTTTGACATCAAACAAAGCTAACATCAAGGCCATGTGTCATATTACAACTACAGGAGTAATGCTGCTGATAATCTGTAATCTTACTAGGCACAATTACTTGTAAAAGCATGAGAGGTGACTCAACATTTAGTTTCTAGCCTGGTTTGATTCTGAAAAGTGAGCGCTAAACCGCTAAACAGCTAATCTTTCTGCATTTTTTCAAACTGAACTACTAATACTTCACATACAGAAACAGTGAATCATACTGATATGGACCAATTCAAGGTGTAGAACCAGACATACTATCCAACAATCACAGCTGTGTGGGTCCATATCTGAACTGTATGGATGGATGTTAGATCCCTGCTTCTACTCAGATCTGCTCTAAAAATTAAACGACTCCTGTTTCCCTCCTTTCACCTCAAGACTGAACTGACAGGTAGTATATTTGATGAAAATGGCAGTAAATGTCTAGAATAACTTTTTTTTATTGTTCCCTGCTCCTGGTTTTTGTTTGGGTTTAGTTTTCTTTTAAAATGTTGGATCTGAACATTATTACTGTGCAGCATCATTACTGTTACACAGCATTTAGGAGTGAAATTAAATGGAAGATAAATATTAGTCATTGGTGCTGAATCACTTTTCAAAACAGATTAACTTAATTTCTTTTACTTCCCAAGACAAATGTTCCTAAATGTTCAACCACTGAAAATCTTTCCACCCCACGTATACAAGCCCCGTCAGTCTTTGTTCTCATCCAAACATCGAATAGGACGTTTTATTATTTTATTATCTTTGTTTGAAACTAGTTCTGAATTATGACTGTGGTACCTGATCACATGTTGTCTTAAAGATGAGTGTCAGTGAACATGGTGTGCTCCTTTTTCACAGTACCTAGGGCCTTGATGGTGTCAACAAACTCATCTTCCTCCACGTACTGAAAGAAAATATATAAGGTCACAACATCAGATCTTACGTACAGTATGTAACTGCAACACTTACATTCTGTGATCCCTGGATATGATGTTTACGAGCGCTCAGCACTCCGTGAGGCAGTACGTAAATATAATGATTATTCTTTGTGTTCACTTCAAATGCTTTGTTTTTCAAAAAAAAGCTTTCATGGTATGTTATTCAGAGAGCTATGTTACTTTTGTATATGTACTGTATATATTTGTATTTGGTGTTGGCCTCCATTTGTCTAGTACTTTTTTTACATTTACTTTAACTGTGATTTTAACACATTAATCTAAAATAAACATATTTTCTGTCCTCACCAGTCCAGAGTCATGTCCCAGTGGGTTGTCCCAGCTCCCTTCCTCCATCATCAGTGACTTCCTGTCAATCAGCTGGCTGACGCTGCGGTGCAGGGACTGCTGGGAGAAGGCCTGGCTGAGGTCGGGTTGGCTGGGAACCCGCAGGACAGATATGGGGCTGAACCGTGAGCTGCTGCCAACTATCTTTGTGTCCGCTAGACCCTGAAAAAGATATTTTTTTAGTGAGACAGTGATTTAAGTAACTATACAAGTGTTTTTACATGTTTAACCTGTTTATTAGGATCATGTGTGTTTCATATCTGCTCACCATTTTAAAGCATTTTTTTGTGTTTTAAGGTTTCACTAATTATTTGAATAGAAATTTGAACACTTATCTGTCATTGTCATAATACATGTAGACTATTGTTAATATAAATGCTTTCAGAGAGTGAAAAGGTCCTGATTCAATAAACTGGTGCTTCACTATTAGGCAACAATAAAGAATCAGTCCTCTGGCTCATACAGGAGAAAACAAAAGTAAAACATGTGTGTTGTTTGAACATCTTAAAGAATTAACAAACCATGACAGACACACGTGCAACCACTGCAACCAGAGGATGTTTATATATATTATATATACATGTACTGTATATAATTAACCTACCACGAAGTACACAATTAATATAACAGTTTTCAGTGGCAGATGTATGATCTCTAGTTTTATGGTTCCTGTTAAAATATTTGATGAATCAGATGATTTTTAAGATATTCAAAGTCAAAAGTGTATTTGTGTCCAAACTAATGGAAATCTGTCTTGTTTTTTTTTTTGTTTTTTTTACAAACAAATATAAACAACCCATTTTAATATATTATATTAGAATATTATATTATATATTTTTCTTTCACCCTGAATTTAGCTTCTATCAGCGTTGGTAGTGCACATTCTCTGTATCAAAAACACACACAGAGCATGCATAAACAAAGGAAATAGGCATGCACCCACACAAATTCACAATCCCGTACCTCAGTGTACACAGTGTAGCTTTTAAGTATAACGCTGCTGATCTCAACACAGTCTGCTACAGTGTCAAACTGCAGGGGGACAATAAAGTAAATATTAAGGATTTTCACAGTAAAAATAGAAAATGGTCTTACTGTGAGGCGATCAGGAAGGAGCACAGAGCTGGAATGATGTTTAGAGCATAACTCAGGACAGGGTCTCTGAGAGAGAGAGACAGACAGAGAGAATGACGAAGGGAAAGAGAGAGTAAGTCAGGAGTCAGACAAGGCGGAAGAAAAGAAAAAGATAGAAAGAGAATGAAAAAGAAGTAATTTTTTATATGGGGGGGGGGGGGGGGGGGGGGAGAAAAATGAAATACAAGAATTAAAAATGTTTTTTGTTAGAACCTAAATGAGTAAACCAACCGATCAACAGGTGGATACTTTTGTTAAGTAACCATGTGGTTTATTTGCCATAAAGAAGGATGATTTTAGTTGTAAAAAATTTAATATACTAGACAAAATGCTCTCATTTCTGAAATGTTGTTGGCAAGAAAAAACAGTTGTATATGCATATTCAAAATGATTTTACCATTATAAAATGGATATACTAAATAGATGCTACCAACTCCATGTTTATATAATATCAAACAAGGACATATAAATGTGTATGGGCAGGTTTCTGGTAAAACTGAACCCGAACTTTAGTGGAAACAGTAAAAGTAATTATTTCTATTATAAGAGCTACTATACAGGAAACATTGTTTCTTCAGCTCCCTCTGGTGGTACAAAGATGAACTCATAACTAAAACTGTCAGGAGAACTTCTTAAATGTCTACAGAAAAAAAGGTTTGATTCAGTCACCTCATGATTTCAAGGATTCAAACAAAATACTAGTGAAACAGTCTTGTTTCCTCTTTCACAGTATCTTCAATCCACCTGCTATTTTTTGTCTTTGCTTTTCATTTTTCTAAGATCAAACTATCTCCCTCTCTCCTCCCCTTTCAACCATCTTGTCACTCTGTCTTTCCCTGCGCTGCCTCTTGTCTCTGATCCTCTCACCATGTACATCTCTCGTCCAGCCTTCCTGGTCTTCTGAAGCATGACCAGCGGAGGGCGCTCTCTGGCTGACGGATTCTTCCTTAGAGCTCTAGTAGTGAGAAAAAAAACATTGCCACTGTTTTCTTCTTGTTGAACTTATCTAAAATTGTCTGTTGCCTTAAAACCTTAACATGCTATATATATATTACATCAGAGTACCTTTGTAGCACTAGACCCAGCAGTATGGCTAATAGAAACAGACCCAGCAGAGTTAACAGCAAAATGAACCACAGCTCAGAGTAAACAGGGGTTGCTGACATGCTGACGCCCTGTTTACCACTGTCTTCTGGGTCAGGAGGATCTGGAGGGTAAAAATGTCATGTTTTAATGCCAATAAAAATTCATTAAAGGGAAAATCATTGAAATGAGGAAGAGAAAATGGGAGAAAAGGAGAGACAGAGACATATATTCCTTCCATCCACCCTGAATCACTATGGGATATTCAGATTTGTGTGTGTGTGTGTGTGTGTGTGCGTGTGTTACCTAGGCCAGTGGCAGGACTATATCTGATGGTGGGAGTACTGGCACTGCCACTGTCTGTGGTACATGTCACCTGAAATGACAAAGCTGAGAAGACCAGAAGGAGACAGACATCACAACATTGTAGAGTTTACTTTCAATCAGGCTGTCAGCTCTCTAGACTGCTCATATAAAACTGCTCATACACCTGAAATCAGTCAGACTTTCAGTCAGACACATAGAGGAGAAAATAAAACTATCCTTTATAGTCACACCCTTCTTGATGCTTCTCCTGACAATACTTCAAATCTCCCCACTCTCAATTACAACACGTTGAGTTATGGCGACTCTTGTCTCTCTGGACTACACTAGTCTCTTCAGTAGCGTCAAAGGCCTGGCTCTTTACCTGCTACCAACTTGACAGCCACTGAAGTATGTTCCTATGTCAAAACTAGGTTTGTAAACATGGCTTCAAACCATTTTTAGGTTCTTAGATCAAATGTTTTCACAAGGATTTTATTTTCAAATGGCAGTGTGCTAATGTTACTTAAAAGCACTTTAAAAACACAATTTTTTTATATTTTGTTTGGTGTATATTGACAAAGTATGCATTTCTCTAATTACCCCTGCTATATGTTTGTCTCTAGAGGCAGACACTTGAATGTGTATTTACTTATATTAACACATTGTATGAATTTGTAGATATGTGCATGTATGTGTGTGTTTGGGGTGTGTGTGTGTGTGCTCTCACTTTTCTGTGAGGTGCGTGGAATATGGAGATAGCTGTAGAAGCCAGTATAGACTCTGAGCTCGCTCTCAGTCACACTATACTCCTTCAGGTACCCATTGAGGGAGAAGGACCCCACCCAGTCCAGCCAAATGATTGTCAGGTTACTGTCCACTGAGAAAGGAGAGACATACTGGGGAGCTGGGAAGAGAGTAAGGGGGGATTAGAGAAACATTGGATGCAGCCAACTTTATATGCTTCTACTAGCTGGTTAGCTGAGAGGCTGGAGAGACGTGTTACCTTCAGAGAGTGTGGTAACAGTAGTCCAGTTGGAGGCAGTGCTGCCCATGTTGTTAAAGCAGGCAGCTCTCAGCTCATAGGTGGAGTATGGTTGTAGACCTACATAGTAACACAACAAGACAACACACCAAGTGAGTAGATCTGCAGTTTCTTCTTATTTTCCTCATTGATATTTCAATGCAGCTTTACTATAGTATAGTACAGTGCATCTGTACCCCCGCCAATATAATTTTTATTTACTTGACAAAACCACAGAGTTACCTGTCACATTGTAGCCTCGCCTCTTGCCAAAGAAACAGATTTCTATTAGTCCTTCAACACAAGGGAGGGTCACAGGCTGGGGGGGCTGCGGGCAAGGTGATCTGAGATGTAGCTCACAGCTGGTTACAGGGAGAGGGAGATTAAGTGAGTAAGATTATGGCATATGTAGCCATTCATTAATAATATCTGTTGAAATGTGCACTTTTTATATTTTCTATTCACCTCTCAATGACTCCATTAGGTGCCAGTGGTTCATCCCATTCCAGCTGAACAGAGCGGGAGGTCAGTGTGACGGGACGAGGAGGGGGCTGATGTGCTGGGGGGGCAGCCAGAGTTTGGAGCTCACTCAGTGGTCCCTGGCTACAGCACTGGCAAATGTTAAAAATAGAAACTTAAAAAATGTAGAGTATACAAGTACAGTATCATGGCAGAAAGGTGTATATAATGCTTATATGTGAACAAATGATATATAAGCTATGAGATCAGGGAGTTGTTTTGCACACCCAGTAGTTTTTAGTATAGTATTTCACCATACAATGTGGTAAATATTTGTTAGTATTTATCATAACTCCAGCAGTAGTAGTTTTCTGTGTTGGAAAATAATCAGGTAAAGAATACAAAAGTATATATTTTTAAAGACATGCTTCTCTGTATTATAGTATATTTACCTGGTAACATGTGCAGGCCTCGACTCCTACCCAGTACTGGGTGTAAGGACGTAAACCATGGAGTGTCTGCTGATGTGATGTACCCTCTGAGAGCTACAGGAAGAGGATAGAGTATGGGTGAGGTTTTTTTTTTAGTTTGGAGTGGTCATATTATTATTATTATTAAAGAACAAGTAGTGGGTGGAGCAGGGATGAAGCAAAACATAAGAAAGCAGAGGAGGGAGAGAGGGTGAGTAATGACAGAAAAGGGGGGTGTAGTTAGTATAGAAGAAAGAAGAGGAGACCAAAACTACATTTTTTACAATATTACATTATTTACCAGAGTGTGGTTGTTGTGGTCCAGTGAGAACACTCTGTAAAGGCTAACAATCCCATTGGGTCGGGCTGGAGGATGGATTTCCACTACTGCTGAGGTTGCTGAAACACGCAGGAAATTAGGCGGGTCTATGCCCTCAGGTGGGGCAGGTCCTGTTCTCCCACTGGTCCATGGGCTGGCAGAACGACCAGCAGAGTTCACTGCCCACAGCTGTTGGTCAGAAGCACATCTTTCAGCCATTAATATTGTAAAATTTAACTCACATGTCATAAATTACAGTAAATAGTAGAGAGAGAACAGAGTGAGAGTGAGTCAATCATCCAAAGCACATATTATATACTCAGTGATTCACCAGAACTGGCATGGTATTGACTTAACAAGCAGAAACTTTTTTTCCTGCACATCGCCATTTGGATTTGGATGCTTTTTTTAAATCAACTCTTAATGAAAGTGTTTCTTAATTACCCAACATCCACCAGATCGACCAAAGGATATCAGTCAATTCATTGGATCATCCATCAAAACTACCATCAGCACTGAGAGCAAAACCTTTTCACCATGCAACCCAACGCTAACATATCTGCATGACAATTACTTTTCACCTTCATCAAGGAGTTATTCAGACACACAAACACACACAAACTGATACACACACATAGACCAACACACACACACACACACACACAGTAATCTTATTTGTGTGCTTGTGTTGGGTATAATTAGAAGGTGTACACAGCACAGGGTCAGGCAGGGTGGAGATTTGCATGTGTAAGTCATCTGCAGCCTGTCAGAAGTAGTGCAGAAGGCAGATGGATGGGTCTGTGCCTTGGTGTTGAGAGAGTGTGTCTATGCGTGTATGTGTGTACATGCAAGTGTGTTAAGAGTTGAATTAACCTCAATAATAGTCAATTAGGCCGTGATCAATCAGACTGATTGATCTAAGTGACAGCACAGATGGACTGAGATGGGAGAGGAGAAGGAAGAATGGAAGATGGAGAGACTGGGTGTGGGGAGAAGGAGGAGGAGGAGAAAGGATGGACAAGACACAATGAAAGAGAGAAAAACAGGAAAATATTGTGCTTGTTGCCGTTTTGTAATTTAATGACAAGACAATTTTGGTATTTGTTTTGACCTGATATTGTGCTTTCCAGCTGCAAAATATTTTGGCTTCAGTTAATGGCAGTGCACGCACGCATGCACGCACGCACGCACACATAATAAATTATTTATTATTAAAAACTTATTTAAGAAATAATGAAATGTTTTTTGATGCAATCATGTACACTTCTAACTATTACTAACTTTATATCATTGCAGACAAACAATAATCTCAGAATCTAATGTAAACTTAAACATATGCCATGTGCCCTTGAAAGCACATTTGGGGCATTATAATATTTGGGATCGCGTGTGTGTGCCTTGTGACTGCACCCACAGATTCTCCTCAGAGACCTGGACTCGTCCCCCAACCCATGAAACTGTCTGGAGCTTTTAAAGGGGATGAGAGGAGTTGATTTAATTGGCCATTATTGTAGCCACCCAGACTCAACCAGCTGACATGGCACTATTTCTGCTAATAAAGTATTCATACTGTTACATTGTCTTTTCCACCTTTCACACAATTTTTTTACCAAATATTATTTGTGTTGCCACTCAAAACATGTGACTAACAGCAGCCCTCTCACAAAGCAGAGCAAAATCTACACTCCAGATGGAGTTATCACTACAATTTAAAAAGCCCAAGTTGTCCAATTAGTCTTACAAGTTACTACTAAGCTACAAAGTGTTCTACCTTTGTTGCTTGAAGTGCACTGCTTTGTGCAAAAGGTTGACCCAGGATCAACATGTTATACTGAACATGCTCATTAACTTGGACTGTCTTATAGATACTTTCTACAAGTGAAAATGTAGTAAAATGTAGTGTAGTTGAAAACTGATGCCTGAAAATGTATTTAAATGTTTGGTACTATAATTATAACTCCATATTTTTAGAGAAACACACACACACACACACACACACACACAACCTGTTGAGGGCCTGCAGACAAACATTTGGCAAAATCTGCCACATTTATGTCATCATCATAAATATGTTCACTAATGTAAATACTATTACTATGATATATATTTCTTACAGATGCTTCTGTATGTTATCAATCAGATCTGTAATTACATCACTCATGTCTTGGTTGTGCCTTTTATTGTTATACTGTCAACATGTTATCAACATGTGTTAGTGTGAATGTGCAATGTAATATAATGTGAAAATAGCTACTTTAATGGGCTGCAAAGAAAAGAAAAGTTTTCTCCTGTTGCTTCAAAGAGTTTCAATTTAATTAGTTTCTGCCATCATACAAAATTATAATTTACAATAAAAGATTTCTACCCAGCAACGACCATGTTCTTCCTACGGCAGCAACTCAGTTCAAGCCTCAACGTGACGCAAGGCTTTGGGCTTGATTAAAAAGTTTGTGTCATATATACGGGACAGAGAAAAAGTTCAAAGCTAAAGTCAGCTTAGATCACCTTGCCCTTGATCTAGTGCTAAAAGGTAGAACTTATATCTTCATCCTTATATCATCTACAGACTTTTTACTGCTTTCACTTCTCTCTTGTCCTCTCTTCTCCTATTGGGCCATGATTTGGCTTATTAGACACAAAATAAAAATATACCCTGTTAGCTGCCATGGCAGCAAATGAGCCGCCATGGCAACAAACGGCTTCAGGAAACTTCCAGACAGTATTCAAGCCTTTTCATTGGATGGTTGGACTGCGGACCCCATTTAAGCGCTCTGATAGGCCCACAGAGCTACTTGGCGGGTGCATCTACTTGGGGTGAAGGGGCTAAGTTGTGTGAAAGTGGGTAGTAATTAAAACCAAGCATAAAGCTGTCAATAGGAGCTTATGACCCAGTGTAATTAGCCTAATATGATTTCTCTCTCTGCACTATGGTGTGGTAAACTGAACTGACTTATCGTCCTTGTGTACGCCTGAAACCATTTAGAGAGAAAGAATGAGAGGAAGCACATAGGCAGATTAACGGCTAAATAAAAATAAAACAGTTAGATAGAAAGCCAGACAGGTGGGTAAGTGGATAGACTGATACATTGATAGGTAGTCTGATAAATGAGAAAATAAAACTTAAAAATTAAGAGAAATAGCCAGAAGAATAAAAATTTATACCATCACTTAATACTCTGTGTCTGACATAGACGCGTTTACATGCACACACAAACACAAAGAGTGCACACATACCACCACCTTGTCCACGTACCCCAATCTCCCATTGGAGAATCCTCAGGGGACGTGTAGCGGTCACCATTAAAAGGTCTTTCCAATACAAGCTCTGTTACCAAGGGGGCTAACAGTTAATTCGATTGGCTGGCTGGTAATCAGGAAGTGGGGTGCTCTGAGGGCCCAGTGATTAATGGCTCTGTTGCCCGCCCGTCATCTCCCAAAGCTCCACCCTCCCTCCCTCCCTCCTCCTGTCATAAATTAGGACCCTCGTAAATAAAGACGGCACCACAATCAGGCAAACTCAATCAATTACACAGGTTCTCTGGCCTCGGCTCATACGACTGACAGACAGGAATGCTAATGTTATTGTTGCTTCCAAAGGGCTAGCCTGTCAATTAGTGTATAACACACAACACACAGCATGAATATGGACCACACTATTTAACACCTGTCTGATTACTTTGTGTTAGTGTGTGTGTATGTCGGTGTATGTTGGCATGTATGGATGACTCTATCAGTTGAAGTGTTTGTGCAATCTGTGTGTGTGTGTGTGTGTGACTGGACTTTTGGAAAGCATTTCATTCTGAAAACAGACTACATCCTATAATGTGTCACTCACATCAGATCTCATCTCAAAATGAGGTTCATAAATTACATTAAAACCTCAAATTCTGGTTTCACGTTCAATGTAGAGGACAAAAAGGTAAATGTTGCTATTCAGGTAAAAAGTGTCTTTAGTAATAATATCGCTGCATATGGAAAACCCATTTGCTACTTTTCTGTTTACTATCCTGCTATTATTTCTAGTATTCAGATTCTACAGTTTTAGGATTTCTGTAATTTTTTTTTTTTTTAAAACAACTCTGTGATATATTTGTTTTTTAGAATATATATTGTCCCAGAGATTTGATGCTCGCTCAAAACAAATGTTTTTTATCCATTCTAATATAAATAAAAAAGGATCATAAAAGTCTTCCATTTCCTCTTTGATAAATTCGGATAAATATAATATGAAATTATAAAGAATAGCCAATCAGTAGTTGCTTTAATTCTGCTTTTCTAAACAGACACACATCAAAATGCACAGAGGTTTATACCTGGTACTGATATACAGTATATGGCAGGAGTCCTTCATCTTTGCAAGTAGTGGAGACATTCCTGCAGACAGGTGTTGCTGCATCACTTCTTTGAGTATCGGTGGTGTGGTCCAGCCTGCGGTACACCTCATAATGCAGAATTCTACCATTTGGCTGAGCTGGAGGGGACCAGGTGATTAGGAAGGTGGTCTGTAGGCTGGTGTGGGTGTCAGGCTGAAGGTCCAACAGTGGTGCTGTCTGTCCAGCAGGTGGCGCCTCCAGAGTGAGTACAGATGACCAGTCACTGGAGGAGCAGCCCAGCGCTGTGCAAGCCTCCACCCTCACCTCATACCTGCACACACAAAGAGGTATATATTTCTCTAAAACATGTTTACTATAAACCCTAAAAATACTTCGAACATGTTTAGACATTGACAGTAACAAGACTTCTGTTCTGACTTTTAACCTGTGCAAATATACTGCGAAAATTTGACCAGAGTGAAAAAATAGAGAAGTGAACCTTACTCTGGTATCACCTGACCTGTGGTTTGAATCCCTGCGTTGTGCTGGATTGTGGTAAAGTCTACTACAATGTTTTCAGTTACCAAGAGATGGCACTCTGCTCACATCTTAACTCACATTCTTATCTCGTATTGCTCCCCATATTTCCTTTCATTACAAAATTGGCTACAACGGAAAATAGAGGATTATGCTGTTAAGCCTTTCTCTTAAAATACAAAAACTATATATGTACCTGCCTTTGTACCTATAAATACATACATTGCATCCATAAAGACAATTTTTTTCACCATAACAAGTTTACTATGGTGGAGATCTGCCTTGACTGACCTGTGGTAAGGAGCCAGTCCCTGCAGAGTGGTGTGTCGCTCAGAGAAAGCACTGTCCTCTGGACTGTACACAGTGGTCGTCATATTGAGCTGGACTGGATCTCGCTGATACACAGTGTAACTAACAATATCTCCATTGGGACGGGCAGGAATACTCCACTCCACTTTCACCTGGAAAGGCAAAGAACACCCAGCTTCAAAAACCTTTGAGCAACTTTTACATAGTGTAGGCAATTCTGCCTCTGTTTTGTTATATCATGATTTAGCTGTTACTGATATAGAATTAATACATAAAGGATCAACCTGGCTGGAACCCAGAGGCGACAAAATGGGGAGACCAACACCAGAAGGAGCTGATGGGTGAGTTTTTGCTGTGGCTGCTGCGCTGCTCACTGCCCCTCTACTGTTGTTGGCCCTGACAAAGTAGCTGTATTCCACACTTGGCACAAGTGTAAAGTCATGGTAATGAGTCTCTGTGCCGACATAGATAACTTCACCATCTCTGCGGAGTTCAAACCCTGTGATGATGCCATTAGGATGCTCTGGTGGTTCCCAGCTAACCTCCACTGACTCTGGGCCGGTGACCTTCAAAGGAAAGGTCAAAGGTCATATAAAAACACATTAAATTATTCTACTGATTGTTTTACTGCTATATTGTATGTTACTCTGAATAATGACAGTTTTGCAAACTTGTATAAGAGTTAAAGTTAGAGAGTTAAAATTAGCCTTTTGGATGATTTTGGATGGCAAAATGTCTGACCAGCAAGTCTAATGTCCTTTGATTCATTGTTGAGTACAGAGTAGCTGAGGTTTAAATAAAAGTCCAACATACATAAACACACCTTCAGAGTAGGGGCAGAGAGGTCAGTTGGAGGAGCCTCCTCAGTTACAATGGACATTGTTGCGCTGGTAGTGCACCCACCACTGGTACAGGCCAGCAGGACCAGCTGATATGACGTGTCAGGCTGCAGGTCTGACAGCTCTGTTTTGAGGTTTCTTCCACGATAAACCTCTTGGCTGTTCAATTTCAGCACATATTCTGTCACCTCCCCATTCTGTGTCAGTGGCTTACTCCAAGAAATGTTTATACTATTGGATGTGATGGTGTCCGCTGTGGGAGCTTCCACTGTTGCAGGGGGAGCCTCTAAGGTTGTAATGTTTGTGTAGGGGCTGGTGATACATCCCTCAGACGTACATGCTATGATTGCGTAGCTGTAGAAAAGAATAGAATTGAATGAAAGTTTATTAAACGTATATCATTTTTTATTAAATATTATGCAGTAGTTTGTGGTGGTAATTTTGAATTCCCACAAGAAGGCATTCAGGATAGTTCAATTGAGACAGTGTGTGACAGTATGTGTGAAGGGAAACAATACCTGTATGTTGAAAAGGGCAGGAGATCTTCATCGGTGTAGCTGAGGACAGTAGGGTCGAAACTAAATGAGAAACTGACACTGTTTCTCTGAATCCTATAAGACTGAAGTACCCCATTAGGCTCCAGAGGAGGAGACCAGGACACCAACACTTCACTTGGTCGGCCTTGGAGATGACTCACGGTTGGAGAGGCTAGGCCACGAGGGGGGGCCTGTCTGGTTGTTACGGTTACCCAGGGGCTGCGAGTGTGGCCAGCAATGTTGTGAGTACGGATACTGAATTCGTACTGAGTCCATGGACGCAGACCAGTCACTGTATAGGAGTAAGTGTGAGTTTGTTGAGGAGATGTTTCTTGGAACAGCACCTGTTGGAGACAGTGGTGGATTATTGAGGGTGATGTTGTAAATGTCACATTTGCAACAGAATTCTTATTATATAATTCCTACTAAGATTAAAACCAAGACATAAAGAGCCCGGTAAAAGTTGTTGTATTTTTACATATAGATATATTTATTTATAACACAATTACTTACTTTACACTTAAAAAAAACATGTTAGAGTCATGTTAGAGTGACAAGCCATGACATTACCATTAACTTACGAATAGCTGCTCAGTGTGTTTAGTTTCACATACTTTTTCTCTCACAGTATCCTCTTCATTACTTCTTCCCCTTCCCATCTCCTCCAGACTTCTCCCAAGTAAGAAATACTCTCCGATTGGCCCGTTTGGCTGGGTCGGAGGTCCCCAGGTAAGTGACACATGGTCTGGACCAATGAAGATTGGTTTGGGAGGGGGCTGTGAAGCAGGTGGAGCTGCAGCAGTGGTGACATGCTGAGGAGGGGTGCATGTGCAGCCTGCTGAGGTACAAGCTTCAAGAGTCAAAGTATAAGTGGTCCATGGCTCCAAACGACGAAACAGGAAGTTGCGTGATAGCCCACTGAACTCCAGGTTCCCCTCACTGTACAAGTTATACATCTGGAAAGGAGGAAAAAGTATTGGGTAATGTGTGTATGCTTGCATGTACTGACTTTAGGTGTAGGCCTATTGCTGTGAAAGTTGTTTGGCTCAGAATACATGTTAAGTATGTAGATTAATGAGCAAGTATGTACTAAATTCATTTACATGGAAAAATTGTTTCTTTTTATAGTGTGTATAATTGTAATTGGGCTTTAGAGAGTGTGTCTATGTGTCTGTTGGTATCTATCTGCTTTTTCTCCTGTGTCTTCTACTATGTGAGACTCATTTTATCTAAGTGGTACCCCGTCTGTGTCACCTGCTCAATGCTGTACATGCACTTTGGTATGTGTTCTGTGTTTTTGTTGTGTGTATATATACCGTGATTACTCCATTTGGAGCACTTGGCTGATCCCAGCTTAGTAGTAACGACCTCCCCTGCTCTCTCTGCTCCACTGTAAAGTTAGCCAGTCCAGCAGGAGAAGCCTCCATGGTCCTAGTGCCTGCCCATGGACTAGACACACTGCCTAAAGAGTTACAAAGCATCTAGACTCAATAAAGTGATTCAGTGGTTTGTGCTGACAGTAATTATCTAACATTTTTTATGAGGTACTGATCATAATTAACGCACCTGCTTCATTTACAGCTTCCACCTGTAGAGTATACTCACTGTAAGGCTCAAGACCATAGACTGTTGCTTCTAGGACTGAACCCTGAGAAAGAAGGAGAGACCGATGAATGATATATAGAGAGATGTAAGGAGTATGAGTGCATAGAAGTAAGAAAAGGAAAAGGAAAAAGTGTAAGACAGTAATAGGTGAGAGGGTTGTGAGAAGTAGAAGATAGGGGAAATGATTGGGCAGGAGTTAAAAGAAAAAAGGAAAGATGATGATGGAAAGAGACACAAGGAAGAGGGTAAAAGGGAGTGAGAAGAAATTGGTTACACAAACCATTGATGAATAAAAAAAACTGTGCGTTACCCATTAAAATGGGGGATGAAAAGGAGCACTGAAACAATGAAAAGCTAAGATGACATGACATGGGATTTGTGATATCAACATTTCAACATACAGGCTCTGCCATGGTAAAGTAAGTAGACACCAGAGAAGTGGCAGAGACAGAGAGAGACTGGCAGGCAAACTGCTGTCCCTTATGGATGAATTCAAAGCTTGCAGATTGAGTGTTTATGTCACACATGCACCCTTTCATATCACAAACCCACACACACATATACAAACACACAGAGAAGCAGGCACAGTGAGTCTGCCAGTAGCTTTAGGCAGTGGGACCCAGCCCAGCACCCTGGCAGACACAGGGACACAGTGTGTATGTGAGTGTGTGATACAGTGAGAACACCATTTACTAATTGATAAGAGACACACTGTTGTTTCAAAAGGCCCTGGCATGCGATGACATGGTAGTTAGGGATCAGCCGGCTTCAGGATGTAGCACTGCCTGTTTGTTTGTTTATGACTGTCAGCCTTAAAGCAACTACTGTGTGTGAACAGATTTGTGTGAATGTACAACAAATGAGGCTATGTTTTTTTTCATGTGTTGAGTCTGCATTTTCTTAAATTGTCTGTTCAGGATCATATGCTCTCACATAAGTAAGCATACGTAAAGAGATTAACTGGTAACCCACTTCAGTGCAGCAGCAAGAGGATCAAAAAGGCTCCAATTCAAACTGAATCAAATGAAAACCCTGACAAATCACCGTAGCGTGGCACCAAGGATGAACTGTCTGAACAACAACCAGAATGCATGTATTCACAGTTTTCATGTCTGGGAGCCAACGTGTTTTTCATCCACAGTAAAATAGGATTAATAAGACCCTAGACACCTAGACACAAGCTAAATCCTCCTGCAAATCACAGCACTTCTCAGTGGAGAGAAAGAGGGAGGGATGTAAAAAAGAGAGAAACGGGGTGTAGAACGATAGAGAGAAAAAAGGGGTGGAGGGAGGGAGGAATAAAGACCAAAAGAAAAAAAGGGAATGAAATGAAGTATATATTAGTGATAAGATAGAAGACATTGAATTAGAAAAGCGGGATAGAAAAGAGTAAAAAGTGAATAAATGAATAGCATATAAAAAGGAGACAGAGAGAAAAAAGGGAAGAGAAGTGTGTGAGAAAGAGTAAGACAGAGAAATATTCAGTAAAAAAAGAGAGAAAGCTAAAGTGGGAGAGAAAAAAAAAGATAGATGCTACAAAAGAGAGAGACAGATTAAGTGAGTGAGAATGAGAGATCTCTACCTTAAAAGCCAGTGAAATATGTGAGGCATGTGGCCTATAAAGCGGTTAACATATGCACATTGTCAATAGCAGCATCTGGCGCTGGCAGCTTTTATAGGAGCATGGAGACTCTGCTACACGCCTCTAGATGGCAATACATTCAAACACTTTATCACTGAAACACACCGCATTAACAACCTCCTCGCTACATCTCACATACACACACACACACACACACACACAAATGGTGTAACACTGAAACACCCTACTATTACATTACAGTAACAGCTCCCTCAATAACTATTTCTCTCTCATACATACACATGTGCGCAGACACACACTCACGGACAAAACAAACACTTTAACAAATTAACAGTATCCTATAACACAGATTCAGGGATGCAAAGGCAAACACATACACACAAAACTGTCAGAGAAATAATGACATGAATGACAAAATTCAAGACTCTTTAATATCTATTAATCACTTCTGTGATGGTAAACAAAGGTGAATATAGAAAACACCAAAGACCACACAGTTGAAACTGTATTTCACAACCATGTATTTATAATTTTAATGTTTCTGTCATGTATACTTCATGTGTATACTTACAGCATCTGACCTTGATTAAACAGTGAGTTAGTTATTAAATGGTTGTTTATATTTTTACACATTAATTCATACCAATTTTGGGTATTTGAGATCTCATTTTCATTTTCACTTTTTGCTACAGCATGAGCAATTTTAGAGCTGTAGAGGTTGTCAACAAAAACTGCTTTTGATAAATGGTATTTTTCTGTTAAGCATATTTTGACCAACCTATGAAGAACACATGAACAGCTACAATGTAAGATATGAAAGGAAAAGATTATAGTCAACCTAAAAATCAATGTGCATGAGCATGTGCATGTGTGTGAGAATGATCAAAGTCAGTAGTTAATCATGCCAAATGCAAAAGAACAGAGCGAGAGACCAAGAAACCAAGAGGGAGGAGGGAGGGGGGAGAGGGAACAAGAGAGATTTACAGAGATATGGAGGGGAGACAGTGTAAACAAGACGGAGAGAGTAAAGCAGACAATGACAGGGAATGAAGAGAAGAGACAGGAAGAGGTCTTGCTAATTTATACATTAAAGACTCTTCAGATCTTACATGGTTCAACACAAGTTAGCATCGAGGGCAAGGAAGCAATCTATTCAATCTTTTATTTCTGCCTGTCTTCTCTTTGGTGTGTGAGCTGAACTATAGCAGGGGTCCTCAGGACAGTGTGTATTTTCTGTCTCTATTGCCTGTATAAGAGGGTCAGTGTGCATGTGTGTTCCTCAAACCTTGAGCACTATATAAGTGTGTCTACGTGTGCATTTGCATGTATCCTAACAAGCAAACATCTGCATGCATCTTGTTTTGTACTCATTTGTCCCTAGAAGTGTGTGTGAGTGTGTGTGTGTGTGTGTGATACTCAGGTGGAGAGGCATGGTGCGGCCGGGGGGACAGTGTGTGATACTAATTAAGAATAACCATGTGTATTTGTCAAAAGAATTATGCTGATTATCTCACAAAGGCCCCGGCACTGGGCCCCGCAGAGAGACAGAAACAGAGAGACAGACCAACATTAGCATATGGCTACACACACACACAAACGCACTGTTTCTCCCTTTGTCTCTCAATCTCACTCGTGCACACGCACGCACACGTAAAAGTAAAAGTAAAAGTGAGTGCCTTAAAACATACATGAAAGACCCATGTCTAATGATAGGTGAGTGGGGTCCAACTGGTCTGCCTCAGGGATCTTTCTCTCCACAGGCCTTCTCAGCTCTCGCTGCCATATTAACTCGTAGGGAGATAATAAAGCACTGTGTGCTGTTTCACCATTTCTTGTGTGTCTGAGTTCTTTCAGTGTGTGGTAAAACATACCATTATTGGATGTGATTCAATTCAATTCAATTCAATTCAATTCAATTCAATTCAATTCAATTCAATTCAACCCTGTAGTCCAGTCTATTAGCACAAGCTGTGCTCTGACCAGTGCTGTGAGAGCAGTAATTGTTTTCGGAGGTTTCTGAGGTGAGCCAGAGCACCACACGCTGCTCTCTCGTGCCCCATGCCAAGCTTGCAAGCCAAGTTTGTGTGTGTGTGTGTGTGTACATTTATTTATGTGTGCATGTCTAATTCAATGTTGCTGGAACAATTGCCCTGTGTTTCTTGTAAATGCCCCGCATGGGTGTCCCTGCTAGTCAGTGTGTGTTAGACAAACCCTGACACATACAGACGTTTGTGCGACACACACACACACACACACACACACACACACACACACACACACACACACACACACACACACACACACACACACACACACACACACACACACACACACACACACACACACACAGAGAGACAGAGACAGAGTGCCATTAGGCATGTGTTTTGTTTGTGGCCAGCACAGAAGTAGAGAGGGACTGCAGGGGTCTGGAACAGGCATGCCCACTTCACACCGACAGTCATGATTGGTTTTGGCGGCTTCAGACCCCAGGAACAGCATATTTGGTGTACACATATGCATCTGTGTGTATGTGTGTGTGTGTGTGTGTGTGTTTGTGTGAGTGATATGTGGCCAAAGACCAGTCAATGAATCGGTGAGAGAGGGACAGCATGCTTATAATCGACAAAGATATCTCCAGAATGAAAGTAGCATGCGTCTATTTTTTTAAATCAGACAGGGCAATTCTATTTGAAAAATATTTTTTACAATGTATAATTATTGACTAGCTGGTTAAAAAAAAAGCTGGTAAAAAAAACAACCCCCAAATATTAAATATTACGAAAATCCTCTACCTTTCTTTTGGCATGTTCCAGTAACTGTTCTAACTGGGGATAACCTGGAGGCCAATATGCAGTGCTATATGAACCCATAATCAAAAAATATACAGCATATTCTTTGAATTTAAATTGATCTTTTGATATGGACTTATAATAATAATATATATTACACAGCAGATCGTACCAGTAGTGAAACAAACAGCAACAGCTTACTGTGCTCTTCTCTGAATGTACTTCTTTATAAGATCTTTATAAGGACTGAAGGTAACATTCTGAGCCTTAGATGTGATGCACAGGGTGTATTTAAAATCTAACCAAGGAGGGTTAATCCTACAAAAAGCAGAATCAGACTCATACCTTACAGGTAAATAATCCTTCTTCTTTGGCATCCCTGTCAACTTTAAAACATTTTACACCAATCAGCTTTATGCAGATTGCCAAAAACTAACACATGTGAGATGTGAGAGTACATCAAACAAAGAGGCTGTAAATACAGACCCAACTGTGGTCAAAAGTACAGCTCACTTCCAAAACAAACACATGACAAACCTTCAGTTCACACGCACGCACGCACGCACGCACGCACGCACGCACGCACACTTTCTCTTAAACGCACTCACACACATACTCAGCATTCCTTTAAAGTGATGACCATCATATCGTGGTTGCACTAAACACCCATTAAGACAAGTGGAGAGCACTACACTAGATGGTGTGGCCTCTTCGCCAACAGACACACAATAACACACAACCTGTTATTACTGAGACAAAGAGAGAGAGAGGAAGAGGAAGTAGTAGAATAAAAACTCTCTTGAAAAAAGAGTGAGAGGAAGATATGGGGGGTGGGGGGTGGTGAATAACATAAAAACTATAATTTGAGACCAAGATAGAGAAAATCCAGATGGAAATGTAAAGATGGAGAGATGGATGCCTAGTATGAAGCTACAGAGGGAGGAGCTGTGAAAAACATGAGAAGACAGAGAGAAAGATTGCAGTGAGGAGAGGAGAGAGTGATATGGCATGATTATTTGGCTGTTTATGCAGAATGCTGAGAGCCCTCCAATCAGAGTTGGAGACCTCTAACTAAGGGGTCTGATAGGCCGAGGGCCTAATGAACTCTGCATCTGAGTCTCCTTATCCTCTCCTCTAATCCTTCCTTCCTCTCTTCACCTGTCTCCTCCTCCCATCTCAACCACCTCAGCCCTCTCTCCTCATCCTCTGTGCACTCAACTCTGCATTTCTACTCCTCTCCTCCACTCCTTTGTCTCCCTCATTTGTAAAAGGGTGTCACTGAGAGCAAGGGCAAAGCGTCGTCATTCCTATTTTTCTGACCACCCTCTATACTCTACACTCTAGTGTGGCTAAGCAATGCAAAGAGGATAACTGAGCAGAAAGTCACACAGGGTTAAAAGCACTATAGTGGCTGAGACATAGATACCACACAGGTGAAATATAGAGACCTGCTACAAATAGAAAACACAAGCAAATACTGTATAGAGACCCTGGAATTCCATCACAACAGATATGAATATGTCAACCACTTGTCAGTGATGTTGGAAAATGTTCTAACATCAGTTTTTCACAAATTACTAGTATGTTTATCGTTTTTTTGTGTCCGTATTGCAGATACACCCAAAAGGAGTTGGACATTTAATGAAATACACATTTGATTTCAAGACGTGACCAAGAAGTTATCAGGCAACTAACAGAGACTCCAGGAAGTCACTACATCCAGCCAAGAAATAGTTCCCATAAAACTGCAACTTGACATATTTGCACTTCAGCTTTTGTACAGCTTAAACAAACATGACATAACATCTTAATTAATGAGCTATAGAGGTGCTAGTGTGTTGTGTTATTTTTGGACACATTCAGACTAGTTGTTTCCCCCTGCTTCAATCTACCATACAGACATGACAGTTCGATCTTCTCATCTAACTCTCAGCAAGAAAGTGAATACAAATATTTACCAAAACGTTGAGTTATTTCTTGAAGGTATTCCACCTTTTCTGTAAGTGATGCAGTCTGAAATGCGTAGAATTGTTGGGAGAGTGACCTACACATGGCAGGACGTTTTCCCTGTGAGTAATCAAATATTTGGCATGAAATTGATTTGCCAACCACTTCATAAAGTAAAAGCGGAGCAAACTTATTTTCAACAACGTGTCCTTATGTACTTCAGATTAGCTCACTTGTGTATCAACCAGAACACATGCCTGCTGATCTTTTCACTTTCCTTTTTGTGATGCTCACATCATTGGCTGGCTTGTGAGCAGGTGAAAGCTGAACTGTATGTGATCACATCCTTACTAAGCATATTCAAACCATACCATGTATCTGAAACATGTGCCAACATATGCCATGCTTTAGTATTGCCAAACTATGCATTTTTATTCATACTATGTATCCATACCATGTGTATAACGCTATTACTGGTTTGTTCCCATCTACTCACTCAACACACCTGCAGAGTATTCATGCCTATGTACATATCATGTATTCTGATAACATGTCCATACTTATATATCTCTTCCAACTGCGCATGCCTAGACATACACATTTGGACTGTGCAGTTGACACATGCCTTCTGAAACCTCAGGTTGGCTTTCAGACACAATTCGCCAACTGGCCCTTGCTGTCCCTGCACTCTGACAGGCTCTTAATGGTAAACTAACAGATTGTAAACATGCTGCTAACTCTCTCTCTCTCTCTCTCTCTCCCTCCACTCCCTATATTAATCTCTTTCTTTTTTTTCCTAACTCTCCTCTAACCTCACCTCTTTTATTTTCTTCTTACTCCCTGTTCACTTCATCTTTCCCCATCTACCCCATTGTTTCTTGCCTTTTCTCTTCTCCCTTTCTCGCTCCCTCTCTCGCTTTTCCTGAGATATTTTTTAAACAATGTGTCCTTCATGTACGGTTGGTTACGGGGCGTACAGAAGGACATCATTAGCGCTGGTGGTTAAGCTGTAATTTACACCATTACCGAGGTAGGGGCCATTTTTATTGCCTAGTAAATTTCAGCTCTGAAATATTTAGACCATATGGCTCAATTTGTGTAATAACCTTAATTTCCAAGCACCCTTCAGCTCCCTTCAGCGCCGGCTGTTGTTGGCGGATGGCGGAGTGGTGCGTGTACACGTTCGTTTGTGTGTGCATGGTCTGTATTAGAAGCTCACACACACGCACGCATTCACACACATTCATACATGTAGACACACGCAGAAACGTGGACATGGCAAAAATGTTAATACATACTCCACACATAACCACTTACATACACATTACACACTCTCTCTTCTACACACTATCACTGATTCATTCATTCACACACACAGAAAAACACATGCACGAACACGCACACACATATGTATGCATGGCGGTAGCAGATTAATAGGGTGTCAGCTTGTGTTTGGGTGAGGGAGCGTCAGGCGTCGGCCAGATGGTTCTCAGGGATGATGACTGTCAGGGGTCCTGCTCTGATCAATGGGATGTATTAATACAGCACACATGCACGCGCGCGCACACATACACACACAGATGCATATATACATACACACACAAACAAAAATATGTTATGCATGCACACAGGCACACATGCAACCATAAACATATGTATCCACATAGAATAACACACACAAGCACACACAAGCACACATATGTATGCACATGGTCTCCCGTCACCAGTGATCCCAAGGGCCACAGTGTAACATCTGGAAGAGCCAAGGGAGGGAGCAAAGGACATAAGAGTAAGGAGGAGAAAGAGAAAGGTAGCAGATAGCAAAATACAGGATTTAAAAGGTGGATGGAGAAGACATCAGTAAAAGATGCAGGGGAAGAGGGAGGAGTGACTGGAAGAGAGAAAGGGTGGAAGGGAAGAGATTCACAAGTCTAGGGAGGTGTACAAAAGAGATACGGGTAGAAAATAAATAAGAAGGTGGTAAAAATTGTGACACAAGATGGAAGAGAAGAGCTGAGGAACTTAAGATATCAGGGTAGGGAGGAAGGATATATAGGGAGAGGAGGAATGAGCGAAAAATGGCAGCAGAGATTGAGATGGAGGGGAAAACCGGCAGAAACAGGTGCAGGGATTGCAGGGTAGTGAAGGATGTGAGTAGAAAATGAGTAGGGAAAAAAAGAATGAGAGGAGTGGGTCATGGGACTGTATGAGGTGAAAGGAAGGTGCATGAAACAAAAGTGCGATTTTACTTGCCCACTGATGCCCATGCCCAAAATTTGGGGGGAGCAAAATGATCCTCACTTACTTGAATCTGATTGGGGTGTCATAGCATAGAGAAAGCAGCATAATGAGATTGTGAAAGATATATAAATAGTGGGAAGAAAATAAAAAATATTCTAAAGAGCTGGAAAGGGGAGCTGGAAGGAGGAAAAAGAGGAAGACGTTAAAGGGGAAGCAGAGGATGAAGAAAAAAAGTTCCAAAATGCAAGAAAGGCAAGCTGACAGGGTTGTGTGAGTATCTGACATGTCAGAGGTATAAGGCATGGAGAGCTGTGTGTGTGTGTGTGTGTGTGTGTGTAGGTGTGTGTATGTGTGCCAGGCGGTGCGTAGGGGTCTAGTGAGGCAGGCCGCCTGCGCTTCGTACCCTCATTCCGTCCGATTGCCATGACGACCCCATTAATCAGCCAAGCTGGCACAGAGCAGGGTTCCCAACCCAGCCTGAGATCAATACACACACACAAATGGACACAGACACACACAGACACACACACAAACACACACAAGATCCACAAACTAAGAAATTTTGAGCAGAAAATAAATTAAAACTCACTTTAATGAACATAATGAAGAAAAAAGTACTCATTATAATGAAAAAGTGAGGACAAAGCAAAGAGTCCAAACATCACTTCCGACTATAGAACTTGCTACTAGAACTAGCAAAACTAAACTAAATATGTCTACTGTTTTGTCCTTATGCACATAGTCGTGTGTTTGTTAAAGGCTGCTATGAACATTAATATTTAAAAAAACTATTATAAAAGTTGCTTTTTTCAAGTTTTCTTAGAACTTCCTTTGTGTATTCCTAAACAACGGAGCACATATGGTGATGGCAACTGCGTGACAAATGACCGCCACCAAAATAAGTCTATGCCATGTCAATGAGCCTCTCAACACAAACAAGCACACACACACAAACTAACACACACACACACACAAACACAAACACAGAGTGTTCCATATCAATGAGAAGGTGAAAGGTCTCCATTTACATCTTGTATTAATTATGAGTGACAAGCCAAAGGTCACAGAGGGAGAATAGGCCACTCGTATGGACAGAATATAGATCTATACTTCTTTCTCTCCCCCCCTCCTTTCGCTCCCCTCTCGACTTCTCCTATCTATCACTCTGTCACCCCCTCTTGTTCCTTCACTTGTCTCCCCCCTCCCACTTTCTTTTAGTCACTCCTTTTTTCCTTCTCACCTTCTTGATTAATACTATCGTTCTTTGTTCTAGCAACTGTCTTCTGCCAGTTTCTTCTAAAGTGTGTTTATCCTCCTTCCTCTTTACTTCCTACTTTTTATCCATGTCATCTTTGTCTTGAATCTCTAGTTTCATTTTCTTTCTTGTTCTCCTTTTCTGTCATGTGTAAATAAATTCTAAAACAAAATAAAAATGGTTTACTACTGCATGTAAGTAGCATCAAAAAAGACTGAGTTTCAGATATTAATGCGCGCGCACGCACACACACACACACACACACACACACACACACACACACACACACACACACACACACACACACACACACACACACACACACACACACACACACACACACACACACACACACACACACACACACAGGAACAAACTCACTTATACAGGTGTGTGGAGGCGTGCACATTCTAGCCACTGTTAGTGATTATCCCATTGCAGCTTTGGATGAACCAACCAATATTTATACCCACTGACAGTAGGTATGTGTCTAAGTAAATGAGTTAGTGAGTGTAAGTTTTATGTGTATGCAAATATGTGTTTAATTGTTAGTCTGTTTTTATATACGTATGTATGTATGTTTTAATTTCCTTTGTATGGACATACGGGCTACGATATGTGTATATAGCAGATGTATATGTGTGTGTGTGTCTGGGGGGTGCTTGCTTCTAGTTATTGCCTATGTTGGTGAATCAGGCAGGGAACAGTGGCAAGGAATTGTGGGAAGGGCCCTGGAGAATAGTAGGCCATGGGCAGTGTATGTGTGTGTGTTTGTGTGTGTGTCTTCAGGCCCCTCACTGACAAACAGATGGTACCAGCACCACAGGTACAGTCCAAATTTCTTCACATGCATTGCAAATGACAACACACACACACACACACACACACACACAGTATATTATTTATATCAACTATGCATTTTATTTTTTAAATGTTTGGGAATTTTATACACGGACATGTACAGGGGTGTTTGCATATATTTAGGTTTGTGAAACATAGAAACCTTTGCAGCTGCTATCCACCAGATGCCAGTTACAATGAACAGCAGAAGAAACTCACATGTGATCAAGGAAGAGAATGTTCTCCCATTATCCAACATTCACTGTGTGTGTGTGTGTGTGTGTGTGTGTGTGTGTGTTTACCTCCACAGTGAGAGCAGTAACAGCAGTTGAGTTGAGCGTTGGGTCCTGTTGGTGCTTCTTGTAAACCAGTCTATAATGGGAAATGAAACCGTTGGGCTGCCTTGGTCCACTCCATTTCAGATGGACTGAATATGCACCTGTGCATGGCATGTGGCACTGTTACAGTGATACAATACAAGAATATATTAAATCATACCAATTTTCATGTGACTTGCTAAACTCACCTGTGGGCGTGACAGTGGGAGGAGACATATCTTGTGGTTCTGCCTGTAGAGTCTGAGCTAAAGTCCACTGGCTCAGAACTGAGCCCTTGGAGTTGTGGGCTTGAACCCTGTACTGGAAGAAGCTGAAGGGTTGCAAGGCAGGGCTTGCATCAAAAAACTCAAGCGGCCCACTGGACCAGATGAAAACCAACAGCTCCTCCTCTGCTCCTACTGGACGCCTTCAAAAAAAAAAAATCAATACCTGGATTAGCCATTGAATTTTTTATTACTTACAGCCGAAATTAAGAAAGGTATACTGAAGTCTAACTTACATTTTACTTTTTGCGTAATTGCAAAACAAGGACAAAGGTGTTATCAAATATGTTATCTAAATGCATTTTAGTATATTTTAGTGTTCTGGAAACAAGTACATTTAGTTTGTGTTGAATTAAAATGTAAAAGATGTAACAAGTTTTAACATCATGTGTAAGTCACTGCCTGATGCAAGCACCCTGATGTCTTGGTAATCTCCTGTTTCTGTGATTACGTAGGGTTTCTGGTGTGTGTGTGAGAAAGAGAATTTTTTTTTTTATTCAAGTCCCTGTCTGCCTCAGTCTGATCATGCCAGGTGTGTCAGTGTGTGTGCGTGTACTGCTATGCTAATTTGTGTTTCCTGAGGACTTAAAGGGCTTAGTCTGGTCTGACCCTGCATACAGATCACACACTCTTTGGTCAACAAGCAGACCACGACCTTCAGCATGCATTAATACACATGCACACAGATGTGTATGCTCACACACAGACACACATGCACATACACAGACAGACAGACACACACACACTCAGACAGACAGACAGACAGACAGACAGACAGACAGACGCAGTTAGTAGACTGTAGAAGATTGGTGAGTACACATTTGCCTGAAGACGCATCAAAACTTCTAGACTGTTCTGTATATACATACAGAGCATATACGTACATATATGTATGCACATAGTATGTATAAGTGATGTATGCGTGCTACTGCTGGTTCATTAGTGATCAACTGAGTGGGTAATGTGAGCGCATAAACACATTAATGTATCAGCACATGAGAATGTGAATGCAGCTCTGTGTTTGGTGTGTAGTTATTGCTATGTCTGCTTTGTATGCTCATTCTTCACAAATGGCTACTCAACTGGTATTTTGGGAGTAAAAGCTATTGATTTCACAAGTTAAGTAAAAGGCTTAGAGCTTAATGTACAGTGTATCTCACAGCAAACAACTCCTGCACAGGTGAGTCCAGTCCTTAAGAACAAGATGGTAGAGTTTGAGTTTCATGAGTTTAGTTGCTGCACCTTCAGCGATTTTGTACAGTTTAAATGATTAATTCATGGATTCATGGATTGTGTGTGTACGTTACCTGTAAATATGGTAGGAGGTGATGAGACCATTAGGTTTTTGGGGGGGTGACCAGTGGATCTCTAGTACACTGGCACCAGCTGCTTTTACTGTGGGTGGCAGCAGACCCTCTGGTGTGGTCTCTAATGTACGAACGTACACACCCACTCCTACTCCACAACCCTCTGCAATGGACAAAACATTAGGGAAATTCACTTTAAAATACACATATTTCTAGACACACTTATTTAGTGCATTATTTCTTTTAAATAAATAGAACAAATCAGACCAACAATATACAGTGGTGCAAAAAAGTATTTAGTCAGCCACCGATTGTGCAAGTTTTCCCACTTAAAAAGATGAGAGAGGCATGTGATTTTCATCATAGGTACACTTCAACTATGAGAGACAGAATCAGAAAGAAAATCCAGAGAATCATATTGTAGAATTTTTAATGAATTAATTGGTAGATTCCTCAGTAAAATAAGTATTTGGTCACCTACAAACAAGCATGATTTCTGGCTCTCACAGACCTGTAACTTCTTCTTTAAGAGGCTCCTCTACCCTCCACTTGTTACCTGTATTGTCCACTGTCCACAACCTCAATCAGTCACACACCAAACTCCACTACGGCCAAGACCAAAGAGATATCAAAGAACACCAGAAACAAAATTGTAGACTAGCACCAGGCTGTGAAAGCTGGATCTGCAATAGGTAATCAGCTTGGTGTGAAGAAATCAACTGTGGGAGCAATTATTAGAAAATGGAGGACATACAAGACCACTGATAATCTCCCTCGATCTGGGGCTCCATGCAAGATCTCACCCTGTGGTCAAAATGATCACAAGAACAGTGAACAAAACTCCCAGAATCACACAGGGGGACCTTGTGAATGACCTGAAGAGAGCTGGGACCAAAGTAACAAAGACTACCATCAGTAACCCACTACGCCGCCAGGGACTCAAATCCTGCAGTGCCAGACGTGCTTAAGCCAGTACATGTTCAGGCCCATCTGAAGTTTGCTAGAGAACATTTGGATGATCCAGATGAGAACTGGGAGAATGTCATATGGTCAGATGAAATCCCTAAGATACCCCTAAGATAAACTTTGTAGTGCATATTAATTACAGTGCATATTCGTTCCTTTATTGCCCATTTTTCAGCACTTGCATGATGGTATATTTTTGGGCCAGTCCATTGACTATGTCTGATCTATTGAGAACAAAGAGTGACCCTGTTTGGACTCTAGCATGTAAAGCCATCATCTCACAGATCAGCATGTCTATCCCCTGCTGAGAGGCCAACATGGAAATGCAAGCTTGGTGTACCTCAGAGAGTCCAAAGAGGGTTATATTGTGTCTGTAGAAAAGTTACAGTTGAACATCTCTGTTTAATGATATTCCATCAGGTTACGGGTCTTCTCACATGAACATGAAACTTTATTCTTCTTATAGAAGCATCTTATTGTCTTATTAAGGTTAGTTGACCATATAAAATGAATTGTCTATAAGCAAATACTTACCGATTTGACAGGCCTGTACTCTGATGTAGTAGGTGGTGAAAGACTCTAGACCTGTCACAGAGAGGTGCATGCCTTGCCCTGCGTGATGCATTATGGCACTGTCACTTCCTGGATTTAACAGGATGTTGTAGTTTACAGGTTGGCTGCTGTTGAACTGAGCTGTAAAAAAAAAGAAAGGACATGATTACCATTACTTGCTGTAGAACTGTACTGTACTATAGTAATGTTGTTTGCTGGAGTACATTTATAACTTAAATACAAAGCAGGACAAATTAGGTAATTTTAAGTTTCTTCGATTTAGACAGTTATACCAAGTTGACCATAACATTAGCAGCTTGACTGTTACAGAACATTCATGTGAGCATGACACTTGCATGACTCTTGGCCACATGTGTCAAACTCACGGCCCGCAGGCCACATCTGGCCCGCCGTGTAATCATATTTGGCTCGTGAGAACATTTTACATTATCGTTATTAATGGCCCGTCGATATGAAGAGCTGACAACACAACACATGCACAGAACTACAAATTCCATAATGCAATGCTTCAGCTGCCTTTCCACGCACTTTCCGCGTCAATCAAGTCTAGTTTATTTGTCTAGATATTGCGAAGATAGCAGTTACCCGAAGACAACCCTCACAATGCCGAGGAGAAAAGTTGATTCTGAAAACAGAGCCTTTAATAACCGATGGGAGGCTGAGTATATGTTTACTGACAATGCCGGTAAACCTGTGTGTCTCATTTGTTGAGCTAATGTGGCTGTAATTAAAGAATTCAATCTAAGATGGCACTATGAGACAAAACATAAGGATAATCTGAAAGACCTGGATGCAGAGCTGAAGATACAGAAAGCAGAAGAGTTAAAGAAGAATCTGACATTTCAGCAGACGTTTTTTACCCGTGCAAAACCACAAATTGAAGCTGCTGTGAAAGCAAGTTTTATCGTAGCAGAGGGATGTGACCGCATGATCACTGACATGTATGACATTTTATGTATATTTCCAGATTTTGTAGCATGTTCATATTTCTAATTAGTATATAGCATATTCACCGCAAATGCCTCTGATCTACCCGTCAACATCCAACATTTTACCAGCATATCTTGCCAGGTTACCCAAACCTGACGACCCTTGTGCAAGTGAAAAGTTTTTACCTCAGTTTGTATGGTGTGGTGAGTTAGCTCAGGATTAAGATGTGGAAATGACAAATAAGGTATTTGATATATATAAGAATATTTTGTTCAAGGCTGTGACTTAAAGTTGTATGTCTTTGTATATACACTGAGACAAAGTGTAAGTTTCAATCACAGGCATTTTGTTCTTGAAATTGCACTTATTTGAAGTGTTTTGTAAAGACCATAATTTGTGATGTGTTCATAATCAGCTTGAACTATTTTGGACCAAAGTAAAACAAAGGAAACAAATCTGAAGTCGTTATGCCATAATTTTATGGTCCGGCCCACCTGGAAATAGATTTTCCTTCATGTGGCCTCTGAGCTAAAATAAGTTTGACACCTCTGCACTTGGCAGTGTTTACAGAAGGGATAGTATCATTGACAGTGCACACATGAATGACCCACATTTGCCTCTTAATGTCCAGAGAAGAGAAAGGCCATTGCCTGCTTCAAAGTGCAAAAAAGGACACTCAGCGTAAAATATGCGCTCCTTAAGGTAAATTACAGAATACATTATTTCCACTGATTTTAATTTGATATATATATATATATAGGCAATTATATTGTGTGTCTACACACATTAGACAAGTGGTGTTTTATTTGATAATTTGGGGGTTGTATTTTGTATTAAAAGTTTATTGGGTATTTGTTGGATATTACATTAACCTTTATTTTTAAATTTACAGTAAATATTTGTTCATATTTTTGCCTCAAAACTGACAGATCTTGCCCTCACAACCCTGGCACTGTGGTCTCATAACTAGACAAAAACACACAAGTATACAGAAACACCCGCGCAGATACACACACGAACCTAGACTTTGTTAATATTCTCACGGGAGGTTTTCCATAATTCAGGCCAACTGTATTGTGATGGGTTATTCAACATTCATGAACTCTGGATATCTTGAGAACGAACTGATTACCAGACAAATGAAAGACTTCAATTATTCACCCTCCAACTCACATATGCACACCTAAACACAAACACAAACACAAACACATACACACACTTCTGACTTCAGCACATGGAGCTTTTAATATGAGCACATTTTGGCTGCATTAACACATTTTCACATAGTACACACACACACAGAGTGATATTTATGTGTAAGCACACAAACAGGGGTCATAATGTATCTCTCTTTCATCATAAGGTTGCTCAATCATAGTGGTTTAATTGTCACTGTGATATTTAAGTTATATTATTTATAACCAATCAGCTGCTTCTCCATCTTCTATTTCAGACGCAATAATCACATACACAATCATAAGTGCACACACGTACACAAAACATCACGATGGAGGAATTGATCCTACAGTAAATGTCATTTTAATAGACATACGTCATTGCTTTTGCAGTCAATGTATGCATATAAAAACAAAAATACATGTGCATGTACATACACACAGGCAGACACAATGTCGGGAGTCAGGCGTGCACAGACACACATACATACACACACACACACACACATGCACAGACCAGTCGAAAACACTCCAGACTCTGGGCTCAGTGAGTTAACCAAGCGTGAGAACCCAGACGATATTTCCTCACCTTTAAAATCAACCTGTAATGACGATAGAATAGACCTGCCTATGGAGATATCTCCACAATGATGCACACACTCATGTGCTCATGCACACGCACACACACTCATACACACACACACAAATACACATGTATAAAGATGCATACATAAACATAGACACAAATATACAGACACAAAAAGACACACAAAGCCACATACGCCACCAAGTGAAGTGTCTTTGCTAGTTGGACCTGTAAGCGATTTCTGAGATAGGAAATCATCTTAATGAGCGAGTAATAGTCAATGATAGATGGGTTAGGGCAGACAATCACTGCCCCATAAGCATGAAACTCAGCCCTGAGTGCATGTCTATGTATGTGTGTGTGCGTTCAGGTCCTGAGAGGCCAGAAGGTGAATGGAAAACTACTCAGGGCTTTTGTTTCAGTCTGACCCATCTCTCGCTGCCTCTTTACATCTCAGGTGAAGCGATTCACATGGAGGAAAAACTTCTCTCTGGTCAGTTTAATGTGGTGAGTATATATATTTTTGCCTTGTAGAGCTATATCCAATGAATGTTACCAATGTTTTTGTGTTGTGCCTATAGTAGATTTAGTAGATTAGATTTGCTAACGCAGTTATAGAGAATACATTTTCATGAACAATAAGAATGAATTCTTCTCTATATGTGGGTTTATTTTTGAATAGCTCCTGTTTAAATCATTTTCACATTGTGAGTCTAAATGTATGAGTTTTAAATACAATACAGTTCACAATATAAAAATTATCATTAACAAACTCAAGTTTGTTATCTTCAAAGCACCAAAACAAAAGCATCTAATCTGTTATGCCATCCATCCATCCATCCATCCATCCATCCATCCATCCATCCATCCATTTAGACTGCTACTCACCAGGAGGGGTCCAGCCAAGGGAAATGGAGTGAGGGCCTGAGACTGTCACATTGTAAGGAGCTGGGATCCCAGTGGGGCATGAGACTGGTGTTTTTATAACATATTTGTCACTCAAACCAGTCCCACCCCCTGTAGTGGCCTCCAGCTCATACACATACCTGAAGAGGTAGCAGCATAAACAGGGGTGTGGAGAAAGCAGCAAAGAGATAACAGAGCACAGATAAAGGCAAGGAGGAGAAAATGAGAATAATGACATGAGGGTTCAAGGAAGAAGGAAAGAAAACAGAGAAAGACAGAGTTAAAGGGTCAGTTTTACAATAAAAGTATACTGTACCACTTGTCAGGTAACATCATCTTTATTTTTATTGTACATACCAAATATATCTAAAATGTCTTTGCATGTCCTTTTTGCAAGTGTGTTATTAATTCATATAAGATATGACTAACACAACCTAAAATTATATGTTTATTTTATTTGAATGTATGTGTTTTATATTGCCATACCACAATAATAACAGAAATATATTCCTCTACTCTTACACCTAGCACCATTTAGCACCACAACAGTGTGGTCATTGTACTACACTTTACAGGTACTAGATGGGGATAAATAACCAGAAATTTGATTTTTGATTTTTTGTCTTTGAATCATAAGTTTTTGAGGTTTGATTAACTGATAATTAGAATAACTCTTTAATGGTCGACCTTGTTTAAAACAACCTCTGGAAAGACAGAATTTATAAAATCTAGCAACCACTCCACAAAAATATTTAAACTCCTGAAAGTATGTGTGTGTCAATGTGTGTTAACTCATACAGTGATTACACTTGGTGGATTTCTTCCTTTTTTCTTCCCTCTCCATCATACACCTGTCTCTCTTTCATCTGTCTCGCTTCGCATCTCACCACACTCTCTATCTTTCCTGCACATGACATCATAAGATAGATTTCCCTTTTAAGAGCACGTGGCTGGCTGGTGCTAAAGCCTACATTAGCTGTGTAAGTGGGCCACCATTTAACATTAAAAGCCTTTAATTTGCTATAAACTCGAGCACACATGCATTAATAGGCGGTTGTGTTGGGTTATTGTTCCTGTGCAGACTGTTTTAAACAGGAGGCACCTCTGCAGTGGGCTAGAACACAGTCAGAAAAGAGTATAAAAACTACTCATATTTTACTCTCAGAGAGAGAGAGAGAGAGAGCGAGCGAGAGAGAGAGATGAGAAGAGAAGAGATGAGAAGAGAGCGGCAGACTGAGTGTGATGGAGAAGGATCATTTTATCATGGCATAAGGTTTCAGTGGGAGAATGAATTTAACACTTCATCACTGGAAGATATTTACTTAAATGTAAACACCGCCTTGGGATATCAAAACTAAAATGGTGTGTGTGCAGTGTGGTGATCGGTGAGTGGGGCATTTGCATCTGTTTGGCTGTGGTCCTGTGTGTATATGTGTGTGTGCGTCCTGCGGGGCCAGCCAGAGGGAATAGGTTAATTCTCTCGTCATCTTAGACACTTCCTGGGCTGCCGAAGCAAAGTGACAGCTAATCAACATTGTCATAAATAATCAATGGCCACTTTGAGCAGTCTCACGCACAGACACATGCACACACAGAAAGGCATGCATTGGTACACACTCACACACGGGAGCAAAAATACACACAAGTCTGCTTAGATAATGGGGCCGGTGCTCCCTGTGTAATTCTTGGCGCAGAGCTAAATTGGGAAAAGAAGGAGGTAGGGAATGAGGTAGGAGGCAAAGAGGGAGAAAGAGAAAAAGGAAAAGAAGCGAATAGGAAGCGAGACAAGTGATGAGAAGCGAAGGGTCGGGACGGGAATGCCTTCTGGCAGACTATGTGGAATTAGGGAAAATTAAACGTCACACACACATACAGTCCTATCTTCTTCACGCCTTCCTTTCTCTTTCTCTTTCCCTTTCACACACCCATAGAGGAGATTGGAGTACTGCAGGTTGTTATCCTGGAATTCTATTTGGGCTAAAGAGAAATTGTCTCGGGAGAGGGAAGGCCGAGGAGCGAGAGAAGGAGACAGGAGAGAGAGACAGAATGGGGCGGAGAGAGGGTACCATTTTACATCCTATAATTAAAACAGAAAATCCATCTTGGAAAAAAGACACGGATTAATAAAGGTTAAATGAAAATAAACAGATAAATAAAATGTACGCTTCATTGCTGTCTGTAAGCAAAAGCCAGATCTGATTTGTGATTTTAATGTGTGTGCATGTGTGTGTGGTAATGTTTGCGTCTGTCATTGGAATGTCAAATATTTGCTCATTAAATGACACAAACAGACATATACAGCATGCAGTCCTGAGAGAGAGAGACATGGATGGGACGATAGGAGAGCTTTTAAAACAGGGTGACCCCAATATAAACACACACACACACACACACACACACACACACACACACACACACACACACACACACACACACACACACACACACACACACACACACACACACACACACACACACACACACACACACACAGACTCAAATGGGAAAAATGTGGAATTAAAGGGATGATTAATTATAAAGCTACAAGTGAAGTGTGTTTATGCATGTGTGACTTCTACATATGTGCACGCTCACGCACATGTATTCATTTGTGTGTATATGCGTGTGAGTGCACTCTACCTGTGGTTTGGCAGGAGTCCAGTGTCAGTATAATTCTGGTCACGATAGTCTCCAGTAAAAATAGTGTGACCGTCTCTGTTCAGTCTGTACTGGGAGATGTGTCCATTAGGCTGGGACGGCTGATCCCAATACAGCTCCACCACAGATGTGTTTATTATCAGGTGTCTCGGGCTTGACCAAACACCTAAGGAAGAAAAAAAGGAGGAAGTGAGTTTCCACATTTATTAATTGGAACCCATTATTATTTAAATATCATTAATATGTTATTAAGAGATTGTTTGATAAATGATTCTTTTAGCTTTTTGGACAGATTGTCTCAGAGAGGTGCTATCACAGTTAATTCTAACTAGGCAATTCGTTTTATTTCAAATAACTGATCAAACTGAAATTAAATAGGTAACACAAATGGTCTCACTCAAATGTGTGCAGGAGGACAGTTTAATTAACTTTAAATTGAAAATGAATTATTTTGTTGATAATATAAACACAAGCATTTTGCAGATATGTTAATGCCAATTAAATTAAATGTATTTAAGATGTTGAAATGATGATTAAATTATCTGGTGGCATAGTGGTTAACATTAAGACACAAGGAGAGGGGTGGGCAGGTGTAGAGAGGAGAAGCTTAAAAAGAAGAAAAGGAGGCTCATATAAAAGAAAGAGAGAAAACATATATAAAGACAAAAGATACAAGGGGTTAGTGCAAAGGGGAGTAGTTAGCAGAGGAGGTGAAGGTACACACTAAGGGAAAGAATGAGACAGAGAAAAAGAAAAGAAATAGGAGAAACACTGGAATATTACAAAAAAATAGGATATATAAATGTGCAATAGCTTTAAGGATCAGTAGGAAGAAAAACCCATAAAAAGTTAAGATAGAAAGAGAGCTAAAGGACAAACAGTAGATTAGATGAGGAGAGACAGAGAGGTGGCGGAGAGGAAGAGGGATAAGATAAAGAAATGAAGAGAGGAGAAAATAATGCTTATTTAAGTTCTTTGATAAATAAGAATCCAAGAAGCCAATTGAGCTCAGCAGCAAAACAGGAATTTATTCCACTGCAGCCAACAGTAAGGAGGAAGAGTGCAAGAGAAAGGTGTGCGAGATGTAGCATAGTGAGACCAAAGAAGGACAAGAGAGGGGGAGGAGAGCAGTGGGAGGAGAAAAAAGAAGCAAGACAAGATGAGAGAAAAGGAGAAAAAAATCTGAAAGAAAAAAATAGAGTAAAGAAGACAGAGACAAAGGTAAAAGATGAACACAGAAGATATTGCTGAATTTTAGTATTTAATAGTATTTAATTTATATTAAATTATAGTATTTAAAATCAGCAATGTTTTAAACAAGTTCAAATAGCAAAACTAGTATATAAATAGATAAATAATGTAATGAATTGTATATTTAGAACATAAATGTGCTTATTGTCTGTAATGAATATTTTGTAAATTATTCTTGCATTAATTAAATAAATGTTATTCCTATCTTACATTTTTCTGGATCAGACAATAGACATCTGGCATCTGGTCTAAATGTTTAAGACCTACAGAAGTTTCGTCACATCATTTGTTCAAAAATTTTACTACATAAAATCAACACACAATTCCTAATATGTTTATGTTCAGTGGAGGGTTCTGCAGGATCTCCAAAGTACTCCTAAATGTGTGTGTGTGTGTGTGTTTGTATATGTGTGCATGCACGTCTGTATACGCGTACCAGCAGGGGAGGCTTGCAGGGTGCGTCCTGTAGAAGGTAAGCTGGCTCCACATCCGAAAGCTGTACAGGCCACCAGCAAGAAACTGTAGTCAGTGTACGGCTGCAAACCTGTAGCACACAGACATGTATGAATAATGTGCTTGAAAGAACACAAAGGATATATCATAGACATCTAATCAAGTATGCAATAAACTATACAGATTATTTTTTCACAGTTGCTTTTTGTTGGATGGACAGAAAGATATACAGGGAGATAAAGGGGAAGAGAAGATAAAGGAGAAAAGTAAAAGAAGATAGAAAGAAGGAAACTTGCCCAACCTGTATCACTAACTCTCTTTCTTACCGTTTTCTATCCGTTTCACTCTCCCTCCCTCTGTTCTTTCCACACTCTCTCAACGGATGGATCCATATCTGTCGGTGTTAAATTATGCATGCCATAACTCAATAATGAAACGACGTAAAGATGGGCAGCCGCGGAACTGACATGGGATAGGACTGGTCCAACGCTGTAATGTCATCAGCTTTTGATCTATGATAATTATGATACCTCAGTATGCGTTTAGGCTACAGCTTCCAGACATGATTTATTTATAGGCACCCGCTATGCAGTCTAAAAGAAATCACATACAACTGAGTGGTTCTTTAACTGCAACCACAGGAAATCTTTCTTTTTGTGTTATACTGAGCCTTTTGTGGCAAGATCTTAACAATATAAGTTCTTGCTATATTTACCTTAATAAAGTCACCCTCAAGTTAAAGCCACTTTCTAGTCATTTAAAACCTTTTATCCTTTAGGTGTATTTACTGCTTTGTTCTGGAGGTAAGCTGGATGATAAGGATAAATGGAAGGATACAAATCCTTAATGCTGTCATGGGAGTTGACTGGATGTTTTATGGTCATTCACTTAGCTGACTACATACAACAGCTTACAAATCAAATTCAGAAGAAAATGAAAGAACTAAAACAGCTTTACTTCAAAGGGATGACTCCAACAATAGCCTTTGGCACTGCATAATACAATGTGTTGAATTCTTTATCTGCACTTTTTTAGCTGTAGCAATACATATTTTAAACTATTAAGATTTCTGATTAGATTAGATAAATATGTTTTAATATTAGGAAACAACAAATCAATTAATTTTGCTCGTGAATTTTTCAGTATATTTTCCATACAGACTAATATGTTTATCATAATATCCATTTTGACTCACAATAGAAGCAAATATGTTATGCAGTAAACTCATTTTTTAAATTTTACACCAAAGTGAAATTTCTTATTAGATCCAAATTGTTGTTTAGTATTAAGGTTTAGTATCTAAGGTCAAACAGACAGTGGAGAACTAAACTACCACGTGAGAAAGAATTTAATGTTGCTTATTTTACTGATGAATTATATAAAAATGTACCATGCCTGGAATTTAGTGGGAAAAAAAACCCACAAAAATGTTACTACTCAATAAAGATAGATAAAACAAAAATAAAAAAAATGTTTATAATTTAGCTAATAATCTAAATTATCCATTGTTGTTTCCCACTGTGTATGTTTGGAGGCTGAGCGAAAAAGAGAAGGACACCCTGCTGTGTGTCTCAGCTGCTATATGGATGTCGGCACCCAGCCTGCGTTTACTACATACGGCACAGAGCACATGTACACACACACACACACACACACACACACACACACACACACACACACACACACACACACACACACACACACACACACACACACACACACACACACACACACACACACACACACACACACACACACACACACACACACACACGTAATGCACAGCAGAGCGCTTCACCACGGTTTCCTCACGTCTCTTTCTACTGCTTTGCCTGCTTAACATGCCTCGCAGCCGGCAACGCTTAACCCAACCTCTGATCAATGGGTGTGTGCGCAAATGTTCTCACAATGTTGCCTTGTGTTTGGGTTAAATAAAGGAAATCTGCCAGCCATACAAAAGTACTGGGGTTGAAATGTAAGGCTCTGTTACATTATTTAACTGTGCAACTAAGCGAGTGTATATGCGTGTGTGCACTCTAGCATAGTAAATGTCTACACTGCAAGTGATGTCATTTGTTGCAACACTGAATAAAGCAGTGAGCCTGTCACTACATTTTCATACATAAAGACAGACAGTGTCCCTACAGGAGTCAGAATGTGTCTGAAAGCTAGACAGAAGACTGGAGTTTAATATTTCTAACACAGACCACATGTAGTCAACATTATGAGACAATGAAGATGTGTGGTAATGGCTTCACAGCGAATGAAATGTTAAAGAACATATGATAATATCTGTGTGCATAAGCAAAATAACCAAAACGCTTAAAACTGCTGCCTTTAATTACAGCCTAAAAGAGTGGACTGATCGTAGACAGAGCATGCTTGTAAAAGTTGATCCATCACTTTCACTCACATGAAAAGCAACAAGTCAGAAAATACAAGGCCAACAAATTCTATGAATGGCTTCTGTTATTGTAAATATAAAGAAGCACAATTATACTTCTCATTCAGCGTGTGTGAATGTACAAATTTACGCAAACACACACATACACACACAGAGTCACCTCTGATGTTTCTTGGTGTGTTTGAAATTACCTTTATCGCTCTTCCTAAAGAGGGCAGTGTTGGTCTGCTGGAGAAATTACACCTACGATTGAGAATGTGTGTGTGTGTGTGTGTGTGTGTGTGTGCGTGTGCGTGAGTGTGTGCGTGTGTGTGTTTGTGTGTGTGTGTGTGTGTGTGTGCCCACAGAAAACAAGAGAGTGTGTACATACATGTACACGCTTACCCGTGTGTGCATACACATGTGTGCTTATGTTCTTGATTATGGAAAGACAGAGGAAGCTTCAATCATTTTAACAGTGATCACCAGAAAGTAAAAAAAAGGGTGGTGATTGAGGCAAGGATGTAACCACCATCACAATAGCTGGACACAGTGGAGATTGGTGTGTGTATGTGTGTGTGTGTAGGACAGAAAGAAAAAAATAAACTTCAGTAAAACACAGTGAAGAGTTGGAGCTTACATACAAGTAAAAAGTGAGCGACTATGCATGTAAAAACAAACTAGACTATTTGTGGATACCCTTTTCCTCTTAATTTGTGTGTGTGTGTGTGTGTGTGTGTAACATATTTAAAACAACATTTTATTGACAGGTTGCCGTTCCCTGTTTGCATTAGAGAATATGATAGGATGATGGGCACAGACCACAATACCATGCCTGTCACCTGATACACCACATCGACAGAGAGACAGAGAGAGACAGAGAGAGACAAGGAAAAAAGAAAAAAGAAAAAAGAGGTGGTTGAAGGAAGCGATGAGAAAGGGAAAATCAAGACAAAAATGGTAAAGTGAAAGAGAGAAGGGAGAGAAAGTGAGAAAGACAGACAGGAGAATAAGACAAGAGAAATGTGAAGACTGTTGAGGAAGAGCATGAAAAGACAAGAAGCAGAAGACAGGGGAGGCAGTAACGTATTGCAGAAACGTAACAGGAACAGAATTCAAATTTACTTTTATGGCATGAGAAATAGAAAAAATGGATGTTGCATTAGGAACAAGCAAGAAAACGAAATAAAAGGACAGAGGGAGGAAGAGAGAGGCGATGGGAGAGAGGAGGGAGAGCTTTGATAACACCTCTCCTAAATAATTAAGAGTTTGACTTCCTGTCTGTGGCTCCCTAATGTAGGGACCGTCTGGGATGGAACAGTGAGATCAGGTTCACACACGCACGCACTCATGCATGCGCATGCAGGGGAAAAAAACCCCAAAACAAATCGGTAGTTTGTGAATGTACCACTGACATTCCAACTTTGTTTTTAACCTGCACAGGAAAACACTCATCTTAAAGTTAAGAAAAATATCTGTACTCTTTTTGCTTTTCTACTTCATTCTTCCTTTCTTATTCCTGCTCCAGTCCTCTCACTATGCTACATCTCTTCTTATTTTCTTTATTCGGATAACAGAAGAACAGAGAGATATACGGACTAAACATGGGAAATGCTTCTAGCCAGCTATCCTACTGAGGTCCAGTTATTGTGTTATAGTTATAACTGTTTAAATTTGGGCTTTTGCTTAAATTTGGGCTTTTGCTCCATTCTCAAATATATTTTTAGAAGTTATACGTTGTGTTGTTGTTAAGTACAGGTGGATGAAAGACTCTTCTTCTGCATAAAACTGACAGGAGGATAGATTCAAGATTGATACGTGAGAAGAAAAATAAACTTGTCTTTCTCCTTTCCCCCTTTTCTCATGTCTACATACTTTGCACTGATACAGCAGCATGGACCAATCAGAGCATCGACTATGGGGGGAAAGTATTAATAAATAAAAGAACATACTCTATTCCCTGCTGTTCTGAATTAATAATGAGCCTACAAAAGACCAATTAAACACATGATTAATGCCATAATCTATATAATTGCAGGCAATAATTCATTGTGAGCTAATGATAGCAATACTTAATATCGATTCACATGGGGTGTCTTTGTACAGTAGTGCTTAATTCTTTCTATGAAGTGTCACTTTTGCTGCTAAAAATACTATTATTAAGAGTCTATTTGTTGCTTTTCCTAAGGCAAATAAACCGTAAATCGCAAAAGCCACATATTTGTTTTTACACTTTTATATTTTGGCATGATAGAAGCAACTGTTAGATATTTATAAAGGCTATGTGATTTTTCACTATTTGTAAAATTATGCAGTGTTTATTAAAGTAGCACAGTGCCAGTGCTTTTAAGGCAGAGGTCACAACATGTTCAACAACAACATTCACAGGTGAGCACTGTTTACAAATGCCAATACTATTTATTGTGGCTTTGCTTCCAAAATGTAAAACTTATGTTTTCAATATCTGAAGTACATGGATTGGAGAGTAACAAGTAGTAATTGAAATTACTATTTTTATATTATTATTACTGTACTATATTTTCCTATTACTGTTTTTTAATTTCAAATAAATAATAGACTGAGTGAATTTACTCAGTTTTTGATAACCCATACCTCACAGACTAAAGTAATTTTAATAGAAGATATACCTAATTACACAATTAGGAGGCATCTTTGGAACTAAAGATATTTCATGCATTAGCTCACACTGCAAGTAATTCAATCTAAAATCAACATTTTTGTAGCTGAAAAAAAAAGCACATTTCTGTGGTTTGCGAGCTGCTACCTGCCTCTGACAGTGGTGAGAACAGTTGGAGAGATACAGAGAAGATGAATAATGGTGTATTAAACATTAAGAATGAGGGAGTAGCGCAGCAATTATTTCTGTTCGTATTTCACTGAAAACACTTAAATACATTCATCCATCTCTTCATCGGTCCCACTCCTTCCTCCTTTTCTCCTTCACTCACTTTTAAAGTGTCATTCTGTGCTTCTTTCACTCCCTCAGTTTGTTTAATTTTTTTGTCCACCTTATTCCCCAACTCTTGTCTGACTTGCTCTGTATCTCTATTTCACTTTTTATTGGTTTTCTATTTAAAGTTGTTTGTAAAAGAGTAAAAGGAAGACAAAAGATGAATATAATATTGTTTAAAACACAATAATAATATTTCAAAGTAAATATTAAATTTAAACATTTTGCTAAAATATAAGTAAATAAATAATAATAATGATAACATCAGTAGATAACCAAAGCCTATTTTTACAGTTAGACATAAAGCAGCCAATATGCAGGACTGGTATTAAGAACTCTCTAGACCCTTTGGAAATAATATGTATACAGTATTGACTACAAAAAATTATCTATTTCCGAGCCTTTGTTTTTATGAAATTATATTGTTTCAGTTGTTTTTCAGCATACAGAAACTATTCGGTTCTATTAAAAGAACTGGAATCTGTTCCTGATTATAGTTAACATAGTTAACGCTGTGACAAAGAGAGCTGCAACGTGAGAGAGAGAGAGAGAGAGAGAGAGAGAGAGAGAGAGAGAGAGAGAGAGAGAGAGAGAGAGAGAGAGAGAGAGAGAGAGAGAGAGAGAGAGAGAGAGAGACTGCCCCAACAGTGGTTTTGGCTGAATACGCAGGGTTTTCCAGTGTCTCACTGGGGGACAGGGGAATTTCACACATGCATGCTGGTTGCTTACACTGGCACATGGGGCTGGTACAGTATTACAGCATATTACCATCTCTATTTGGCATTGTTTGCTTTGCCTCATGGCTTCACATACAAACACACATGCTCGTGCACATGCACCTCCTGACCATACAAGCCAACCACAGGCATCAGGGGAATAGTCTATTGGCTACTGGCAAAGTCGACGCCTGGTCTGAGTCCAAGTCAGGGAGGAGAGAACTGTGAAGGGAAAACACTACTGGATTTCAGCTTCAAAAATGTCATAACTTGGTTCTTGAACAAATTTAAAGCAGGGTGTAACCAAATCAGCTTTGGTCTTTTTTAAATGTGTAAATCCAAAGTTAGTTTAACTATTCAAATTCCAGGTAGTCTGTGATAACAGTGCATCTGTATTCCTCTGTTATGTCTCTAATATGTTTTGTTTTTATACGGACGATAACGCTTGTTTTCCAACAGCTTAACACATGTGTTTATGTCTGCATGTATACGTGTGTGTTGTGACTGATGGCACAGGTCCAGCAACAGTGCTCCTCCTCAGGTAGATAAAACAAGACCCACAAATCACTCCGTCCTGACACCATCATGTTCGTTTATAAAGACAAGCCAACATTTCTGTTTGTCTGGTGGTGTACCTGCTTTAGTTTAAAGTGTTTTTAGAGAACTGGGCCTCACACTGCTTTTGTTTTGAGGTTTGTGAATGTATGTTTTTGTTTTTCCAATGTGTGTTTGCTAGTACATGAGTCTGAGTCTTTACTGTGCTTGCTGTGTTTTCATTTCTTCTGTGTGTGTCTACATGAGAGTATGTTTGTGTGTATTTGTGTCTGTGTAAAGGGGCTGGGCCAAAGACAGCATGGCGGGAATAAGGTGTAAATTCAGTCATTAGATGGTTTCCAGAAACCAGCATACATAAATAAATGCATGACAAAGGGAAAGAGAGGAGAGGGGGAGGAGAGAAGAGTGGACAGGTAAGCAGAGGGGAAGAGGAGGAGGATGAGAGGGTTCAGAGATGTCAAAGGAAAGGAGGGTGGAGGTAAGAATATCTGGAGTGTAAGATGAGGAGGTAAAAGAACAATAAAACGCAGAACTAGTTGGAGAGAAAGAAGAAAAAGGGGAGGTAAGTGAGAGGGAGAAAGGGAAATTAGAAAGTTGTAGGAGGAAGAAAGAGGAGCACAGGAGCAGGAGACAGAAGAGAGGGCTAAAGTACAAAAATGAAAGTTGGGGAGTGCATGAAAAGTGAGGCAGATGATAAGATAAAGAGACATGTATCTTACCAGTCACAGTATAATTTCTGGACCCCTCAGTGTGTGTAAATATGGTTCCAAGACCCGTCTGGTTCAGGTGGTACCATTGCACTATTCCACTGGGACGTGTAGGTCTGGACCAGCTCACATTAAGAGAGGAGGAGCTCAAGGCTGTTACCGCTGGAGGCTGTACCCCCTCTGGGGCTCCCTGGACTGTCACTGCCACCACCTAAACACGCACACAGACACGCGCACACACACAGATGCACAGAAACATACATACAGGTGCAGACAAAAAGAAACACACACACACACACACAAATATAAAATATTTTGATATTTTACAGTATGTAAAAAGGTGTGGACAACAGATGGATTTCTGTAATGATCATTTATGAAAGTAATTAACATGATCAAAACCTGATAAAAAGGTGCATTCAAATTCAGGGCCTCACTGTCTAAGGTAATAAAGACTTTGATGACAACACAAAAAAATCCCAGAAATTACAAAAAAGTAAAACAGAAAGAAGGACAGATGTGGAAAGGTGCATATATGTTATAATGTACTGGCAAATAGGACCAAAACAACATAATGATCTGTTGTATCTGTCCAACAAAGTGAATTTATTACAGTATCACCATTTTAACATATTTTCTGCTGACTGCATGTACTGCAGAATCTGCAAGAAGTATGCAAATTACAGGTGTTTCAACTAGTGGTGGGCCGTTAATGGTGTTAACGTGCTGCGATAATGTGAGACTCTTATCGAGCGATATAAAAAATACCGCCATTAATCTATTATCAAAATTGGGTTTGGAGCTGGGTCCTATAATAAGCAAACTGATGACTTTCAATGTGATATTTTAGCGCGGATGTATAAATAGCCGAATTGCACTGTAGGGGGCAATTCGGTTTTTGAACCTCTACGCGCCTGTTTAATCTAGATTCATTTCAAGATTTCAGTGAGATTAATCTAGATTTAAAAAATTAATCTATGCCCACCACTAGTTTCAACACTACTCTTTATTCTTGGAACAAACTGATCTAATGGATCGATATAAATATACAGTAAGTAAATACTGGGTGAATACAGAACATGTTCCAAATTATTTAAGGTATATGGGTATTTACTGACAATATGAGAACACTGGAGTCTAACAGTATCTTTTTTTTTTTAAATATATTTCTTGAGAAACGCTCATCCAACTTTACACTTGACACTGCAATTTTTTTTGGGTCCTTAGCAATACTGCTGCCAACTGTGAAGTTGATTGGATGAATGTTTCTCGAGATATGCAAAAGACGATAGTCAGAGATTTCTTCCTTTATTGGAGAGCTCTCTCCAGTAGACTACCCATGTAATATATATGCTTGAACCGATCTACTCCATTCCTTAAGCATTTTTGCATGACAAATATTTCAACTGAAAGCAATTACTGCAACGCAACTTGCAATTAGAACTGATCATGTACTCTACTATATGTGGGGGTTTCAGTTCCAATAGATTTCCCAACCTTTGCAGGTACAAACAGAAAACAAGACAAAGAAAAAAAGCAATCCCACAACAGGATCAGCTCATGTGAAACAAATGACTGCTTTTTAGTGCAGTGTTGTGAGTGACCATATTATTGTATATTCTTAGTGCAGTTTCTATGGGCTCCTGTGAATGCTGGGTGAATGTGAGACCACAGAATCACTGGGCAATCTGCTGCTAATGGCAACAGGGATATCCTGCCTTAATAGACTGTCACTAGTACTTCCCCCACCTGTCCCACACAGTGCTATGCAATTAGAACACTGCTACTACAACTAAAGAGACACACGCGCACTTGCACACACATACAAACATACAGGTACATGCAACTATATGCACGCAAACACAAAGAAGAGGAAGAGAGGAACCAGCAAAAGAAGCAAAGAAGAAGAAAGAGAAGAGAAGGAAGTTGTTGGGGAAGTGTGCGATTAATCAGTGAGTGCTTCAGTGTGCTGTCAACTAAGGTATTTGTCAACTAAGCATTTTACTCAAATGTAGAGAAAATAAAAACCATACAACCATCTAATATATGCCTAATTTCAGTAGCTGTAACTTAAAATCTTACTTTACTTTGCTGCAACTTTTCTTTTGTGGACAACTGAAACCACACTAACATACTTTAGAGGAGTTGAGCCGTACATGAATACAAAGATAACGTGCACCTTACAGTTTGACAGAGTAGGCAGTATAACATGTAAACATGACATGGCCAGAATTATGAAATGCACAGAAACATACATTGTAGATATTTATATTTCACTCACACATCAAAAAACTACACACACAACTCACTAGCATCGTCAGACCATCCTTCTATCTGTTTACAAAAAAAAATTGAAACTTGGAGGAACAAAAGAAAACAGGATTGTGAGAGACATGTAGAAAAGAGAGAAGAAAAGAGCAATGTTGGCCACCAGATGACAGTTGTTGCAAGAGAGAAGTGGTGTCCGGATAGTGGAAAGGTGTGAGGATGAAAAAGGTTAGACAGAGGGAGAAGAGCAAGGAAAAAAGAGACAATAGTTGGGAGAAACTGGAGAGTGTGGCATTACGATCAGGGGAATGACAGGAGACAAATAGCAGAGAGAACAGGACAAAAGGATTCAAAGACAAAGGAGGACCAATCGCTCTTCCTACCTCTCTAAGTGACCAACTGTATTAGATCAGCACCTTCTGTTGTCACAGCAGGTGTGCATTTGTGTGTGTCTGTGTTTGTTTGCCTGTACCTGTGTTTGTGTATGTGGAGGGGGGACTGATGCCAGGTAATTGCAGTGGTGTATTAGGTTAGTCCAGGTTATCCCATAATTGGGACTGTTTGGCCAATTTTCACTGGTGTACAAACTAATCCACCTCACTCTCTTTCCATCCTCTGCTGAGAGTGTGCACTTGTTTGTGTGGACATATGTATGTGTGTGAGAGACAGGGCGGTAGACAGGGAGAACATGGAAGAAAGAGATTGAGTTTGTGGTGTAAGTGTGTATGGCTTTAGGAGGGTATGTGCATGTACAAAGAGTTCTTCCGTTGGTCTTGTAGTTGTCAGGTAAATGGAGAAAGTTTCCAGGCACAAGACTCTAAAGGTGCATGTGCATGTAAAGATGTTATAGCTATGACGTCTACTTGGTGCTGTTGGCTTTACAGCATTAGATGTATGAAAAATGACAATTTAATTGCACATGTCAGTTGTGTATACCAACATGAAAACCCTGGCTGACAAATTTGGCTGCTGTACAAAAAAGACGGACAGGCACACCGACACAAACAGTCAATATAACTGAATATCAGAGCTTTACACTGCCAGTCTACCTGCTCTCTACCCAATGCAGCTATTAGGTAATGAACTTGTTATGGCAACTGCCTCAATGTGTCTTCTAACATTTTACAATGTCACTATAGTATAAATGAGTAAAAAGCAAATTCAGATAGACAACAGGAACAAATTACTGAATTACACTGATAAACTTTCCAATTACTGCTGAACCCACTGAGAATCAACAGCCAAGTCTGCTATAAACAGCTTTTAGCTGCAACTTTAAGCCGATTTCAGATCATTGCTTTGGTCCATAATATGATGCTTCCAGCAAATGAGCTCAGACAAGCAGGTAGTGTACACGCTGGCTAGCATAAACTGGCAGAAAACAAAAGAGGAAATGGTGAAGAGAGGTGATAGTCTAGCAAGCTAAAGAAGCAGATGTTCAGATCTGCAACTAGGTTTAAATCAATATTGGCCTCTTTGTCCAATATGGCCAGAAAACATGGCTACAATGAAATAATACAGCCTTTTAGTGGTTACTTTAATGTAGCTTTATGTACCAGTTGTTTGTCTAGTGACTGACAGGTCACTAGACAAACTAGACTGACTGTAGACTGTAGCATTGGATTTCACTCAGGTTCACTCACTTTACCTGGTCTCCACTCTTTCTCTGAGTGCTCTGGCTCTAAGAAGCTACAACAAGGTCATAACCATAAACACAAGTGGCAGCCTAATCAAGAGCATGTTCACTGATATGTATTGACTTCGTTGAACATATAGGAACCAACCAATGGCCAAAGTAAATACTACTACTTCCTTTATCTGTTCTACATCTATCCATTTCTAGTTTATCTTCATGAAATCATCCTTTCCAGCATTAATTCATTGTATACATTAATCCATCCATCATCCACTTATCTACAAATAACAACAACAAATTCAACCAACTCTACCTCCATCCCACCCTCTCCTCCAAGTGACACATCTCTCTCATTCCTCTTTACGTAAGAAAATGCAAAATGAGATGTTAAATTAGCTTAAAAAAGAGAGAGAGACAGTTTTCAACGGGACCTTTCATCATCTCTAAGCTGGAGAAATTAATTGTTGTGGCGATATCAGCTCAGCTACAGCCAGAGCGATAGCAGGGGGAGCGCTTTGTGAAGCTATTATGGACACTATCACAAACATCAGGTAGGCTCAGCAAATCCAGAGCCTCACATACAGGGGGAAAATGGAAACAAGGCTAAATAACAACTTGTTCTGACATGGAGTTCACAGTGTGAAAATATCACACATTGTAATTTCCTAACAACGAAGGTCAGACACAGATTTATAATTCGTAGAATACAGAACAACTGAGCAGCTGAATCTTGATGTAAAACGTCTAGAAATCAGCATCTGAGGATGCTTTAATGATCAGAAGAACATTTAGCTTAAAGCCCAGTAGACAAACAATGGACCAGAAGAGAGGCTAACTGCAGATGACCAATGCTGTAAGATTGCATTTCTTCTTTTATATATCAGATGATGCAAATAGTATTTAAAAGAGGGAGCTATCTTCTCTCTGATTTCACACTCTGTCTCTTTCACACACACATGCACACAACAACACACTTTTTCCCACACCTTTCTTTTTTTCTTTAAGTGTTCAGGCTAAATTAAAGGAGTGAACTAAACTACAGAGTAAAGTGGTGCTTAGTTCAGTGAAGCTCAGTCCATCTTTCGAGAAGCTATTAGATAATCATACAGGGGAATAATGTCTTTATGCAATGGGGTGCTACACCTCAATACCGTTTTGCTGTGTGTGTGTGTGTGTGTGTGTTCCATGTCTCTCTGAATGGATGTGTGTAAGAAAGAGAGGGACGAAAAGAAAGAAATAGAGAATATAGGACAGAGAGATAGGGCAGAAACACTCAACTAAAGCATTAATAGCAAGAATCAAAGGAAAATCCCCATTTCAGTTACAGTCACAATCACTAATATTTTACTTTCTTTTAGTACAAAACAACTTACAAAACAACAATTATGATTCCCCCATGTTTGATTTGCAGGCCATCCCAGCCCTGTGTTTTTGCTCTGAATGCTCCAAAACTGTTGTATAGTTGTGTAACAGGTAAGCATAAGATAACTATCTAGCTGTTGTGATGTAACATAGACACGTTAGTGTGGCAGCAAAAAATACAATAGAATAGCAATGACATAAATAGTCTTACCTGTGTGCTATCAGTGCAACCAGCCCGGTTACAGACCTGCAGCTGGTAACTATATTCCTGGAAAGGCCTGATCCCACCCACATCTGTGAAACTGTTCTCATCACCACGGTAACGCTCTTGTCCATTGCGCAGTATAACATAATGGGTTATGGCCCCTGGTGAAATGGAAAAGGTAGTTTACTTGATTTTAAAAAGATTTAAAACATCTTTACTCTTAAAAAATGACATCCATACCATTACATCCAAAAGGAGTGATAAGTACCTGCACACACACACACACACACCATACACATACCATTAGGCCTGGCAGGTGCTTGCCAGTGCAATTGGATGATGTCATCTCGTTCACTTAGCCGACTCCAGCGGGGCGGTGCCAGTCCCCAGGGTTTGGCTTCACTGGTGGTCACTGTCGTAACATCACTGGAGCCCCGTCCAAAGCTGTTCCAGCCCCTCACTCTGTACTCATAGGTGGTGAAGGGCTCTAGGTCAGAGTCTGGTAAAGAGGAAGGAAGGAAGAAAGGAAAAAATATAAATTATGGAGGGGAGTGGGAACATAATTTTGTAAATATATAGGTCAATGAATAAATCAGTACAGTATCAAAAATAATACAGATTACAACATGGACTATTTGGTGTATTACTTAATTTATTTGAGTGTATGTAATTGTACTAGCACAATGAGGATAAGGGATTTAACTTTTGCAATGGCAGTCTTAACACAATATTTGCACAACAAGAAGAAATTTTTGACTAGATTTATTTTTGTTTGTAAATATGCTGTCTGCTCCTCACCAGCAAGATTAATAAAAAATAAATAAATTAATTAATACAAAAATGGTGATGTCAAAAATAATTCTGATAATAAAAGCTTAAGAGCAATTGTGCCCTTTAGTAAAAGTTGTGTAGTATACAGTATATGCCATCCATGAAACAGATGTGTTCATCCAAAGAACTTGTATTTACAGCAACAATAGTTATATCTTTGAGAATGTGTGTACAGGGATTTGTATCGCCATTTTAAGTAGACATTATATGGACATATACCAAATATATGCACTATCACTGGTGCACAGCTGTAAATGTCAGCCGTTGACTGTGGCATTCTGGGAAACAGGTTGTTACAGCCCTTCTGGTGAGGTATACATACAGGAGCACATATACATACAGATGTACTTACACACACATACGTGCATTATTTTTAAGAGTGCTAAGGGACTGCTGCTGTAAATGAGACCATGTTTTAACCACCGGTCTGGGACTCTTGTTTTTACTACTGTGAAAACTGAAGCTGCAAAACACACACAGTGACACCCAGGTCTAAGCATTGATATATGCCTAAAAAGTGTTTGATTAAGAACTGAATCTAAAAAGTATTAAAAATATAAGTTGCGGGCAATATATATTTACAGCACATGTGGACCTACCTGTGTGTGATCTAGTTTTTTTTTTTTTTTTTAACCAGGGTAAGTATAGCATGATATCCTGTGTGTATGAGTACATGTGTGTATGTGTGCACAAGAAACATCTGGTGTATGGTAGGTGGTGACAGCTTTATGTGCCTCTGCCCAGATGGTGTCACAGCATCGCCTAGAAACTCTTATCCTAACCGCCCCATGCCACACACACACACACACACACACACACACACACACACACGTACAGAAAACCACATTCCACACACAGGCGCACTTGAACAGTAACTAACTGGGATACCAACACACACAACACACATGTATTTATGGGTGAACAACCACCAATAGGCACACATAACACCTACAACTACAATTAGTTTTGATTAAACAGACTTAACTGCCCAGATAAATAATGTGCAGACAGACTGAAAATCCTGACACACACACACACACACACACACACACACACACACTCCAACTCCCATTGGGCTGATAAATAGTGGAGAATGTTAAAATGGCATTTAAACGCCCATCTCTAAGTTTTAATGACACACCAGTGTACAGCACAGAGAGAGTTACCATGTTACAGCTATTAATGTACACTGTAACAGCTGCCTTTAGTGTGTGTGGATAGGCATCTGTCTCCATAGCTCATTGATTGCAGCGGCTAAAACATTTAGAGTAAATGCAGAATTAGTTTCTGCAAGCGCACGATTTCTATGAGTACTGTGTTTCACAAATGAGTATATACCAAAACTAAAAAGCAAGGTATACGCAGGCATGCTGACACCAGATAAAAGTAAAAAAAAAACTTAGATTAAAATCTCCTTAAAATAAACTTTAAAAGCACTGAAAGGCAATGCTGCTGACTTTAACTTTCATATTGTAACAACATGTAAAAGAAAGTCTGAAAAAACTACTTGTGTGATCTTGTGTCACTCAGGTAACTTGACTTGGTACTTGTGTATAACATATAAATGTGAAAAAGAAAAGCCACCTGCAGACTTTTCCTGAGAATTAAGTGTTTGAAAGAAGTGGGCGTTTAATCTGCTCGGCTGCTTTGATCACTAACTGACACACAAACAGCTAAAACTTCAGTTTCCAAATGCTAACAAGCTTTCATGTTAGACACTGAGTATAGTAAGGAGCAGTGATGACAAAAGGAGGCTGAAAAACATACTTGATCAGCAGTTGGCCAGACTTGAAGAGGTTTAAGAGGCATTGAGGGATACAAAATGTTCTTTTAAAGATATATGAAAAAAAATATGATGGCAAAATAAGTGTGTCAAGTGCTCTCAACTCTCACTGAACACACGCATACACACACACACATTTTCATATATTCACACACAGATACACAGAAAGTGAAGAAAGTTACCTGTATAGGTATATCTGTTGGCATCTCCGCTGTACACTATCTCTTCATGAGATTGACAGAGGCTTCCTTTGTATCCCAGGCTGTCAGTGTGTGTACGACTGTATGTGTTTGTTGTTTTGTATGTGTTAGCACTTCTGTTTGTATGTATATAAAGGCCTGTAGTGGGAGTTTCATGTGTGGTGTTGATGGACGATGAGTATGTTGAGTGTGTGTCAGGGTGTGTGTCTGCAGACAGGACCCATGTGCAGGCAGTCACAGATGGATCGAGGTCACAGGAACCACAGTAAGCTGTTGAGGCTGCAGCTACAGGACACACAGCACCCTGCATACACTGGTGCTGGACAGAGGGAGGAGAAAGAAGAAGGAGATAGAGAAAAGTGAGAGGAAGAGAGTGGATAGGAAGGGACAAAGGCCAAAACATTGTGAAGGCAATAAAGAGCAAAGTTAGGGGAGAGTGAGACAAAACAGAGAAAAGGGAACTATAAGGTTCTTTATTTTCTGTAAATCATATCAATGACTTCACTGCACAAAAGCAAAGACACAGAAACTGTTATCTAATATGTTGTAAGCAACAATTATAAAGTGTCTCAAACACACATAGATGCAGCATATGTGTGTGTGCGTTTGTGTGTATGTGTGGTATGCATGGTCCTTAATGACATCATTAGAGCTAATGAGAGTTCGTACCCTTTGTCCCCGTGTGTGCACGCCTCTGTGTGTGTATGTGTGCCTGTCTCATGCTGACTTAGGAACACACGAACACCACATGACCCCAGTTGATAAATGGAAGATGGCCCAGTCCCCAACTCCTGATGTGACTATGTGTGTTAGTTTGAGAGACAGAGACAGAGAGACACAGAGAGTGAGGGAGAGAGAGATTATATCTAACCCCTAATGTCTCCTGGATGCGACTGCTATTCCAGTCATTGTCCAGTGGATGTTTGAACCGTCTGACTGGGGCTCTTTTTTTGGCTCCGCTATCTTTATGTGCCAGAGACCAACTCTAAAGGGTTTGTTTTTTTCATTCATTTGTTTAATTTATGTGTTGTTTTTTTTTTTATGTGCATCATGTGTTTCTCACGACTACTTGAGGATGTTTTGCCTCTGAAACACTTCCAGTGGACATTTGGATTGTAGCGAAGGCAAATCTAGCTATGAGGAAACCGGCACACTACACAGCCACATTTTGTGAGAGATATAGAAAGAAATTAGCTTGAGAATTGACAGTTTAAAACTTGACAGTGAATACAAACACACCTGTATTAACAGGCCGGGTGTGGGTCGGTTGGCACACACGTGTCGTTGAGGGTCATAGCCAATCCCATTGCAGCATTCTTCTTCCTGACGTATAACCTTTGAACCACAGCACTGTAGTGTGACTGTGGCATTGCCAGCAGGGTGCATTATGGGAAACCCGTCACTGCCCACACAGCAAAGAGAGGTTGAAGAGTTTATGTAGTCAGGACCGCAGCAGACAAAACCTAGTGACAAGAAAATACGTATTTCATTATTGTGTGTTGTATTAATAATGTGTAGTTGTATTTTTGATCTTACTTGTGCAGTACAGTACATCCTAGTGCAATAAGTTAAACAGGTGAAAGAACTATATTTTTATGAGCCATCTTTGAAAAAGACATAATATATGCATACTAAAAATGGCAGGTATGTGTTCCAAGCCTCAAATGAGTTAGTTTTAGCTTCTAGAAATTTAATTTTACTGCAAAAAATACTAGCATTTTTAACAAAATCAGTCACACCACATCATCTACAGTATAAATGTCTCTGGTCCTCCCAGAGCATTGAACGTCCACAAGAACGAACTCCTGCTGAGCTGCTGGTGTCACCGCCTCTTGTGCTAATGTCCTTTTCTGTTTTTTCTCCTGTCTCATCCATTCATACAGTAAACTTTTCCTCAATTTTCTGCCTTCCCCTCTTGATGTCTGTTCTAATCTCAATATTGTAACAATATCTAAGCAATACTGCACTATATTGTCTTGCTTCTACACTTCCCACCCTCTTTCCCTCCTCTGTTTAATCTCTGTTTTCCTCATCTGTGCAGCTATCAGCGGTATTTAGGCTGCTCTGTATATTAGTGTGCATCCTCTGTTATCTACTCTCATATACTTCTTCTCTTCTTCCTCTTCTCCTCTCCTATATTCATTTATCTGTACGGCAGTAATATTCAGCCTATGCCTTCTGAGAAGTGCAGGGGGGAGAGGAAGTGTGTTTTTCTGAGAGCTGCCATCTCTGACAGTGATAGGTGATGTCTGTCTGCCACCATTTCACCTTCAGCAGCAAGGTGACATTTAAAATACATGCTATCACTCCATTTCCCTGTAAATGTTTGCAGTTGAATATCAAATTCCAAATTCATTTCAATTTGTTTGAAATTGACACAACTTGACAAGTACACTAAACGAACAACAATAGTTACACTAAAATATAGATCCAAAACTTCATTAAATCTAATTATTTGATGTTGGTTTATCCACTTTTTGAATTGGATGTACACAATACCATGAAGTCTAAGTCAACACCTCTCCTTTGCTTTACAATAACAGCTGGTTTTATGGTGGAAAACCTTTCCTGTGAAGCAGTGAGTGAGGGAGTTTGCATTAACAGTAACAAAAAAATGAACATTGCTATGGACTATACAACTCTGATACCACAACAAAGGAGAGAAGTGCGGAAAAACTGACACTGTCTGTTAGATAAAGGTGATCAACACAGCTTAGCTGAGGGCGGAGAATACTCTAGCCTTACAATGGATTAGGGCTATAATATTGTCCTCCTATAATACTGAGTCAGCAAAGTAACCCCCTGCTGTCAGGATGCATAGGAAATACAAATGAGTATGGCATGGCACGGAACGGCACGACTAAAATATTATATCTGTGCTGATGGAAAAAGGACAAATTGTATTTTAATGAGAGTCCAACAGTAAAAGCTTCTCATTTTAAATCAGAGACTGAAAGATTGTAAGAACCCCTGGTCTTTTGTGATTATTTAGCTTACAGTAAAAAAAAAAAATCTAACTTTCATGAGGTATTTAGCAAATTTATCCGAAGAGTTGATGACATGCTAATCTGTGGCACTATCTACCCCCAGCTGTGGTATCCATTTTATTTGACAGCAGACATTAAACACTAAGTCATTGCTTTGTATCATGGCCTTGCCCTTTAATGTGGCTGCAGCTAGTTGTGGAGTGCTAGTTGCAAATCTTATTGTTTAACACCTTAATCAGCATTCATTCATTCATCAATATAAACAATCATTTCACTTAAAGGCCAAAAGTGGAGAATGGCACATTTTCTTGTGCGCTGTTGCAGTGCATTATATCCTCACAGCATCCATCACAGGCACCATGTGACAGGAAAATGCATTTTGTATGTGTGTGTGATTGTGTGACATAAAGGCAGTCTGACGGCTAGTAACTCACTTAGCAGCGGCAGCTGTTGCAGAGCGGAGGCTTGGTGGCCAATTCCCCCAGCGCCTTACTTCAGCTTCAATGACGCGCAAATAAACAGCTCAACACTTTTCCAAAATAGCTTTTCTCCACTCATCCCTTGTCCTATCAGCATCCTCACATCTACTCCTCCCTTTCATCCGGACACCAGGACCTCAAGTCTCACAATTTTCTCTCATTAGCCTCCTTTCCATTTACTCTCCAGACAGTGTACTCTCTGTTCTACATATCTTGATTCTCTCTCATATTTGTTTTCTGACTCTAAGAAATGCCAACTTTATCCCTTGTGACCTGAAGTTCACAAGTTATATCCTGCATCTTTTCTACCATCTTCTTCTCCATCTGTTCTTTCACTGATCAGTCTTTCTTTCGTGGATTTAGCCCTAACCTAAATCACCCCTGCAGCTGTCTTTTTATGTACCTTTCATAGTTTATCCATGTTCTACCTTCTCATGACCCACCTACCCATTTCTCTGTTTTTATATTTATCTTTTGTATCTACTGGCTGCTCTTTCATCCTCTTTACTCAACCTCTCTAGCCTTTCTCTTTTCGCCTCCACCCTCCTCTTTCCCTTTCCTACTCTATTTCTCTTTCTGCATCCACACAGTTCACAGGTCTGCATCATCTGTTTACTATTCTGCTGCTAAACTTCACTATTGTATTATCACCCATTCAGCAGAAATCCAATCCCTGTCTTTGTAAGCGTTATCTGTGTATGGGTGTGTGTGATATGGTTGTACATTTGTGTTAATGTTTTGAAACGCACACCTATTTTCTCCTTCTCACCATAAGCTGTGTGTATCTGTGCATGTGTTCATGTATGCGTTGACAACGTTTTATCACACACCTCTTGTTTTCTCTCTTGCATCGCAGAATGCTTCAGCCCTAATCTTCAGATTTACGTTGGATTTGCATACATTCGTTAATAGCGTCGGGAGCACCGCGTCAACACAAGGTGCTTAGACAACGTGAATTATTATTAGGGTTTCAGTCATTCCACTTAATGATAAGTCAATATTTAGCCCTGCCAATGAACTACTGATAAAAATGTGTGTTGTGGATTAGGGTTATCCGAGCTCTCTAGGAGACCAAAGCCCCTCCACAACTTTAAACAAACCAAACACTTTTAAATACCTGAATATATTACAAGGGGTTTGGCACAAAGTGCAGAGCAAGTGCGCGCACACACACACACACACACACACACACACACACACACACACACACACACACGCGCGCGCGAAGAACTATAGACTCAAACTGGTGGCTCACATGCACACACACTAGGACACACTAACAAAGGAGTACTTAAGAGTAAGAATACACATAGTTATATACAATATACAGTGGTGTGAAAAAGTGTTTTCCCCCTTCCTAAATTCTTATTTATTTACATGTTTGTCTCAATTGATTAATTGATATCCGTCTGGAAAATGTTATAAATCAATTTCTAAAGTTTTGGGACTTCAGCATACCACAGTGAGGGCCTATATCCACAAATGTTGAAAACATGGGACAGAGGTGAACCTTCCCAGGAGTGGCCAGATGACCAAAATAAGCCCAAGAGGTCACAAACGCTCCACAATAACATCCAAAGAACTGCAGGCCTCACTTTCCTCAGGTCAGGTCAGTGTTCATGACTCCACCATAAGAAAGAGACAAAAATGTCCTGCATGGCAGAGTTCAAGACAAAAACAACTGCTGAGCAAAAAGAACATTAAGGCTCATTAAATCAGACTCATTGCAAGTTATTGCAAACGCTATCACAAATGCTGCCAAGGGCCCAACCAGTTATTAGGTTTAGGAGGCAAACACTTTTTCACGCAGGGCCATGTAGGTTTGGTATTGTGTGTTTTCTTTGACTTATATTTAAATTAGTTTAATGATCTGAAACATTTAAGTGCATGCAGGAATGGGGGCAAACACTTTTTCACACCACTGTATGACTGTATGTACAGACATGTGCAGTATGTATGTGTATAGTTGATGATTTAAGAAGTTAAATCTTTTGTGGTCAGTATTTAATTTTTGTGTCCACTGCATTCTATTTTCTAAACTTGCAGAAGCACAAAGATAGATGCAGATTAAGGTGCACGCACACACGCACGCACCACACACACACACACACACACACAGGAAGAATTACAAGGAAGGACTACGTTTTTGTGAGTGTGTGTCTGTGTCTACGCATTGGGCTCCAGAGGGGCCACACTATATGCCATGTCGAGAGATGAAATCAGAGTGGATTGACTTTCTCAAACAGTGCACAATGTTTCCCTGTGGACACACATATGGATGTTAAGCCAGCAACACAAACAGAGACAGACGGTGCCCACACACACACTTGTACTTTTATCTTTGTGAGGACCCTCATTGACATAATATATTCCCTAGCCCCTTACCCTAACCATCACAACTAAATGCCTAACCCCAACCCTTACCCTAAACTCAACCTAAACCTAATTCAACAATGGCCCTAAAACCCTCAAAAACCTCAAACAGCCCTTTGAAGAAGTGAGGACTGGCCAAAATGTCCTGACTTCCGAAAAATGACCTCACTTTGTTGGATAAAAACATGTTCCAGTCCTCTTTATGTAGCTAAGTACAAGTATACACACACATCTACTCTTTTCCCAGGCGACTGGTTGTCCTCTTGTCTTTCTGACGTCTTTTTTTTTTTTTTTTTTTTTTAAATCTCAACAGCATTACCAGCCCGGCATGTGTGTGACATTGTGTGCATTTGTGTGCATCTGTCTTGTGTTTGCTTGCTTGCTTGTGTATGTGTGCTGAGCTCGGCTAAATGCTTTATTAGCAGTTATATTTTCACTGCTCTACAGGGATTCACTAAAGAGTAAGACACAGAAAGCAGCTCTTTGTATATTTAGTGTGTTTGGGAGAGTGAAAGAGAGAGAAATGTGAAAGGGACTGAGATGTAGAAGAAGATTAAGGCCTTGTTCAGATTGACTTCAGCCCTGTGTGAAAAAACGCAACCCTGTCATTCGAGTGGAAGCAATGCACTGCGTACATACATGTAAGCATACATTCAAGGTGGATTACATTGTTACGCTGTGTTTCTGCTGTTTATCTCTCAATCATTGCAATAAAAGATAAAATAGTTGCCTGCCTGTGCTGTATAATTACACTGTTTTGACGGCTTTAAACACATTAATTATAAACATAAAAAAGTATTTAGAAAGCTGAACAACAGAGTAATACATGACACACACACGGCAAGTGTGTGAAATAGCCAATCCAGGTATTACTTGCAATTAAATCCTATAGTAATCTCTTACTTAAAGTGTGTAGGTCTGTGTGTGTGTGCTCCTCATGAACCTATTTTATCTATGTTATTACCACCATCACATGTGTGCAACACTAGCAACATCAACAGTAACAAGGACAAACAAATACACAAACACACACACACACCTACAACACACACAGTGCAGACTGTCCTCCTCTCTGTGCTCCTGATAGCGTCTGGTTTGACTCTTGCCAGTCATTAAAGTAAACCTAATAGAAAAGCCATCATCATAAATACATTAACAGAGAGAGAAAAATGTCTTCCTGTGTTCGGAGAATACTCTATCTTCAAAAGCAGCCAGACGCTGCTGTTTGGAAAGAACCACTGTTGGCCGTTTGCTGCCCATCATTGATGAGGAGCTTTTGGCAATGATACACGTGTATGTGTGAGTACACACACATATACACACACAAACAGAAAAAAATACACACTCTGAAACAGAGAATCTTTTGGCAGAAACCATGAAAGGACATGCAAAAGATGTTTGTCTCACTGCCTAAAGAAACATGTATACATGCAGAAACAGAAAGCTACATACAGAAAGCGAAGCAGGCATGCACCAAGTTGAAAATATAAACCATCCACACTTGCACACACTTGTACACACAACACATCTACTCTCACAACTCCACCAGGCTCAGAGTGAGCTAGCTTAACTACTGGGATAATTTCCCTCCAGCAAATGGTCACTGTGCCCTTGAAAAACATATTTGATTATTACTTTTTCTCCCCCTCCTCTTTTTTTCTTTTAGCATCATCACAGCCATTTTCATCACGCGCTCTGATGATGGCACGGCAAGGCGCGTTAAGATAACACCCCAGCACCACCAGGCTTTTAACACTTAAACGGTGAAAAGGGATATTCAGATTTGTCCTTGAACGTTTGGATAGGGCCTGCTGGGCTGGGACAGAGGGAAGGAGTTAAAGAAATGCACAGATTTCAAGATTCATTCACTCTAAGAAAAGGTGAGGTGGGGAGGCCATTTGCTGTAGATGATGGGGAAGGCGGGGTTGAAGGGCAGATGGAAGAGTTAAAGAACTGCACACTATGAAGTAAAAATGTGAAGGGGAAATGATTAGTGGAGCGTGCACAGTGAGACAGCGGACTTAGGGAGCGTCAGGGAGCAACGGGAGGCCAAAGACACCACACACGTTGCTTTCAACAAAATCTAATCTCACCTAAGTCTTAGCTAAACATCTTAAACACAAACTTAAAGAGAGAATAAAAGAGAAGCAAATGAAGAGCTTAAAAGTTGGTCTTGAACCTGCAACACAGGAGGAAATGTTGCAACAAAAGTGAGGCACTCTTGTCCAAAAACAAACAGTATTTAATCTACTTGGAAGTGAAATGAAAGCTGTTTAAACAAACTGGCAGATGTGGAAAGGAAGGATTTACCATGGAGACTGTGTGTTATTGTATAAGAACTGGGGGTGCTGAGGAAAGATTATAGATCCTCTCAATAACACTCCAGACTATAGTGGACAGAGTAGAAGTTAGGCCTGCCATTGTAGATGACATATTAGTAATACTAGACCAGGTAAATTTGAATAAAGACACATGTAGACAGGAACCTGTTTAGATTTAATCCAAGTCTGCACTGGTCACAAACTTCAGCAGCACAGCAACAGCTGCTGCAGTCCTCTGTCATTGTCACACTGGACATGTTGACCCACAGTACTGCTGTGCATTCACAAGCATTTTGACAGGAGTAGTGTAGTGCTCATAAATTGGAAGAAAGTATAAACGAGAGACCAGTTTCCATAATTTGGGTAAGGCAATGAACAACCTGGTAGAGAAGCAGCATGCATGACTGTCCTGTGTCTTTTTTACTGCCACTAGGAGGTGCTGAAGTTTGAAATTACCAAATTCTCCTCATGGCAGGTTTAAGTCCAAAGTCAGACTTTTCATACAATTATGGGACATACACATTATGAGGGAAAACTGGACACTCAAACGCTTACTAATCATGTAATCACAAATATATTTAAAATTTGAAATATGCCAGAATGCGAGGTGAGTGGGTACATAGATGAGTGTTCAGGAAGAAAGCTAACTTGCACTAAATATAGTGAGAATGGTAATGACTTATTTTGCTCAAGCTTTCTACTCATGTTAAACCCAAAGATGTATAGAAATATATGAGATTCAGAATATTTTTGGAAGAACACTGTCCACTGACTCAGCTTTGCGTTTCTTGTGTTTGAGGTGATGTTTTTGACCCTAATTCTATTTCACCTGACTTATTCTGGATGCTTTCCTGTTTCAAATCAAACCTAGAGCACACACGAGTTCATATAAAACTGTGTTTATACACATGCATGTTTTTCTTGTGAGTGTGCGCCATAGAGAATAATTGTTGTTGTGCTTGTGTGTGGATGTGTGTGTATATGTGAGCACATGTGCACGCAAGCCGGTACGTGTATCTGTTGCCAGACGGCTGTCTCCTGGCATTGCTGTTCCCCTGCAGTGTGTGTGTATGGTTGTTGACAGTGTGGACGGTAATGTGTGATAGATCGCACTTCAGGGACCCCATAATCACATCAGCCTAACCTAGTCTATCAGCTGGGCACAATGGGATACCCTTCACTCCTCCTTTAATCTGCTCCATCTAGCTCTTCACCACTCTTCTGTTCCTGTTTTTTTCTCTCCTCTTTCACTATGTTTTTTTCCAGTTTAATTTATCTGATGCATACTTAACATTTTATTATTCTTTCTTACCATTTCAACTTTCTTTTTTAATACTTTTTGCATTTATTTGTAATAAGTGCATTTTATTTAAAGATATCCTCTTGTGATCAAAATTGTACTTCTTCCTTTCTGTTTTGTTTTGTAGTAATTTTAACTTGTTTTAATGTGCACTGTAGGTTATTTAAATTAGTATTGCATGTAATATGTAGTCTTCTGTAACTTGTATTTTTTTTTCTTTCACAAATCTATCTCTCACTATATTATTAAGAAACAAAACCCTGGACATGGTGAGAGTGACTGGCGCCAAGGTTAAGTAGCCTATCCTATAATAAGTGTTGGTGTGTGTATGTTGTATGTGTGAGTGTCTCGAAACAGACGTGTGGGGTCGCGGTTGCATAGCCAGCCCCAGGGCTCCCCGACAGCGCAGTGCACCCGGCAAATGGCCCTTAGCCTTGCTAACGCCGCTAGCCCTACGATTCATCATACCATATGTCCTCAATGGGGAAGCTAACGCTAATGACTGATGAGTGGATGGGAAAGGCGCACATAAACGGAGGGAGGAGAAACAGTAGGATGAGGAGGGAAAAAAAAGGTGGGAGTAGAAGAAAGAAGGAACAAGAGGCCAGAGGAAGAAGCAGAATGGATGGGGGAAATAAGTTGAAGAAGGTTAACAAAGAAGATGTCAAAGTAGAAGAAGAGATGGGAAATACATAAAGGAGGGAGATGGAGAGGAAGAGGAGGTGGGGAGCATATGCACTCCTTGGGAGGCATCTGCAAATGAAAGATGACCATATAGCCTTCTCAGTGGGTAGAGAACAGAGGATCTACTGTAGTGGAAGAAAAGAAAACTGATGAGACAAATACAAGCAACGGTGTGATAGAGTAAAATACTCATGAATAACATGTCAAACTACTTATTTACACCAGTTACGCTGACAATACTAGAACTTTAATCTGCATCTGAATGTGAAACCACTTCTTAAAGAAACTTTTAAAGACAGACTCTAATTGGCAGTGTCATGAAAAGACAAAATGAAGAACAAAAGAAAAGGATGATGAAGATGGAGGTAGAGTAACACATGATAATGGACATGAAATAATAATATTTATATCATTTATGTGTTGACTTATTTCAGGGGAACTTTTTCCCAGCATACATGCATTTTAATGTGGATAGGGATCTTGTGTTTGTGAGTGTATGTCTGAGTGTTTGCAGATAGGCTAATGGAGTACTATAGGCCTCCCCATATGGGGCCATTGTTTATGTGTGATGAATAGAGTCCACGTGTCTGTCTCTGGCACTCAACACTAAGCGAACCCTGCCGAGGGCACCCTGTTGACTCTGTGTGTGTGTTTTTGTGTATATGTGGGTGCCTGTAATATGTATGTGTGTAGTGTGTGTTTGTGTGAGGGAAAGAGAATGAGTGTGTATTTGTCCTGCTGTGTGCTTGGCAGTGCCCTCAACGGTGCCATCCCAAGTGTGTTTCATCATCATCTGCTATGACAAAGATGTCTAATGACACACACGCACGCACACACACACACACACACACACACAAACACACAAACACACACACACACACACACACACACAAACACACACACACACACACAGTCCCATCTGTGCCATGGTATCTGGGTGCTTTGGGACACTGCAGGAGAGGAAGAAAGGGAAACGACCCCACGTTCCTGCACCATGTGTCTACTTCGACCATGTTTGCTTTATTTCTTTTCTCTTTTGGCTCTCACTCTCTCTTTTTTTTAAAGTATGTAACTATTTTTCTGAACAAATTTCGTAACATGGATATTACAAATTTTACCCCATGAACTTTCATTGTTAGGCAACAACTCAATTCATTGAATAATCTTTGTATTTCTTCCCTCTCATCACAGTATAAAACCATTAAAACAACAATGGATGTTTCTTTTTGTGGCTGTATGTTTACTTCTCTCACCTTGAGTATACGTATGCACTTCCCCCCTCTCAGCATCACCACAGCACACCAGTGTATCATCTACAACCCGGCCTCCGCAGCATTGGACCCCGTAGCCATCACGGAGGCTCCCACTACAACAGAGCTGGCCACCTTTCGTAGAGTAAGGAACCCCCCCACAGCAGCTGTCACCCAGCCCCACTGAGACCCGTCCCTGCGAGTGGTCAGGACAGCAGTATTCATCTACAAAGACAAGGACAGATGAAGGAAACACCTGAACAACACTGAAAATACTAGAGTCAAGTCAAGTAGAAAAGAACAAATCCTGTGTAAGCGATTTGAAACTCACTGGTTTTAACATGAACATAGTATCCTCCACAGCACAGGTGGTCAGGGTGAGGTGGGAGCAGTTTGCCATTGCAGCAGACCGGGTTGGAGGAATTACTGAAACTCAGGTAACTGCCCTCACAGCAATGATGATGTGGCTCCTTTATGTATAATTGTCCATTGCAGCAAACCTGGTTGACAAACAATTTGGCATATACACACACAAATGGACCCACATACATAGAAAGTAATCACAGAACAATCAACAAAATCCACACAGAAACAGAAATCAAATCACTTGTGTTTCTGCACATCCATCTGCCAAACAGAAAGCCATTTATCTTTTGAAGACTATTTTAAGGGCACGCTCTCTAAAAATGAGTCTTTGAATGGTTACTTCATGATATACCACAATGCCAATACAGGAATCTGGCCTTGTTTTTGTCCCTTCTCTCATGACAAATCTGAAACTTCACAACTTTCAGAGTGATACAAGTTTTGAACATAAAACCATATCATATGATATACAATTTAATTCAGGACATGATAAATGTCATTTTACTAATTACTGAATAAAACACTTTGCAGTATGCAGTATATAAATGCCTCTTTATTGTTGATAACTTGTGTGTATCTGTTTATGTACAGAAGCATGTGTTTGTGTACTTAATGTATGTGCGATTTTTTTTCTTGTCTAGGTACAGACATAGTGTAGGCTTGTATATCTACTTGGACAGTTTAAGTGGATGTGTGTATTTGTACGTGTGAGTTTAAATGTTGTTATTGTTTGTGCTACTGGATGTGGTTTGGTGGTGGTGGTAAATGTATGGCGTGCAGCTTCATTGTGCCAACTTGGCTGGCATTCAATGACACAAGGATGGAGGTGAATGCTGATGACAAGTTAATCTGTTTCGAGAAATTAATCACTGAGAGGAGGACCACATATCCCACATAAATAGCATGTGCTGAGTGTGAGTGTGTATTTGACTGTGGGTCTCTATGTGTGTTTCGTTTTGTGTTTTTTGTTTTGTCTTCAAAGCAAAGACCCTGGAATTATTTCTTGTTTTACACATTTAAAACAAATATGTGGTTGTTGTACAGTGTGAGTTTTAATGATTACTCACCACAAAAGGCTCTTGCTTTTAAGTAGAAATAGTTTTAAAAAAAAAGTTCCTTCATTTAGCACCACAGCCAAAAATGCAATATTGTCAAAAATCCAGTTAGGTTGTGTGCAAAATGCATGTGACAACTAATAAATAAAAGACAGGATGGAGACAATGCCATACATCCGCCATAAAGAAATACTGAAATAATAAACACATAGGAATACAGATAATTCTTTTTAAAAATGATCAAAATTACCTGTATGTCAGGATGGAAGCAGGATGTCCCACACACACCATAAGTGGCAGGACACTGCAGGTAGGAACATGTGAACCTTACACCGCCTGCACCTCCTGACTCTTCACCCACAGAGGATGTGACCCCTGCTGATTCACTGACACATGACCTCAAGGTCCGTCTTAAAACCTCATAGCCCAGCATGATCCCACTGGGTCTGCCTGGACGGGACCAATCTAACCTCACAGTTCTGAGAGAGAGAGAGAGAGAGAGAGAGATAGAGACAGGGGTATGGAAGGACTCCAAATCTGAACAGGGCAATGAAATGCTCTCCTTCACACTCCTTTCACTATACTGCACAAACATGAGCACGCACACACACACACCCACAAACCTGCTCATACACACATTTGCATGCATGGCTAATGTTTTACAAAGTTGAGTTACAGTGTCAGGTTGTGTGTATACACTTCACACTATTGATTTTCCTCTTTTTTATCTCTGACACCTTTGGCAGGGGAAGGACCTGTGTAGTGACATAGTTACAACTTCTAGTTTCCTACATGGAGAATAAACCACAAATCACCACTTCCGCAAATGTAAATGCAGAAGAAAGATTTGCAACATTGCAGTCAAATGTGGGAGGCAGAACATCACTTAAACAGCACATAAAATATTCATTTTTTTGTTGCTATTTCATTAATTGTGGAAGTTGTTAAAAAGAACCTTTGAGGTAAACTGATTACATCAGAATACTTACAGTACAACTGACATTGTGTAATGTAAATATTTCTTTTTTCTTTTTGGTGTAAACATTAACGATTACTACACTCAAACCAGAGGCTATGAAGTTTCATGGACCTAGAACGATAGTAATGCTCAAAAAATGGTTAAGATTAAATATTTTTTGTTAGAAACTATTCACAGTGCATCTCTGCATTACCTGGGACCGATCACTTGTGCGTGTGGTGTGACCAGATCAGCAGGCACGTCCTCCACAGTAGTTGTCTGAGTAACATTACTCCTCACACATGAATACACAGTACACACCTCCACCTGAAATATATACACAAACACAGCCGACAAAACTTAATGCACCCTTGTATGTGTATATGTTTGGATGTGCATGTCTACTTTTGTTAGTGTGTGTACCTGTACACTGTAGACAGTAAAAGGCAGTAGGTCCCTCAGCAGGTAGGACCCTGAGCTGTTATCTACACTGCCATGAAGATGGTCGTTAACATAGACGTGGTAACTGGTTATTGCTCCATTGGGTTGTTGAGGAGGGAACCAGAGCACACGTGCTGTGCTGCTGTTAACTGGCACCACTTCTGGGGCGGACATCCCATCTGGCTCTGGGGAAGGCATGAGAGAGTGCACAGATCCAAAACTATTTAATTTTAAAGAACAATAAAATCTTATACAGCTTGAAGATGTGAGACGTGGTCATCATCAAACTCAGTATTGAGTTGTGGTAGGAAACCAGTGTTCTCAACATCACACGTAAGCGTTTACATATATACAATCTCAACTAATGCAGTAATGTGAGGACGAAGCTGAAGAATAGGATTTGGTTGAGATTTTCTGAGTCACCACATTCATTTGATAACTACTCATAAATTTTTACACACAATCCACACCACTAAAACTTTAAAATGTCCTAAAATAGGGTTACGTTTAGTGATCATCAGGCCAGTCTTGTAAAACTGAAAAATATGGGTGTTTAAATTACACACTGTGACTGTCAGATCTCCAGGATGTTGTACAACCATTTTAAAAAAGACAAGTAATGGAAGGTGAGGTCTATTTCCTGTATATCATACAAGCTTTTTTCAGCATTGGTTCAGTAGCAGAGCCCTACTTACACACAATGAGTAAAGACGCAGCCTGACAAAGATCAAACAACCACACTGAGCTTTTAACCATTCATCAATCAAGAGGTGTATGTGTATGTGTTAGTGAGGGAAAGAGATGGACAAACTTTATAAGCGTGCAACTGTTTGTATAGTAGGACAGAGAGACTGTGTGCGTTTGTTTTACTGCATATAAAACAACCCAAGTGTGAGTCTGTGTGTTAGTGAGGGAGGGAGAAAAAAGGCATTGGCGGTAAGTGCATTGGCGGCTAATGAACTGGGTTAACTTCTCTTACATTTTCACTTAGAATAATCAGAATATAATCAGCTCACCTCTCTTTCTCTTTCTAGACTTTTTTCTTTTGTTTAGTATTATCTCTCCCTCTCACCTTTACTGTCCCTTCTGCCTCTTCATTGCCTTGATTCATTCCTCCAAGAAACTCTATTTCAGCACATCTATAATACAAATATTTTAACAAACCAAAACCCCAAATGCTGCTCCTCTCTCAGAGCACATGTGCTATGGTGACTGATATAACATGGTAACATATAGAGAATGCGTTAAAGGTGCAGAGGAAAAGGGAACGAGTGTATAACTGAGACAGTGAAGGACACAAGAGAATCTGAGAATCTGTGAAAAGAAAGAGAAAGAAAATAAGCAAATTCAAAAGACAATTTAATTATATAAGGTTTCCTTCAAGATGATATTTTGGAGATCAAGTTGTGGAAAGTGAGAAAGAGAGGAAAGAGTGCATAGTAGAGTATTGTGATGAGGTGTGTGTGTGTGTGTGTGTGTGTGTTGGGGGTTGGGGTAATCATACAGATTCAATCTATTATTCTAAGTAAAAACGCACTCAGCTAAGAGAAGTTAACCCAATTCATTTGCTGCCAATGCACTTACCTAAACCCAACCTACTGCTCTACATTTCATTTACTGCAGGATGACATTATCAACGCAATACTGCACACAGAGCCTGTTTCACTCATACACACACACACAGACGCACACATTTTTCTTGCCAATTAGTTCTGATGTTAGCATTGCCCTATAGATTGCGGGCCATGTTAAGACGGTTGGTAGGGTTGAGGTGCATTAGTTAAAATATATTTGGCCTTGGTATGCACGGGTGTGTGTGTGTGTGTGTGTGTGTGTGCACGATTATGGCTGTAAAATAATGAAATTACCTCCAGAGCCCTCTCAGTTAAACGAGCCGTGCTTTGCCTTTAGCACCTAATGATTTTCTAATGTTTTTAATGCACTTTTTATTATACAGCTCAGATTAGAGAGAAAGAAAGAGGCCTCTGACATATGATTATACTGAGAATGAGATAGAACTAAAGGAGACAGCGAGATGGTCAGAGAGAGAGACTGAGACAGAAAGAAAACAACAGTGTGAGCAGCCTCTGACATGTGATTACACGGAGTGATAGTTGAAAGATAACCCTTAAATGCTGAGAGACTAGGCAGAGAGTTGAAGAGGGAAATGGAGAGAAAAGTCCTGAAGACAGTTGGACAGTTGTGCTACTCTTGCAGCGCAGATAGTAAAGCCTGAAAATGAAAACACCACTTGATCCAAGAACTGATAAGACTTTACTAATGTTCCACTTACTATGATACACTTTCTCGAAATTCATATTGTACATTCTGATGAAGATTGAGTCTCTCTTTACAAATATAAACAGAGTATGCAGACATAGCTAAAGCTGAGAACACAGATGAGGCCGTATTAAGAGGTGTATTGTATAGATGCCAATGCATATTTTGGTGGAAATAAGGGTATAAATTCATGATCTTTTTTTCTCTGTAGATTTATAGAACATCCCATCTAACCTTTTGGGAAAGCCAAAGTGATATGTCGCAACAACGTTGTAGTATAGTAATACGTATAGTAATTATAACTTGCCTCAGACATGGCAACAGCCATGTTTGTTGTCTTGTCTGACAGGTAAAATACAACATGTGTGTATGGCTGTGTGTGTTGCCAACAAGCATTTTACAACACCCTAAATCTGCCTCACATGAACACTTTGTATTGATTTCATGCCTCACTACATGATGTATTTAACATTTCCTGTGAAGCACAGAGACATAGAGGAACGCACATTAACATGGACACCTCTCCTGGTTCTATTGAATTTATGTAGTTTAAATGACACATGACACCCACATATGCATATACAACACATACAGATGCAAATTATAAGCAACTTCCAAAACTTAGTTTTTGGGAATATTAATTATCAATAAACTCACATATATACACATACCTCCATCCTCTGTTGTGACGTTAACTACTGCCTTAGTTGTATTGTGTGCTCCATTAGACACCTGCAATGACACCAAATAGGTGGTGCTGGGCCAAAGGTCAGTTATTATGGTAGAGATGATCTCTGGGAGAAAGACCATATTTTGACTTGAGCGGGAAGAGTCTATTGTGAGGAAGTAAGACTCCACCTCTCCCTGCAGATCGTGCAAAGCTGAGAAAGACATGAAGACAAGAAGCGGAGTGAAGAAGTTAAAATGAAAATAAGTTGGGTTTTTTTTCACTTTTTGGTAATTATCAAATGAGTGATCAATCAATCTTCATAAAACATCATGGACAGACTCTGTGTGTGTGTGTTTAAGAAGGTGGTCTTACAGGGTTGTGTCCAGTTGACCTGTACAGCAGTGTGATTGACAGGATAGGCCATCAGAGATGGAGGTTGGACAGGAATCCCGGCCATGGTCATTGCAGTAACTGTCTCTCCTGAGGAGTAGCCCACGTCATTATGGACCACTAACTGGTACTGGTAACGGGTGAATCTGTTGAGAGACCGTTTGTTTTACTTTCCTTGTGAATTAATAACAAATGTTTTATGATGTACCATTAAATTAATTAAAAGTTTTGATGATTTAAAATAGGTTGAAAAGAATAAAAACAACAACTGCAGCTATTATAGATAAGATTTTAGTGCAAGTACCAACTGAAACTGTAAATCAATCCTCCACTGAAGTAAGAGACATGACATAACAGACAATGATGCTCTACAAAGTGATAAAGGGGGCCATAATTACAGTCATGTCTGTATTTATCTATTTATTCATTCTAAAGTTACTCTGTTGGTTTTGCTGCTATGATGGCTTCTATCAAACAAGCGCTAATTACTTTCTTATAAAGTGCTGTCTAAGACATCGATAAAAAAACACTATAAACTGAAAAGTGCTGACATGTTCAGAAGTTAGTTAGTTTACTACTTGAATAAAGCCCAGTAGAGACACAAACCCGAAAAGAGTACAGCCAGAGCCGTTTAGCAAGCATAGAGCAGAAAAAAAAAAAATCTGCTACCACCAAGTGCCAAACAGAGATTAGGGGACGCTGTGTGAAAAACAATTTAATTCTTTGGGATATTTGCTTAATGTATCTTTGAGCGGTATTAAAAGATCGGCATCAGCGGCAGCACGCCGATCGGCTCTGCACACACGGTTTGTTGCGGTGCTGGCGTTTGCTCTAGAGCTCATTTCAGTAATCTCACCTGCTTAGGCCTTTATCTTGGTAGAACAATTTGGTGCCGGAGTAAACATGGAGCCAGCGATGGTGATCTTCAGAAGGGGGAGGGGATGTGGCTGTTACTGTGGGGACTGTGGTGATGGCCAGAGGCTGGTAGGTTTTATGTCTGAGCAACTCGTACCTGAAGGGGAAATTTGAATAAATTAAAGCACACATAGGATGTTTAGGAATGCATTAACACACAACACATGTACAGAATTATGTGTCAATATGAGCAGACATACACACACCGTACCCACATATGTATGCACACATGCTTGCATACACATTCATTCATTCATGCATATAGACACACATACACACACATAATAATAATAATTTAAATATATATATTTTATATAGCACTTTTCTTATTAATGTTACAAAGTGTTTCACAAAAAAATAAAATGATAAAGAGTCAAATTTCAACGGAGTCTTCTCCTTATCGCTAATTTCGTCCTCTTCTGCTGTTTTTCATCATCTCTATTCTTTTGCGTTCACTGTTCTCATCACTCCTTCTCTCCACCCCTCCCACTGTTGTTTTTTTTCTGCAGGGTTTGTGTTTTCCTCTCCCCACAGTGATGCTAATTTCTGCTGTAATCAGAAAAGAAGGGCTTAATGCCACCTTTTAACCAACCCACTTAGACAAACACACAGAGCTGAGAAGAGCAGAACAGAGAGAAGGGCTCATGCATTTTAATTGCCTGCCAGGAAAAAGGACCTTTATTTTAGGCCTAATTGTCGACAGACTAGAACAGGACAGAACAAAATGGACCAGAATTTGCATTAGGACTGAGAAAACACTGATTAAAAAAATGCACAATACTTAGCTCATTAGCAGGGCACTCATGTTAGCAGCTTGTTAATGTGTTTCTATCTGCTTGTTTGCTGAAGTTTTTCAGTGGCAATTGAACATTTCCTGAACATCTCTGTTAACAAAACATGCTGTAGACTTCACTGTGTGGTTTCTAACACTGCGTTATACGTAATGAATAAAAAAACAGGGTCAATACAGATCAAGTGAAATGATGGTAACACAGATTGAGGTTCACACTTACTCGCTCTTCATAATTAGTATTGGATTTTTGATGCACATTTGCTTGTACGGCACCATTTAAAACGTTCTCTCCTGCACTTGGCTAAATTCTGACAACCATTAGAAAAAAACAGAAGCAATTTGCTGGATTCTGCGCATTTTGAAAGGAGTTATGCATGTCTGATCCATAGTTGATATGGCGACTGACTCATGTTCAACCAGCATCAGTGAGATTCTTATGCCAAGTGTTATGCCAGTCACATTTTCTAATTAAATGCTTTGACAGATTACTGCTGTGCAGGTAAATCTGATCTGAAAACAACTTTTTCTGTGATATTGGTATTTTCACATGCTGTAAATTCAGTAGTATATAGTATAATATAGTAGTATTTACACTTATACTACAAACACAGACTCATCATTACTTCTCTGCCTTTTTGTTTGTCAGCAGATGGGCCAATCAGCCAAGGTAAAATAATTTTCCTTGATAGATAATTGACAGTTTTATCATTTAATGCAACATAGCAACTGTCAAAATGTTATGTCACATACATACTCACACATTTGTCACATCAAATCTAATGCATTTAATGAAAAAGTACTACTGCAATATGGATAAAAGTTAGTGATTATTGAAAGCATAACATATAATACAACAACATGACTGCCTCTTCATTACAACACCAAATGTATATTCCTTCGCTCTTGATGAGAAAGAAAATTAAAGGGAATTTGTGTCTGATGATGCATCTTTGCATATCAATGTCTTGCCAATATATTTTTGACTAACATTAAGCTTCCCTGTGGAATATCTGTGCCATCATTAGTAACACATTGGTGTTGTCAGACACAAACCATGTTTCCTTTGTTATATTTATGTTACCTGATGTTAGGTCCATTGGGCCTGCTTGGCGGTTGCCAAGAAATGGCCAGGAAGGACTCACTAACTGCCACTACTGACAGTGGTGCAAGGCCTTGGGGGCTTGTAGGTAATGTGGTGGTTAGAGTGGGCAGGCTCTCTGTGCATCCTCCAACCTCTCCACCTCCCTTGGAACACGCCAACACAGTGATACTGTAGTTTGTGTATGGAATCAGATTTGTTATTGTGACGTTGAGCTCAGATGCGTTGCCACTGTTGTGGAAGATGCGAGGTTCTGGGAGCCGGATCTCATAGCCATGAATTTCCCCATTAGGAATAAAAGGAGGAAACCATGTGACCTGAAACATAAGAGTGTTAGATTTAGGTCCAGTGCTCTGCTTTTAAAATAAACTATCGGATAGTACAGCAATATATCAGAACGGTACAAAGGAAACTAGAGGGCTTGTTCACCTGATCCTTTCTAACTGCCCTATCAGTATCCCAGAAAAGCCATCTTATTGGTTGGCCGGGCATTCTAAATGTTCTCGGCATGCTGAGGACGGCAAAAAGCTTTTAGATGGATGAACTACAGGAAGTCATGGCATAGTGCGTGCATGTGTGTGTGTGTGTGTGTGCAGAGCTTGAAGTGTGTGCTGATGCAAACACATATCTGCATCATAGTGTAGATGCATGTGTTGTCAAGTTGGAGTGCCAGTGTGATCATGTACATAGTATCCCTGTGTGTGTGCATCATCCCATGTGTGTGTCTACTATCAACTCTCTTGTGGGGAATGATAACCTGACTTTGACTTGAGCAGAAGATTCCGTTCATCACATTTAAAAACAGGGCACACGCACAAACAAACGCGCGCACATGCACAAACACCATGCTAAAATAATGAAACGGCTGGTAATGGAATTGCTGCATGCAAAAACAAAAGCTTGCTGTCGTTGAGCACTACATCTGATTTGGAAACGGTTCAGTCCGTCAGCATTTTAGAGAAAAGATGAAGGTAACTGGCACACACACAAATGGTAAAACACACACAGACACACAGACACACACAGACACACACACACACACACTCTATATGTGTGAATTTACAGATATCTAAACAATAAATATTTTGTTGATACATCCACATCCACATAAACACAAATGCACATGTATGCACAGTTACTGTACTCTTACACTCACCAACACACTTATGAATACAAACTGTCATGTACAATAACTGATCAGTTCAGAGCTTGTTGAGACTTATGAGTTTACGTGATTAAGTGGTCAGTGTTGAAGAGAATATTATGAATGGATGTCAAGAATAATTATTTCTCAAACAACCTTGATATTCATTTAATAAGTGACACCATGAGGTGATACAGGACACACACACGCACACTGAGCCATACACACACACAGCCACATATGGGCAGGGTCATGTTGAGTTAGGTAGCTCATTTCCCAAAGTGCGTGTTGGGTGTGCTTTGTGGTGGAAGTCATTTACAGATTGAATAGCCTGATGTAATCTGGAGATGGTGAAGACAGCACCCTGGGCTGACACAGACCACTGGGGCTAAGGCCAGTACAGCCTGTGTGTGTGTGTGTGTGTTTGTATATGTGTTTATGTATATATGAGTGACAGAGAGAGAGATGGATTATAAAGTTGAGAGTAAGACAGAATCGGTGTGTGTGTGTAAGGACACAGTCTATGTCTTTGTGCATTTATGCTATTACATTCAGGAAAAAAGGTATTGAGAGAGTGTAGACTTTTCAAGCCGATAATACAATTCTACAATTTAAGCATACATGTGTCAGTGGTATCACCCGAGTATTAAATCTATGTTGACATTGTGCAAACATACTGTAAATATTTAGGATTAACTCTCAAAAAATTTGGATTTAAATGTAAAAAATGTGTACAAAAATCAACAACAACTTGTAAAGACAATACATAGTTAAGACAGGCTAAGAATAAATTGTATAGTATTTAAAATGGTTAGGGAAATTCAGAAAGACATGAAAGATTAGGTTAAGATTATGTGAGAAGAAGTGTTATGTAGTGCAGAGGACAAAAAAAGTAACCATTTAGAGGATGAAGGGAGATACTCAAAATGCTCTGTGTTGTCAAAGTCAATTGGTACCCAGGAAGTGGCCTGCCTGCTTGTCCAATTAGCAACAACCAGGAAGGAACACTTTCCTTCTCGGGCCTGTGACCCCTAAAGCTGTGCTGCTGCTGAGATGACAGGGGCGGTTCAGAACTGATGACAAGTATTAGCATTTTTCTGCTGTTTGCATTAGTGCAGGGCTGTGAATGTATGTGTGTGTGTGTGCACGCGTACAATATTGTTTCTGTGTCTTTTACTGATAGGCCTTGATGTGGGATTAGCCAGAGCTGGAATTTATCTCTGGCCCCTCCTTCAAAATGGCCGACAGGAAGGAAGCTTCCTCAGACAGGGTCACAGCCCCTCCCATTTTCTGAAGGGGACCTTGAGTTGAATGTTTTTATTTCTCATTAAATCCCAAGTGAGAGGAATCAGTATGACATTGCTTTGTCTTTCCTTTGCTGTCAAATTGTCAATGAATGTTGTATTTTATGTATATATTTTAACGAAACTAAAACACTTTTGTATTTTCTGAGATACTAAACATTCCATATAGTAATTCACAATCAGTTGTGCTTCAGTCATGGAAAATGTATAATTCATATACAGTATGTATGTGCATATATATATATATATATATATACCTCAGCGCCTCTGTATATACTCAGTGATGAACAGACTGTGAGGATCTTGAAAAACAGACTTCACTGACATGAGATCTCTTCTGCTCTCATTCCAGCTCCAAACTATTTCAGTGAACCTGTTAAAAGTTGACTCAGGGTTTACTCGCCTGAAGTGACTCTGGCCCCAAGACGTTTACCCTTGGTGGACTGAGACCAGCTGGCCGAGAAGGTCTAGTGGTGATATTGACCCAGGGTCCTGCAAGTATATATCAGTAAGTAAATACATAGAAAAATAAGAAACTGCAATACAACAAGCTATAGGTCTCCGGGCTTGACAAAGGAACACACTCATTTTCATGTTTGACACAGCTGAGGAATTCATAAAGACACGGGACACTAGACAGTGTAAAATATAAAATACACACATCTTGGCTTGATTTAATTTAATTTCTAATGAGCCCATTATTACAATTTTACCTGTGGTGCTGCCAGCTTGGTTATGGACCACAAGCCGATACTGGTAGCTAGTCCAGGGACTGAGAGCTGATGAAGAATCCAGGAAGGAAAGAGGGGGAGGGTCAGGTGAAAGATGCCCTACTACAGAGACTTGTTTGGTCCCTGCAACTCTGCGCTCGACCACCCACCTATGTCCAGCACAAGATACAGTACAAAAACACATATATTTAAACACAAATATAAGTGTCACAGAGGCAGTGAAGTGTACTGTATGTGATCATCTCTCACCGCTCCAGTGGTCCATTGCTCCACTGTGGTGCACCCCAGGACAAAAGAACAGAGGTGGGGGTGTCAGAGTATACGTGAGGTGCAGGGATCCCTTCAGGGGGAGCTGGGAGGGTTTGAAATTGCTGAGACGTCCCAGACACTGAACAACCCACCGTGGTACAAGCTACCAGCTAGATGTTGGAAAACAAATTTGAAACATTAAAATGTGATATGTAGTGGTATCATTGTTAGGCCAGCAGTTTTCTCAATTAATCACCAAAATGAATAGTGATAAGAGGAATTTAATAACATGATTTATTCTGTTATTATTTCTCTGCCAATAATCTCTAAGCCTGACACCATCTACAACCATGCTTCAATAACTATTAAAGTGAAAATGACAAGAAAAATAAAAGGTTCAGTGACATTTTGGAAATGAGTTTCATCTGTAACCACAAAAAGTTCATTCATTCAATTGACAAAAAAAAGATCTGGGTATTGTGTTTATATTCATTATTTGAGCATTATCAGTCTGGAAAAGAAGAACAGTTGTTTGATTATAATACTATGACTGTATTTATGTGTTTCTATTAGCATAATATGTTTACTCTATTGCATTATATTAAACAGTATTGACTTTTACTATAATACCAAAACAACATATTGCACCTTTAGGTTGTAGGTGTGGTAGGGCAGTAGGTCGAGAAAAGTGTAGCTGGTGGTGTTCCCTGGAACAGTGGCTGATAGAGGGGATGAACCTGAATCTGCACTAGAGGAATTGGAGATGGGTTTGTGTAGCTGGTCTTTTTTTATAAAATGATGAGTATTCAAGCTGGATGAATTGTCTTCTAAGAGGCTGGGGCTTGGGTTCACACTAGAGATGGTACTGGGCTCAATATGGTGGAATGAGCTGGAACCAGAGCCTTGGCTTGTGTTGTTTACATGACTGGACTTGATCTGATTGTCTTCTGAGATACCAGGGCTGGAGCTGAGGATGGTAAGATTGGATGTTGGTCTGAGGTAGTGGAGATATCCACCCTCAGTGCTCAGTGTTGGGTTTGGGTTTGGACCTAAACTTGAGTTGAGGGTCATGCTGGGGCTGGAGCCTGAATTGGGTTGTAAAGCAGAGATGGGGTGAAGATAGACGGTATAATTGGTGATGATGCCATTTGGTTGCAAGGGAGGAACCCAGGTAACTGTTACACTACGAGGATGGAGCCCTGAAACAGCTGGCGTGTCCACTGCTCCTGGACCTGTAGGGAAAGAGAAAAACAGATAGAGAGAGAGAGCAATAGGGAAAGGTAAAGAAAAAAAGACAAGATATAAAAAAAATCTTTGCGTGTGCTTATAAAAGCTGGAGTGGGGGGGCCTAGGGGATCATGAGGGGTTGTTCTAAAGCTTTATTCGACAAGCAACATCAAGTATGACATCAGCAGGACAAAGCGTGATTTAGACATCCGAGTCTAAGGGATTACAATGAAAGGTTGGGCCAACAAGTTACAAGAACTTTGCTTTGGCATTGTTATCAATGCTTATAGAAACAAAACATACATACACATGCATGCAAACGCATTTATGTGACCCGTAGTTTTAGTAATTACAAAGAGCGATAGAAATGTGGCCAAACATGTCAGGAGACCAATTATTGCATGATTCCATTATTGCAAACACACTGTGGTGACTTCTCACAACTACTTTTTGCAGAACCACAGTTGTAGTATCAAAGACCTAGTCGGTTTTTAATTTGGGTCCACATGTGCACTGTCATCCTCATTTCCAAGGAGAACCTTACATTTAATGTCCAGATAAACAAAATGATCCTTATTAGTATTACAGAGAGACATGCATATCAGCCAGATACACATGCACATGCACGCACACACAATAAGAAGCTACACAAGAGCAGTCAGAGGGATATTTCACTCCACGGCAGCTCATTTTAAAGTAATGCAACCCCCCCCCCCCCTGGCATTTACATCCCACTGTACTGTTCTATAATGGATACACACAGATGCATGTCCATATGCATAGACACACACTCCTCCTGTAACACACACACACACTCAGATGCCCACACCCACAGTGATGCAGTATAGCAGTAATGGTGCTGTGTGAAGGGCAAGCAGATCAAGGTGACTGAGCGGACTGAGAGAGCGTGCTGCGTCGCTAAGTGCTACCGCTAACCGCTAACGGCTTTCCCAGATGGCAGTGTGTGTGTGTGTGTGTGTGCTTGTGCGTGTGTGTGTGTGTGTGTGTGCAGAAGAAAAAGACAACGAGAGAAGGAAGATGAGCGGTTGAGAGTGTGCATGCATGAGTGTATGGGAGATAAAGTGGGCAAGCATGTGTATGAGTATGTCAGCATGCATGCACATGACTGTGTGTGTGTGTGTTGTGTTGTGTGTGTGTTGCAGACAATCTACTAACTGATAGGCTTTATTTAATGCAGACTGTGATGACAACATTTTCGACCCAGGATGTCTCATGTCTCAGTTCTGCTAAAAGTTTAAAGTCTTAGTATATTGCTAATAAGACAGTATTCAAATTATTTTACTCATACTTTTCTTTTGGTTTTATGATGCCGTGTTTGATGAAACTGTATCTCTTATCCCTGTCATGGATCTAGGTAGAGTTTCGTAGAGTTAACCGCTGCAGTGAAATCCTGAGGTTACCTTAAGTCATAGTTATATGTATCATACACCTCCTGTACTATTTTTGTCATACTGTCACTGACCCATGGTGTATTTTGGCAGAAAAAAGAACATAAAGCAGGCAACTCCTTAAGTTCTGAAAAACTTGGTGTTTGATAAATATTTAGGCAGATACACACTTACTCACTCACTCACACACAAATAAGTACCAGTATAAAAATGGTTATGTAAAGCTTGCTTGATTTTACAGGTCACAAATACTCCCACTAACAACCCATCTTTCCTTCTGTCTCCATCTCTCTCTATTTCTGTCTATCTCTTCCCATCTTCCCTTTTCCTCTCTGTGACCCTTTCCTTCCCTCTCACTCTCCTTCTCCATCTCCCTCTCATTTTCTTCTTCTCTCCTTCACTTGTGCTTTGTGTCGAGGTCTTTCTCTCTTTTTGCTCCCTCTCTCTGCTCTCCCTGCTAAATAAACAATGCAGAGAGTTGACCTTTTGGGTTAACAGGTTTTTATGCTAGCTCTACTCAGAACTCACACTGATTCAATTACCACCAAAGGTCCACTGAACCCTACGAATAACCAAGGAGCCCATCTTCCTGTCTGTCTATATGCATGTCTGGGTGCCTCGCTGCATGCTCGTTCATCTTTGCAGGTCGGGGTGTCACTCTACCAGTTTGTCTAAGTAGACATTCTGCTTGGACTATATTCTTCTGTATCCTACTATTATACCTACTGTTTGTCTGATCAAGATATCCATCTGTTCAAACAGCAGACATACAAACGATAGTCTAAATGCAGACAGTCTTTAACCATGAATAATTTTACCACAAAACACAATTGAGTCACCTTGATCCAGCTCACGTCACCCACCCAAAGTAACCCCTGCTGTTACCCCTATTCCTCCTGCAGTCCCTCTCTCCTCCCCTTCCCCCATGCTCCCTCTCCCTCTAAGTGTTGAGTGTTATTTAGGCTTTACTGGCGCGTGTAAAATTCTGCAATTTGAAGGGCTGTTAAGTTTTTCAATTGAAATTTTCATTTAAGATGCAGGTGATGCTTTTTTCCTTTTTTCTATTTTACTGACGCTTTACTGCTCTCTGGGTAGGAAGGAACGAGTGTTGAGGGAATGCGTAACAACACCCCTCCTCTCTCTCTCTCTCACTCTGTTTTTCTGACTCCTTTCCTTCCTTCCTCTCTTCTCATCTGCTCATCTCTTCCATTTTTCCATGTCTCTCCTTTCCTAAATGCTCTTCTTTTCCCTTGTCCGTCAGTCACTCCTGACTTCCCTCTTCCCTGTACCACTCTCTTTAGCTCTCCGACCTCACTCTTTTCTCTCCTTCTTCTCTCTCTCCCCCCTAATACTGCCCTCCACATCTCACACCCTCCTCTCTCCAGTAAAACATAGTAGCAGAAGGCTAAAACAGGAGTGTGGGGCCGCCAAGCTTTAAATCACATTTATAAGGATTTGCTTAGCATAGTAATAACACAATCAACTGACAAGGACTAGGAGAGGGGGAGGGAGGAACAATTGTGTGTGTGTGTGTGTGTGTGTGTGTGTGTGTGTGTGTGTGTGCTTGCATATGTACTGGAGGGCGTATACATGTTATGTAGGTTCTTGTGCATATTTGTGTAGGTAAGGGTCAGTTGTGTACATCTGTGTGTATCCACGTGAAGAGAAGAGGAAGGGTATTATTTTTAGCCTCGCACAGGGTCCTGTGCATACATGTGTGGGATTGTGGACGAGTGTATGTGGGTGACTGGGCTTTTGAAGGTGAGTCAAGGCTCCTAGGAGTCATAATGAGGACAAACACTGAGCTTTACTGTTATCAAGATGCTTACAACATTGTCAAAATGTGACAAACAATACAGTGAGAACTTACATTGCTTTTCATATCTTAACTTGTTCATCACATTATTTAATGTCATTGCTGCTTTTGGAGACACTGAAAGGGGACAAAGAGGAGCAAGTAAAAAAGAAGATGATGCATGACCAAGGTCATGAGCTTGATTTGTATAATGAGTATATGTACATTAGCCTTTAAGTAAACATTACCAACACAAAACCTTTTAATTGTCAATCATTTAAATGTGTCAATATAAATTACAGCTACAAAAAGTTGCAAAGTAATATATGGCTTTAGAAAAAAGTGTGCATGTTTTAAATCATGGGGGATATATTACCCTACAAGATATCTTTTTGAAAAGCTACAGTAGATATCAGCATGTGACCACTGAAGAATCACTGTATTCTTTGACTCTGATGTGTAAAAGAAAAAGAAATAATGTAAATACATGCTCAAGTAGTGATAATGGAAAAGTGTACATAAAATATTCTAGTTATCTCTTGATATGCAAAATAATGATAGAATTATGATTACATTAATTCAATATTTCCTAAGATAACTGGACAAAACACTGGGGAAATACGGTAGAATATGATTTATTAATGCAGTCATTCATTCATTAAATAACATGAATTCTTTGTGTTCTGTCATTACCTCTAACCTCATTTCTGTTGTTCTTTGTCCTTTACACTTCTTCTTCTTTCTCTCTGCTTTAAGTTCAATTAGGTAAAACAGTGCTTCAAAAAAAAAAAAGTGTTCATGGTCTCTCACTCTCACACACATGTGCACACACAGACTTACTTTCCAAGACTGCTTGGCTAAGATCATGTTGTCAAAATGGTGCTTTTAATCATACTCACTATAACACTGTGTAACACAAATACACACATCACGCTCACAGAAACACACTCACACACAGACACACACTCTCTTAGATCACTTAGCTGGTGTGAACATGGGAGTAGACAGAGGAAAGGGAGCTGTCCAACACGGCTAGAGTTTATGTTCACAGGAGCCGTCTGTCTGTTCTGCAGCAGCAGAAATTCATAGGGACCAAATTACATTAAAAAGATGGATATAAAACTTTAATGGAATGATAAAAAGGAAACGTGGGTCTCTCTTTTTCTCTGTTCTGTCATTAGCCCTCTCCTTTCTTCTCTCACTCTTTTTTCTTCAATTCCTCATTTTACCTTTTTGCTCTCTCCTCTTTTCCTTTCACTTTTCTCTCCATTTCTTATCTTATTTTCTCTTTTCTTTCTGTTCTCCCTTCTCTCTCTCTCCCTGTCTTTCCCTCTTGTAAATACTTAAGAGGCTAGTCTGTCAAATAGAAGAGGTGAAACCCACACTGCTCAAATGCAAAAAGACAGAAAGGAAGAGAATGAAAGAGGTATGACAAATGGATAAAAACAGAAGAACAACAAACATATAAGAAAGAGGGAAAAAAGAAAGCAATAGATGAAAAAGAAATAAAATAGATGAAATGGAATATATACTCAAATCCATATTGTTATTGAAGGTCCATGTCACAGTGCAGTATGTTCTGTACCAGAGCAGGAACCTTGCAAGGTTATAGCTCACACCTACAGAAACAGATCACGTCAGGAGGATCTTTTCCAAAAGTGGTAAAACTTGAACACTGTACCACTATAAAAAAAAGAGCACATATGTAAAGATCTACTGTATATGTCACTTCAGCATGTGTGAATGTGTGTTGCTGGTCATATTTAGCTGTGCTTATGGCTTTTGTTTTATTTTTTTGCTCATTTAAGTTTTTATGTACCAATTTCTTTTTAAGACAACAAAAATTACAACTGAACTATTGCCCTTGCTATATAACAATACATAAAATCCTTCTGAATTAAATGTAAAACTTGTCTTTTTTGTAGTGTGTGAGAAGAGATTAAGAGGGGAATGCTTTTCCTGTCACTGCCAAGACGATGAGATGATGGGTTTATGGTGACAAATTACACATCAATGTAAGGAAAATCCAATCTGGCCGTACTTGGCTTTTTCCAATCTTAGTTTTAAATCCCTTCTTATTAAAAGCATCTTTTTTATATATCATGCATTCTATTATTTTGGTGAAGGAATTTTTATGCATAGATTTTCACATTTCAACAATAGTCTATATGTCTATGAATTGATGGTAGACTCAATTGTAATTGACATTTAATTATGAGAAGGAATTGGAAATCATTATGACACAAGGAGCTGGAGATAGGAATGAATGTGCTTGAAAGACTGATATAATGTATGTTGAAAATCAAAACAGATTCCTGCATTCCTGCATCCTGGTGTTTTGTGTTTTAATTATGAAGCTGTTGACTCTCATGCCTTTACTCTGTAGAGCATTGATTTGTGATGACAGATTGTTGTTTCTTGTTTTATAGACTTCAGCTCCAGTTAAACAGAAATGGAAGAAAACGTCTTTCTTTTTTCTCCTATACTTAAACTGTCACGGTGTCAGTTTGAGTTTGTCTGCATGAAACTTCCTGACTGTGTATTATTGATTGTGAGCATGAGGAGGTGTGTGATTGATAAGGAGGACAAGGAGGGTGTATGTGTATGACACATGTTCCCAGTATGTGTGTTTCTATGTTTGTATATGAGGGGGCTTGAGGGAGGCAGAGAGAGGGAAACGTGAGAGATGGAGGTTTGAAAGATGGGGCACAGTATGACCAAACGGACACATCTATTACAGTACCCCCACACACACACACACACCCACACACACACGTGGTGACACAAATATTGTCAAAAGCATTCTGTTTGAGAGTGTAGTTGTATGCTTGTGTGTGTGTGTGTTTGTGTGTGTGTGCTGAGGGGAATTTAATTCTGCATAGCAATGAGGAAAGCACAGGGTCATAATTTAATGCATCCTAAATGTCTGCAATTCTGTGTGTCTGAATGGGTGTGCGCATGCATCATTGTGTGCAACTACACTTGTGCTCATGTGACTGCGTATGTATACATACGCCACACATACATGTGTATGTACACATTTCACTGTGTGTACATGTACATGTATCCAATGTATGCAAATCTCTGCTGCTTAATGATAATGTATGTGATAATAGCGTGGTACTAATTAATTTATAACTTTGCACTGAGGAGGCTGTTCCAGTGGTTAATATGATTCTATTACAGCAATTAGCCCACAATGACACTGGCTAGGTCACTCACACACAGACACACACCTTACAGTATGCAAATCTCACTCTGTCAGTGTGTTTCACCCTATTTTGCTCGTGCGTATGTTTTTACCACCTTCCTCATTTTTTAATGTTTTTTGCGCTATTCCGCCTCTGCTAATGTCAAGTAATTAAAAACCCTCTAATAGAATCAAACCTTAAAGACTTTCAGACAATCAAAGAAAACTGAGAGGCTCTATATCTCACACTACAGACCATATGTTTAATGCATGAGGCTATTGTTTAGATCATTACCTAGAATCAGGAAATCTGTCAGACTCCTCGAGTTTAACTTACTCGGCAACCAGTTGCTGTCAGCCACTCACTTGCGAGACTTGGCTAGGCTGCTGATATGAGCACCCAGGCAGCACAACTCAGTCATAGTTTTGTACGTATTTGGTCATAAATCAAAGTATTAGACAAAGTGAAATTTTGACCTGATGATGGCACTACCTGAAAAGTTAGGGGTATACCAAAGTCACAGATGGGGGACTCGAGTCACATTTACACTTTCACACTTTACTTAAGCCAGATTCACAAATTTGAGGACTTGAGACCTGCTTAACTAACATTGATAGAAGACTTTAATTGACTTTGAATTACTGAGGTATTTATGACTTGAGACTTGACTTAGACTTGAGACAGATGACTCAAAAGGACTTGACATTTAAAAAAATAAATATTAGCATTTTTGTAGATAATATAAAATATGAGAATGGACAGCACGAACATCCGCAGGAACAAAGATTACAGCAGGGCGTCTGTTTGGTAAATATTAAGCTCATTACCTGCTTATTGTGTGACATAACAGCGTAGGTTATGTGTGGGAAATATGCTAAAATGCAGACTGAAGTGAAAATCCTCAGATGTCAAATAAAGTTAACATAGCTAGTAAAATGTTAGTATGACATGACATGGATTATGACTGCACAGTATCTCCTTGCACTAAGAGTGCTGTGCCTGGAGCAGATAACCAAATAAAGATATCTGTCACAAGTTGATGTGAGCTTGTCTCGAAAAAGTAGCAGTATTCAGAGCAGAGACCTGAGGTTTACCTCATTATTTGAGACATTTAATATGAACATCCGACTTTGAAACATTATATATACATATAACATAAAATAAGGAAAAGTAATCCCTTTAAATTTTATCTGTCTGCTTGAGTATGTGTACTTACTGTCCTCTGCGGTGCGCAGGGTTGCCCAGGGACCAGCTGTTTGTCCATGTGTATGTGAAACCACCACTCTGAACAGGTACTGTGTGTATGGTGACAGGCCCTCTACATGATATGAAAAGATGTCTGTTCCATTTTCCAAGAGCCTATGAGTGGATAGACACAAACAAATACATTTACTAACACACTTGAAACAGGTCAAAATGTATTGAATACAAACAGATGCTCAAAGTGGTACAACTAATAATTTATTTTACAAATGATGATCTAGTACAGTGCTTGCTATTGAATATTTATGTTTCTAAATTGGCCTATATGGAACCCTATTAAAAATAAGGCAATAATAGTTGCTATGGATGTCATGGCCCAGATGATTCCAGTTTATTATAATATTATTTAACATGTATTAATTGACTTCATGCACAGTTATCAGCCACAGTTTACTACCAAAGAAGGGAAATGAATCTCCTATTTACGTCCGCCGGCATTCATAATAGCTTGTTATCATTACTAGCTATGCTAGCGAGCCAAGCTAAATTAATTTAGAAACAGAGGTCTTCTGACTAAATAATGGAAAACACCAATTATTAAAACTAGGGACTTGGCTTGGAAACCATGTGTGCATGTGTGTTCGGGCTTAAAAAACATGTAAAAAAAAAAAAATGATAAAACGGAGTGAAAAGATAATTTCCGCATTGAGGGACCAATAAAGTATGTCCTCTTCTTCTTCTAACGACTGCGACACACAAATTAAGTTTCTTGCTCACTATGGAAGTTTAAACAGAAAGGCCAATGATATCATGTACCATCCTTCATCAATTATTTTTTAATAAATTACCATCTTTGTACACACAAGTATTTTAAAAACAAACATCTTCTTCTGTTTACATTTTAGCTTGTTAACCTTTCGGTGGCACTCTGAACCAGATTCTTTGATGGTGTGGTTACTCTGTAAACATAACACATTTCATATAAGACAGTAAATGCTTGTTTTATTTCAAGAAAACAACCTTTTTATGTACTCTAATGTATTCTTTTTGGAAACTATATTTAAGTGTAATGTTTTGAAATGACTGAAGAAAAACACGCACTCTCTTGGCACTATGTACAATATTTTCACTGCTTTTCATTACATCCTCATGTCATACCTGATCCAATATCATATAATCATACAAAGGAACCTAGGACAAAGTAAAAGAATATTGTCATAAATGAGGGACCGTTGACCATTTAGCATCAGATGGATAGAAGAGATGAATGAATGAATAAATCAGGGAACAATGAGATTTCCATAGCAGAAGAGGAGGAGGGCATGGCTGTCTGATATATAATACATGTATCTAGTCATTTATTTATTACCACAGAATGAGAGCCTCCTCTTCTTGGATTAAATTGCAATTTGTTGTCAGGAAGCATGTAATGAATACATATCAGATGCACACCCTCTCTCTCTTTTTATTCTATCACATTTTCTCTACCTCTCTCCCTCTCCATTTGCCCTCTCTTTGATTTTTTGTCTTTTTGACTCTATCCCCCATCTCTCTAGCTCGTTCCCTCTGTTTTTCTGATGGTATGTCATATTGATGTGACATATTCAGCTGTGCTGTATAATATACCCCTGTGTATGTATATGTGTATGCATATCTTCACATATTTTAGGTCTCTGTGACATGCGTCTAGGAGTGTTGCATGTGTCTGTTATGAAGTGCTTGTGTGTCTGTCATTCTTGTATTGCTATTTATTATCACATTTCTCTTTCTCAGACCACTTGTATGTGCTTTAAAACTTGCGTGTTCATCTGCTCTGTCTGTGCGTTTGATGCTCTTACTAACCGTATCACAGGCCTCTGTGGCAACGTTCTCATTTGCAGGGTGTAGTGAAGAGGGCCTGGTGCATTGGTGTGAGCAGGGGCAGACCAGGATACATTCAGACTAGCACTAGTTACATGGGCCAGCCTTGGAGGTGACAACCCATCTGGGGCTACAGCGAGAGAGAGAGAAAGATTATGTTAAGATTAGGATGGAACAGGTGACCAAGGAAGGAGGAGGATAGTGAAAAGATAGATGGAACGAGGACAGATGACAAGAAAATTTACATTATTAATATCAATGCTCAACTGCATTTTGAAAGAATGACACCTGCCCTCTAACTGGGTGTAGCTTTGCTTGTAAGAAATGTAAGAAACACAGAAGTGGGAAAATAGGGGAGAAAAAATGATAGCAAAAGAAAAAAAATTCTTGTAAAAGACTAGTGCCAAACCAGCTGCCAGATTTACTAATAACCTACCACTAACACAACAATTTGGCACTGTCTTACCCGCCCGCCCACACACACACACACACACACACACACACACACACACAGTTGGAAAATCAGTTACGGTAAAAACATCTTGATTCAGTATGATAACCATACTCTTAGTGGAAACAGAGATGTGAGGAAAGACAGAATATAAAACAGATAAGGACAACAAATAGAAGGAGAAAATGGCAGAGACAGTAGTGTTGACTATGTGAAATAAGAGTAGCTTCTCCCTATAAAGTGACCCTTCAATCAAAGCACACTTATCTTATTCCACTACAACAAGACAGTGATTGCTGAAGACATCTTATCCTAAGGATGACTATTAGAAACACACAAGAACACACACAGTATGTGGAAAAAAGCCTTAAAATGTTCTTTTAACACCCTTTCAGAATAATATAAGTGATGGTTCACCAACATAAGTCATCACATTAATGGCTAACTAGGGCCACATTCATTCTTAGTACATACACAGAAACACACACATTTGGCACACAACATGACACAAGCAGTCCATTTCCAACAATAGACATGTCCAAAAACAAGTACATTTAGCCAGAGCAGGAATTTCACAGGAGCCATGTCTTATGGCCTTAAAATCTTATGCCCCTCAAAAAATGTTATGCCTTCCCACAGTGACCTCAAAGCCCCGGCCACACCGTCCCCAGCTCAGTTCGCAGTTTTCCCCTGCGCCTCTTTCCTGTCAATACGGTTTTTAGACACCAGTGTTTTTTCTGAAACCGTATTGGGTCCAATTTTGAGCCTGCTATGAACCACTCGAAAAACTGGCTATTTATGACAATAGTCTGACACAAATCTAGCACTGGCCAACCCAGAGACTTAATCAAACTCTTCTGATGCACTATGTTACCTGCCAAGATCAGGAAGTTTGATAAATTAACAAATGAATAAGAGAAGAAACTCAACATATAATGTTAAGCAATACATCTACCACTGAAGACCAATCCCCATCAAGTCACAGGGCTGTGCTCTTGCAGACTACACCTGGCATCACCATAAAGAAGGCAAATATTTAGGTACCACAGGTGGACTCTGATTAAGCTGTAGAAACAGTTCCTTTGACTTCATGCTTGTTTTGTGGTCTAACATGCACTGTCTGTTGACCTTCGAGACACGATCGTCTTGAGGCACATATCTGGGAAAGTGTACAGAAAAATCTCAGCTGCCTTAAATGTTCCAATGACCACAGTGGCCTCCATCATCCGTAAATGGAAGAAGTTTGGAACCACCAGGACTCGTACCCGAGCTGGATGTCCATCTACACTAAATGATGGGGGTAGAAGGGCTTTGGTTACAGAGGTGAAAAATAACACGATGGTCACTTTGAGAGAGCTCCAGGGTTCCTCTGTGGAGAGCGGAGAACCTTCCAGAAGGACGACCATCACTGCAGCTCTCCACCAATCAGGCCTGTATGGTAGAGTGGCTAGACAAAAGTCACTCCTTGGTAAAAGGCACATGACAACCCGCCTGGAGTTTGCCAAAAGGCACCTGAAAGAATCTCAGTCCTGATGACCAAAGATGGAACTCTTTGGCGTGAATGCCAAGTATGTTTGGAGGAAACCAGGCACCACTCATCACATGGACAATACCATCCCTACAGTGAAGCACGGTGGTGGCAGCATCATGCTGTGTGGATGTTTTTCAGAACTGGGAGACTAGTCAGGATTGAGGGAAAGATGAATGCAGCAACATAGACATAGACTACAGGAAAACCTGCTCCAGAGCGCTCTTGACCTCAGACTGGGGCGACAGTTCATCTTTCATAAATTTTCCGTAACCAGGTACTCATGGGTGATCTAGAGAGTGAACTGCATGATTCCTGTAACAGACTGCTTTTGTAACCTTTCGGAAACTACTGTGTGTAAGAGCATGGATAATAATTTGGCCTTGATGTTATGTTAGTCTAAAGGTTTAATATATTGTAAAAGTCTAATCATAAAACGGGAGCCGCAAATGCAGCTCTACCACAAAGGTAGCTGTTTTTTTGTCAGTTTCACTATTAGTAGATCTAAATTACACTGTTTGATAACTTTAGTTTTAGATGTTTTAACTATGTAGGGTTTTAAGCTACATTAAAACCATAAACAAATGTCAAAAATGGTAAAAGATTTGATAAATTATTTGATCAATAATACAATCTATGACTGTATCTAAATTGATACAATTAATTCAATCTGTTTCAGGTTTTGTGTGTGTGTGTGTGTGTGTGTGTGTGTGTGTGTGTGCGTGTGTGTGTCGTGTGTTTGAGAGAGGAAGTGTTCACGTGTACGTAATTCTTGAAACACAGGTTGATTTCTGCCTCTCTGACGCACACACAGACACACACAAAACACATACATCACACAGACACCCACTGTTGGTGAGCCTGTGTCTCTCTCATGCTGTGTTAGCAGGTACAATATCAGAGTTGTCACTAATCGTTTTAAACTATGCACTTTTATGTTCACTTCTCTCTCTCTGCTCTCCTCCTCCTCTGCTCTTCTGTCTCTTGCTCTGCTATCTTCTCTCTGTTCTTTCATAGAACAAGGACGCATCAAGACAGTTTGCCTTAAAGAAGTCTAAAGAGATGCCAGAGGCACAGAGGTAGAAAGAGAGATAGAAAGAGCGGAAACGTCTGGTATTTAAAATTTATACTTTCTTATGCCTTTGTTTTGAACTTGAACAGTAGAACTTTCCGAAGTCTGTCTTTTGTTGTTCTCTGACTGAGAAATGGGTGTGGTGTGATGTGATGTATCTGATCAAACCACATGAATTTGTAAGTTAGTTGTGTCCATGGTTACATCTATAATGAAAATCAAGCGTATAAGGTATAGTTTGTTGTTTGCAGTAATATTTATGTGTTTTTGTTCTTAGTGTAAGTACCTGCCGGGGGCGTAGTAACATTGAGAGGTAGGCTCTCTACACATCCTTGTGTGTTACAACCTCTAATCCAGAATCTGTAGTTGTTGTAAGGCTGCAGGTCAGTCACAGACAACCAGCTGCCAGCTGCTGTACTTCCATCCAATGCGAAATCCCCATCTAAGATAAAACAGGCAAACACAGAAAGAGAGACATGTAAGGTCTTAGGACAAGCAAGATAAATATATCTAGTGAGGACCAAGACAGTAATGTCTTGTGCATATTATTTTCATGGGACATTTATTTATTAGTGTCATCAGTCTGATGACAGAAAAGTGATTCATAAAAGATACACAGAACAAGAGAGGGAATGAGTTAAAAAAAAAAAAAGAAAGAGGAATACTGACCGAGATTAACTGAGAATGATCAAAAGCGAGAGGTTTCTATGTTAAGGCTATGCAAGAATAGTCAAAGAAAAGAGATCAGAAAGCTACACAATGCAGGACTATCCGATGTATTTAGATGGACACACACGCACAAACACATATCAGTTCTGTGGAACTGATGAAGTGTGTATCACAAGGGGTTATGGGTAACTGGGACGAAACACCGTGTCTCTCTTACTTCTACACCTCTTCTATTCCTCTCTCCACTCATTTTAATCTGTCTGTTCCTCTGTGAGGCACAGATCAAAGTCCGAGACTCTGCGTGTGAGTGTGTGCATGTGTGTGAGACAGAGAAAGCGAGAGAGACTCAGTGAATCTGTGTGAGTTAAAGATCATCCTTTCTTCTGTTTTCTCCACCACTATGGTTTGATTACTCTTCCTGTTCCAGTTATCCAGCTACATTATCCTGTTCTACTCATCTAGATTAAACTCTTTTTTAATTAACCTCATATTATGTGCTGACAGGAAAGCAACAGTGACTACTGTATAATCCAAAAATGGTGTCAACTGGCGTGAGGAATGTACGCAGTGACAGAGAGAACCAGGTGAACTAGATCCACTGACAACTCTCCACTGTCAACCAATTGTCTGCTCTCAAGCACAGATAATGGTCTATGCATCAAAGGCCAGATAAATCAGTTATTTTTAAATCAGTTAGATTTAATGTGTCACTGAATGTGATCTTTGTTATATATACAGTCAAATTAAAAAAAAAGATTAAAGCAGAGTATGGTACCAAAAATGTTTGAAAATGTGTGTTATCTGAGCATATAAAGGAATCTGTAGTGTAATATGTTATTTTAGATAAGTGCACCCATATGCGTGTGTCCAGGTTTAACATCTATGTTTTTGAGCAAGACAGAGAAAAGGAAAACACCGCTGTATGTGTTACCTTTGCTTTTATAGTACAGTGTGTAGCTGAGGTTCCCATTTGGTCTGGGTGGGGCTGTCCAGCGGGCTCGAACTGATCGAGAGCTGTGATTGGTCAGTTCCAGGAGTATAGGGCCTTCTGGGGCCATTTCTAATGTATGCATCTCCACCTGATTAAAAGAAGAAGAAAAGCACACACATACACTCACCTGTACTGTATTCAAATGCATAGATATATAAGAACAGACACAAAGGCAGTGTAGTAAGTATGTTCATGCATAAGTGTGTACATACTAGAAGAAAATGGTATTACCGCTACAAATTAATTAATTATTAATTTAGAAATATGAAAAACCTTAAAATCTGCCTCTTTAATCAAGGGTCATAATCAATGTTATATTTCACTAAGTAGATTAGTTATGGTTTTGAAATACAATACTTTAACACTTTAAAATGAAACCTCTCTTAACATCTGACAAGTATTATATCTGCCTGTCTTTATTTTGTCCCCCTTTTCTTTCTCTCTCTTCTGCATCTCTCCTCTATCTCTTTGCACTCGCTCTCTTCTTCAGTCTCATTTCCTCCTGTCTCGCTCTTCTGTAACCTTCTCCTCTGCTGCTCTTTGCTTCCTCACTTTCCACCTCATCTCTCGCTTTGCTCTGACCATTTACTCTATCCTCATCATTTTACTTTTATCTCTAAATTCCCTCCTTCCTCGACTCCTTTCTTCTCCTTTTCCCATCCATCCTGTCATCTCTTCCTCCTCTCCTCTTCATCCTGTCCACCCCCCATCCCCCCACTTTCCTCTCCTCCTGTTCTGCTGTGTCAGCTGTTCTCACTGTGTTTGACTAAATATGGAGTCTGTATTGGAAAAATGCCCCAAAAAATGGCCTGTCGTCAGACACATCGCTGAGCGTGGAGTGGCATTTCCTACCAAATGTCACTGTCACTATGCCAACCCTTGTTATTGAGCCGAGAGAATCGATCGCCTTTATAACGCTCAGTGGCACACACACATAAACACACATGCACATAAACTTTGTAAACGTCTGAGTAGGCATCCCACATGAGTACTTAGGCTTTCATGTGTTGCAGCGATCTGCATCCTCCATATAAAACATTTGTTTTACCATCTTGTACTTTTTCTGCTCTATATACTTAAGAAAACTTGAGACTTAAAAAGTCTATATTTAAGATGTATATTTTATGTGTTTTATGTTTCTGATAGCATAAACTACAATTCAGCGGTAAACTCAGAAGCAAACAGAAATATTAACACAGCAATGACTTATAAAGCACGCTGATCTCACAAAGTATATATGTGTATCTCAGCACTTTACTGACCATTGGTCCTTTGCCACAGCCACGTGCAGTACAGGCCTGAAGTCTGAGTACATGTCGGCTCCATGGAGAGAGTCCCTTCACCACGGAGAACCTCTGAGAGGAACTGGAGTTTAAAATAAGTGCTCCATCCAGCCAGAGACCATAGCTGGTAATAATCCCTGTCAAAAAACACATGATTTTGACATGGATGAGATACAGAAGAAAAATATATATATTAAGGAGTAAACTGTTTTCATGTCACAGAAAGCTGAGGATCTCAGCCAGGTTACTTTAAATTAATACAAAAGAAGTTTACTGTATATCAGTAACTTTGTATTCATTCACTGCCCCAAACTACTTCTGTGACAACAGATCACATACATACATCCCACAAAACACAAAATTATAAGCCTAAACAAAGCTTAACTATAACGCAAAAGAAGTCCATATGACTGAAGAAAATGCAAATACTTAATTGTCCTACATTCATTATTTAATCCATTAATTTAAACATGATGGTGTATGTTTTGACAATACATTTCTTGGGTCTGGGAGTGTGTTACATATTTTCTTTGGAATCATTTTCTAAGATGTCCAATGTTTTTTTTTTCCTGCTATTCATGCTTTGTTAGCATCGGCAGAACTGTGTCCGGACTATGAGGAATCCCTTTCACAAAGTGATCTTTACTATTTTGGATGTAGTTTGGGTCATTGGATCACAATGTAAATGAAAACTGACTTAGGGGCTCCAAACCTGGCAGTGAATGTGTCCTAGTGTGATCCAATGATGAAAATAGCACTGAAATGACAAATGTAACCGTAGGTGTTACGAGGATAAAGGCCCTGAGAAGGACGGTGGTACTAGAGAGAACATGAACACTCACACACACGCAAATGTGGGTGCAAATAGGTGTTCACACACAAACTAATCTACAGACACACACACAGGTACTCCACATAACTACAAAGACACACACAAAGATAGAAACTCGCACACGTTCATACACACATAAACCAGCACAATAATTACATTACATTACATCCTCCTAATAAAAAAATGAAACAGTACAGTGCCAAATGTGCTTTTCCTTAATAAAAATGCATACACGGGGCTCAAAAGATCAGTGCTAAGAACTAAGAGTCTATTCTGCTTTAATCATGTGTGGGTTTTATTATTGCTCAATACAGATATACACACCTATCAGGGAAATGAAGACACAAAAACCCCATGGACGCCAGCTACATCTGGGAAGCTCTTAATGTGGCCAATCACATGTGTGTGAGAGTGTGTGTGTGTGTGTGTATATGTGTGCGGACGTCTGTGTGCTTGTGTGTGAATAAGCCCATATCAGTATAGGTTGTAATAAAGACAGGTTGGGAAATGAAGCAGCGAATGCATAACAGGCTTATTTCCCCTCTTTGTCTGCGTGTTGCCCCGACCTAATCCCCGAGAGGATTATCCCCCACAAATCCCTGCGGAATTGGGGAGAAAGGGGGAGAGAGAGAGGACGAGAAAGAGAGAGAAAATAAAACAGAATTTCACTCCTCTGGAGCCCATCGCAGTCATCGTCGTCATTTTTTCTATCCATTTATGAGGAAAAAAAATTAAATGAACAAAGAAAAAAAAAAAAAGACACTAAGCTCTTCCATTTTCTAGTAAAAATTAAAGCTTTTTAAGCATGAGATAATCGAGTAATCATGATTAAGTGTCTCCCTTGTTATAAATTTCTGTCATCAGATGAGAAAAGCTTTAAGTAATTTATCCAGGCTAATATGCACACACATCACAGGGTTTATGGTGCGAAATGCACTCATGTGGCATTAAGCGTAAAACACACACGATTCACATTACACACATGCATTATGGAATTACACTTACTTTAACGAGCATGGTAGTAACGTTTGATAATATGTAGCAGTGCATTTGTATGTTAGAGACTGTGAAATGGAGTGGGAAATTCTCAGATGGTTTTCAACACTCAATTCATTTGGTTTCATAAGATATAGCAATAGTTAATATAGTCCGTGATAATTCACGTTATTGTTCTATTCATAAGAAATACATAATTTTCAGTATACAATGTGGCTATGTGTGCTAAATGGGTTGTAATGTATTTGAATAGAGTATATATATATCAATTTGACTCAATTTGATAGATAACAAGATGTGTCCTAGAGCAAACAGTTATATTTCAGTTTTAGACTATTTGCAATATTTTGAGTTTGTATTCCCAGTACTTCAGATACAAATGTATCTGACTGATGATGCATCACTCCTGTCTCTTTCTCACTGAAACACCTAAGTATATTACAGGTTACAGGACTTTTAACTTAAAACTGTACTGTGCAGGAAACTCTTTTATTGACAACTTTGAATCTCTTTACACTAAAACATCTGTATAGAAAATACTTGTGCAAATAACTTTTTTAATCTAGACAGATCCAAGTCAATAGCCAGATTCCAAATTCACATCCAATGCAAATAAAATGTATCTTGGCTCAGCTCTGTGCGATGAATTTTAATTGTCTGCAAGTGAATTGGATAATAAGGTAAGAGAATAGAGAAAACTGAGAGAGAAATGCAGCCACTGTGAGTCTGTGTGCTTCCAGCCTGCAGTTCTCTATTCAGTCAAAAGGGAGCACTTTTCATCCACTTAAAGGAGCGCGGTGAATCACTGCCCTGTCACTCAAGGTGTCCGTCAGTCTCTGCCGCAAATTGTATGTTCTCTCACGCCGTCTCTCTCTCTTTCCCCTTCTTCTTCTTTCATAATACCCTTTATACTTTTGGCTTCTGTTTCTGTTTTCCTCTTTTATATCTGTATCTGTATTATCTCTCTCACACACTCATCTGATTCCTCATCCACAGAAGGAACTGTTCTCCCGTTTTATGGTTGCATGTACGTAATATCTGTACTTGTACAGGTCTTGATATCGGTGGGTTTTGTGATTGACTGGGTTACGGTAAATACTGACACCTTGTAGTCTATTCCACAGTTCAACTGATGTCTTGTGTCGATATCCTCATCATGATTCTTATCAACGTTTCTCTTTTTTGTACTCGTTTTATCTTTCACTTAGTTTCCAATCACTTAACTGTGTCTAATAAAATATATATTTAAACGCACATGTCGTATGGATGATTGAAAGCTTGTGTGTGTTTACCTTACATACTTTACATTACTCTGAATGTCAGCATTGATAAATGTTTATGTACTTTTGAATGTTATTGGCTCCGTACACTTTGTATGTGCGAAAGTAAGCAGGTGTCTTCTCACCATTTGGAGTATCAGGAGGTGTCCAGCTAACATTGAGTGCATTGGGGGACAAAGGAGTGACCAGCGGTGCAGGAACATTCTCTGGGGTGCTCTCCTCAGTCTGAGCCTGGCTGGGGGGGCTTAAGGTACACCCACCTCCTGTGCAAGCCTGACATGAACACAAAAGCATTAATGTATGGATGAAGGTGATGATGGAAATCAAAAAGATGAAAGAATAAGGGACTCACAGCCACTGTGATGGTGTAGGCTGTTCCAGGGGTTAGGTTACGGAGTGTATGGTCTTCAAAATGTTCTGAGCTGTTATAGGCTAACACCGGCTCTAACCCGCCATGCGAGAGGAAGATGGAATAGACTTCCAAAACACCATTGACCTGAGAGGGCCTGGACCACCTGGGGAGGGAGAGAGGAATTAAAAGAAATGAAAGAACCAAATACATCCACTTAAATACTGCACTTAACTGAAGTTTAGAAGAGACCAGAAATTTACTGAAATATTCTGATTTTACATATCTTTACAGCATTACTTTACTCCACAATATGTACCAGATAGCTGCAGTGACCACGTTTACGTTTCAGATTAAAGAATACGGCTGGTGTTATTTCATGTCATTATCAAATAATTTCCATTTTGACACAGAACTCCATCATTGTTTTAAAACTCCACAAAACTACACTGCTAAAATACTTCTTTATTGTGATGACCAAGGCCAATGAGGCTGACATTTAGCTGTAAAGATAACATAGAGTTGTGACATGTAATATCATTGAATTATTAAAATAGAAATGCATACATTTAATTATACAACTAAGTTATATGCTAATGTATAATTTAATAAAGAAACTACAATCCTGGCCTCTCTGCTTTATATTTTGATTACAGAAGGTTACTGATAAAAAAAATATTGAATATTCACATGACTGCCTACGTAAAGTTGAATTGTTGAATTTCACTGGCTGCATTGATCTTTTAATTTTTAATTTAATTAATCAACAATCTATTTTTCAGGACTTTGGCAGGTATTCTGCTGTAACTGAAAATATATTGTATGCATTTATGTTACAGTACACTGATTTTTAACACCACTTTACCATTAAGAACTGAAATACTGAAATAAGAGACAGAAAAATTAAAATATATCTGAGATTCATAGGAAGTCCTTTTGTCTGAAGTTGCTCTGTTTGTGTATCTCTGCATGCATGTGTGCACACACCTGTTTGTTTTTATCATTGTGTTTCTATCTGCAAGTAGATTATAACACTATGCTGAGTTAAGGTTTCTCTCTCGCACGCACGCACACACACGCACGCACACACACGCACACACACGCACACACACACACACACACACACAGAGATAGATACACGTGTATATTGTACACACAGTCTTTACTATATTTAGAACAGGAAAGTCATTCCCAACAGAGAGAAAGAGAGAGAAAACAATCACAGTGATATGATTTGTGTCTGCTGAAGTTGCTGGATAGATGCTCAAGCTGGTGAAATCATTTTTTATTACAGTTAATTTTAATGAGGACTAACCTGTTTATTTCATTCCAATGTAAACTTAAGGTGTAAAATACAGAGCTGTAGCTTTACTTGTCAGCAATTCACAAATGTGTTTAAACGACAGATGTTGACACACTTTTCACTCCATACAAAATCCAAAAGTATCTGATGAATTTTATTAATTTTGCAAAAGACACAGCAAGAAGTAATTCATGAAGGAGCACCACAACATATTATTTCATAAATAGTCTTGAAACAAGTTCCAGAGAGTAGCCCAACCCTCTTGGCATGGTAGCAGGGAGAGGCCATTTTAAAACGTGATGGATTCCTTTCTTGGTTCCTCCCATTAAAAGCCAGTTTTTGAATGACTGATGAGTGTGTGTTAGCACACAATTAGCCACTGTGGCTAATCTATCACATTTATTATAAGATTTATATGCTGTCGATTGGCACTGTGATGTATGTCCACTTTTGAAAAACTAAATCAAAGGGGAGTTGTAATAATCTGTATCATAATTCACTGCGGTAATGGTTTTATAAAACTACCGGTTTTAAAAATGTGTTACAAAATTAAACAAATGAGTGGTGAGTTTAGGTGTTCAAACTATGTACCACAATCTATGAAACGCCAACCTGCCTGATGCAACATCCCTCCCTCCAATTTTTCCAGCTGTTCTTTAGATTTTATCATCAAATAATAAAAAATAAAAAAAACAACCCCCCCTCCTCCCAAAAACATTAAAGTAATGAGGTTTAAATTAAATCAGAAAAATAAATTTGAGCGAATTTATTCAGTGCTGTCTACTTCTGCCCTGAACATGTATGTCAACAGGTTTTCTGTGTTTGTAACTGTGCAAATCTTATAGTATGGGTCTGATTGCATGTGTATGAATGTATTTGTGTCAGTGAATGAATCTGCTGATATTGTTTGTTCACATCCTATAGCCTCCTTCAACCTTTCTCACAGTATCTCACCCTTACCCTCTCTCTCTTTTTTTTTTTTTTTATATTTTTTTTTTACTCACATTTTCCTCCATTCTTTCCCTTTAAGCTCACAATGTATCTGTTACTCTTCTCTCTGGTCCACTTTCCCTTTTAACTGTCTTCTCATTTCTCAGATGTTCTCTCTCTCAGCTTTTCTCACAGACACAATAGACAGATATTGACAAAGTATGATCTCTCAACCTCTGCCTGTTACCAATGTGCTAACAAGGCAATATGCATCCTTCCCACACCTGGTGAATTTATAGCTGAAAAACATTTTAAATGCTCAGGGTATGATACATTTCCTTGTCCTACAGACAGTAGTACTCTCATAGATGATACATTACACCTATAATTTGTTTTCACGCTTCCAAATGTTTATAGACTAAAGACACAAATAGTTGGTTTTGATCAAATTCAATGTCAGGTGAATAAAAAGAAATCCATGGCTTGTTTTTTTCATGTTAATTGTCTGTACAGATGCATATGTGTATGTGTTTAGGTAGATGCACTGCTCATCTAGTATCATCCACACATTCACAGACAAACCAGAAGCTGCATTCAATTTACTCCTTTTCCATCATGCTCTGACTCACTCTGACCATTGTTTAAGTGCAAGGGAATATGACTGTGTGTATATGTGCTTGTGTATGTGCGTTTGTGTGTGAGCATGCACGCGTATAAGTGGCACTATGCCCTCCTGCGGTGAGTCCCATTGTAAGTGACAGTCAGAACACTAATGGCTTTCACACAGGTTGACTCTTACAGACACACACAGACATGCACACACATATGCAAAATCCAGGAACATTTGCAAATTAACATGAAGGAAAAAGTATATAGAGATCTATTTTCCTCTGTCCTCTCCCTCTAAAGGTGAAAGGTCAAGTGCAGAAGAATATTCTGGATGGTAAACACAACTTCAGAAGGTCACTGCCTCTCTTTCCCTTTCCCTCTATATTTCTATTTTACACAGATAAAATAGACACAGATAATCTCTAAAAACAAAGAGTGTGTACAGTTCACACACAAGCTCACACTGTCATTGTGTCAGATTCATACACCTGACATACACACTGTTGCAGTGAATGAATAAAAAATTCAAATAGCTTATTTAGAACTACAGAGTCGTGTGTTGTGTACTTGCGTGTTTTTTGATGTATAGTAAATGTATTGAATGTATATGTGTCCCTAACCACCATGCCTGAAAGAGGGAGTTCTGAGAGTATGAGTAAGTGTACACGTATGAGTGTGTGCAGGTTCTTACTCCACCAAAAGAGTCCGTGAGTCTAGTAGGGTAAGAGTTGGTGCTTGTAAAGGCCCGGGAGGAAGCTGAGAGGTCAACATCGTAACTTGTGAACTGTTGACACATCCCACAGAAGTGCATGCACTCAGTACCAAGACATGGGTGGAATACACACCTAGACCTAAAGAGACACAAAGAAGGGCAAAGAATTATACATACTACGTATATAATTATATATTGTGTATTATATACCTTGATTTAAATCATAAGACCAGAGATGCCCTCACAACCTCTTATTTTGAAGGGTTTTAACCCTCATTTATCCCCTGACCTATGATTTCTTTTTTACTGAAATATTCCTGAGTACACACTCTCTCCTGTTGGCTCTGTTACTTGATCAATGTTTCTCTTTCAGTGTTTATCTTTGTCACAGCCTCAAAACTATTCTCCATCTATCCCACTACTGCAATCTCAATGTCTGTAACACAATCTATTCTTGTGCATACTGTGTAATTACTATGTCCATAATCCTTCCAATCACTGTGAACATCAGACACTCGACATTATTAACCCAGCATGAATGATATGTGCTCTCTTGCTTTCATTAACTTACAAAGACACACACATACACCGTTGGGCAGTGTGACGTTTTGCTAATTATGCGTGTATGTGTGTGTGTGTGTGTGTGTGTGCGTGTGCGTGTGTGTGCATGTACCTGTATGTCTGTTAAATCAAAATGAAAGATAATTTATTCTGCTCATATAAAATGCCTGTGTTCATATGTAAGAATGTGTACATTCTTGTGCATGTGTGTGTTTGTGTGTCTGTATGAGGGGCTGTTCAAGCCATAAATATCTCACTGTGTGTATCTATTCACATCCTGGTGCAGCACACTAGTCTCAGTGGTGTGACATGTGTTTCGTACCTTCTTTAGGTCTCTTTAGTGAAAGCTTTCAAAGCAAATTGTGTGTATGCATGTGCACTAATGTTAGTGTTCTTTGTTTCTCTGCTGCTTCATTTTCAAATGTGTGTTAGCGTGTGTGTTTAGTGCTCTTTTTCAAAGTGCTATTCCCTTGGTAAGGACTAGGATGCTCTTCCCTCTTTCAAATGCTAATCCCCCACTCCATTTTACTTTTCTTTACTCTACCCCTTCTCTTTACACCGAAGCCTCATCCCTTCACAGCTACGGTGCAACACACACACACACACACACACACTCACTCTCGCTCTCTCCTCTTTACCAGTGATGTTGTGTTGTCTGTCATTCCCCCTGTAGACCGTTTGGTCGTTGTGATAGAGAAGGTACTCTGTAATGCCTCCATTGGGCCTATCAGTGGAACAAAGAGGAATGAGGATAATATTAGAACATTTTATCCACAATATTAGATTATTTATTTGATGTTAAATTATATGTTATGTATATTTGGGGAATATTTATTCAAGGTGAAAATAATGTGCTCTAAAGCAGATTAAAAGAAGAGAGGCAAAATATTATATTCTCATTCACATTCAACCATGAGCTTTAATAAGCTTTTTATACAACAGTAGTTTTCGTTTATGTATGGTTCAATTCATCAAATATATATATATATATATATATATATATATATATGTATATATATATATATATATATATATATATAAACCTATATATACCATGTTGTCAAGAAGATCTGTTGTGTACTTTCTTACATAACACTTTAAAACTTACAGAAGAACAACAAATCAACATCTTATACATGTGTATATATAAGGGGAGGAGGGGTGGGGGAGATTATATGTTGTGTGTTACCTTGCTGGAGGTTCCCAGGTAACATAGAGAGCTGAGGGGGAAGAGACTGCAGTTGGAGGAGACACTGCATCTGGAGCTGAATTTTGTTTTAATAAGAGTATGTTACTGCAAATATATTGATAGGTCTAAGCAAAAGAAAGCCAGTGATACACCATTTTATCAGTATTTTCAAAACATAGTATATATATCAACAATATATTAACAATTTAATTTTAACATACTGTATAATGTATATACTCAGGGAAAAGTCATTACCTATTAGTAGGTAAGGCAAAATGCAACAGCATTAACATAAAATATTACAATACTGAATGCATCCACTCACAACTAAATAGCGAATATATATCATATTGAATCTTTTGAATTTTATAACATTGCTCGTCATTGACACAGTTTTGATTTATTGTTCAAAATATTTCAGGTATTGGAAAAGAAAAAAACCCCATCACCATATGTTCCTTACTCTCATAAAAAAGGTGAAAAAAATTCCTCTGCTTAAGCGGAAATTTGTAAAAAATGTGTCTCTATAAGTTTGTGAGAATTTTAATAAAGACTTTGGAAGAGAAGTTCTAGATAAGTTATTTCTCCAGTCTTCCTAGCATGGTTCAGTGTCTTAACTGTAGGCTCAGTAAGAATCAATACAGTAATCTGTTTTTTTCTTTTACTTCGGATTGATTTTCGCTGTCTCTGCACTGACCCCTGCCGTCACATTATCTCCCCAACAAGGCCAGTTAGTCCAACACAGATTAATGTAGTGACTAACATATGAAAAAAATCTTTCTTCCTACGCTTCTACTCTTCCTAGATAAGAAAAACATTTAACTTCTTCTCATTCTCCTGTTCCTATTTATTTCATTCTGACCTGTCCTCGCTGTCTTGTCTCACTGCTCTTTTTCTCTCCTCTTAGGAGCTAAGAGGAGACAGGATGAGAGTGTCTGAGTGTGTCTTGGTGTTTCTGTGTGTGTGCATTTTAAAGCCGTCATAAATGAATGTTACTGGTAACAGATGAAGAAAAAGAGATGTCTTGTTCATGTGTCTATGGATCCATGTATGAGGGTCTATGTCTGTGTTTGTGCTTCACAGCCATACCTTCCTCCGGGGTTGTGAGGCTCGATCTCAAACCATTATCATCACCATTGTCATTATGAAGACTCTCTGTACAGCCAAGAGGAATACAGGCGCTTACAGTGACAATGTATCGAGTGGAGGGAGTGAGACCTGACAGCACACCTGAAAAAGAGGAGAGCATATTAGAAAATGAATGAGTAACTATTTGGTATGTAAAGATATAGTGAAGCAACGGCGTCCGGAGCAGAGAGTGAGGTCATACAATGGTTGGCCTTGTCACAAACGTTATCATAATACAGCTATACAGGGCACTAAAATATGTTTCTGAAAACATTTGAGAATTAGTCAATGCAGTTACAATTTTATCTGGACTGTCTAGTTTGACAGTTTGATCAAAGATTGATTAGCTGTCATTTTAGAACGATACGTGCATTTGTTTTGGTCTGAGATGCTGGTGCTCTTACGACATCTAGTGGGGCTGAACGTTGTATATTGCATCTTAAAAGTGCTTTACTTGTTCATGTTTCTAAGTGCTACTGTTGCTAAGCAAATTTCCTGGATTTGGCAAATGAAGAGAGTCCATTCTCATTGTAAAGCTTCAGTCGTCTCATGGTGCTGTTTTTTTGTCCTAGCTGTCTCGGCCCTCTCCACTCCTCTCCGTATTTCTTCAGTCACTCTTTTACATCCACTCTCTTATGTTCCTCCCCCTTCAGCTCTCCTCACCCTCAGTCACCCTCTGCTTGTCTTACTTCTCTCTTGCGCGTGCATTATTCCTTCATTTCTCTCTCTCTCTCTCTCTCTCTCTCTCTCTTACCCATGTCTTTTAATTCAATTACGGACCAGGGCCCCACTCCGCTGCCATTACACCCTCATTTGCTTTCTGTGTTTTTTAGCCATTGGTGCTATTCTGCAGTCAGGTGTCGAGGCCATCATAAATTAACAAGAAGCCTTATCACGGTGGACTTAATGTCTGGCAAAGAGAGAGGGAGGGAATGGAGCGAAGAGAAAGAGAGACACTGAGAAAGACAGAGAGCTCATCTTCATATTTGCCTGGAGACATGGCAGAGTGGATGAGAGGAGGGACGAATAGCAGCAGTGGACGCAGACATCATCATCAGTATAAAAGATGAAGTGAGGAAACATCGGAAAAAAAAGAGAGAGAGAGAGAGCGAGAGAGAGAGAGAGAGAGAGAGAGAGAGAGATGCCAGGGTATGACATCATTGGGGTAGTCCTGAGTGTCTTGTTCCAAATGGAGACAGTCTCCTAAAGCTTGGGACTGGCCAAGGAGACATTAACAGGGTTACCTAGGACAGTGTGTGTGTGTGTGTGTGTGTGTGTGTTTGTATGAGAGAGAGAAAAAGACAGTGTGAATGTGTTTTACTGAGGGCTAAAATGCCCTTAAAATACCAAGGCAGGAAACCTACAAATTATGTAGTTACAATAAGTCAGCATGAGAACAGACGCAAGCTTGCTTAAATAATCCATGTTAAAACTCCTGCTGCTTGTCTGTGATGTTCATGTGGGTCAGTTTCTTTATAAATCACAGTTTAGAAGTTACATTTTAGTTTTCTCTCTGCTTATTCACATGTTGGTGCCTTAGGTGAGACTGTATAGAATATATATATCTGAACTTAAATTATATAATGTCATTTAATGTACTGTATGTACTACATTTACAAATATTTTATAGCATCAATGGTTTGTTTTACCTGTGAAATTTCCATTTGCGAGGTATGTCGCTTTGATAGGTTGTGCCTCTGCCCGGTCTCTATTGTAGGCTCTCAACTCATATCTGTCAATCAACCCTCTGATGTCACCAGTGGGTGGAGACCAGCTCACCTTGGCGCTGAAGCCATCCAAACTCTGTACTGAGGTGGGAGGCGGGACAAATGCAGGTACTGCAGAGAGAGAGAGAGAAGAGAAGAATACTCTGAACCAAGACAGAGAGAAATAAACAACTATAAGCAGCAATATTAATAAATAAATAAAAGATTCATTATCATTAACCTAAACAATACATTGAGTAATAAAAAGAGAACCAAAGACAGAAAGATAAAAGAAAAAAAAATAATAATGTCAGGAAGAACAAAAAAAAGATATGAACTAAAAGCAAAAAAATGGAAAAGATGAAAAGCAAAACAACAGGTCGGAAGTACATGAGGTTAAAAAAAAGCACCCTCGCAACTCTCTGTGTTTTAATAGGCCCAGTAAATCATACCTCACCATTAGCATAAATAGTATTTATGAGAGTAGTAACTTTTTCAGCACTGATTTAATACAGCCAGCCATTCATTCTGGGCTATATTTCACAGCAATCAGCATCCCTCCCTCTCTATAGCACTCCTCTTCTTTCTCCCTCTGACACCCTCAGTCGTTCAGGATGGTCCGTCTACTTCCCTCCCTCTGTCTGTCTCACTGCCTTACTACCTTCATTTTCTGTCTTCATCCATCCTTTCACATTTCTTTATATCCTTCTTTCCCTCACCTATGCTGGACTTAGCACAAGAGAGGATTGGCTTAATGTCAATTCTTTAAATTGTCATAAAGGGAGCAGCACAAATGCAGCATGGCTGATCAGATATTTTGGTGTATCAAACAGTATACAGTGGTGTGATAAAGTGTTTGCCCACCTTTGTGATTTATTATTTTTTTGCATGTTAGTCACACTTAAATGTTTTAGATCATCAAACAATTTTAAATATTAATCACAACACAAGTAAACACATAATGCATTTTTAGATGATAGTTGTTATTATTGAAGGAAAAGAAAATCCAAACCTACATGGCCCTGTGTGACAAAGTGTTTGCTCCCCCTGGTAAAACATAACTTAACTTTGGTTTATTACACTTGAGTTCAGTTTCTCTAGCCACACCCTGATTACTGCCACATATGTTCTCAATCAAGAAATCACTTAAATAGGACCTGAAAAAAATAAGAAATCAGGAAGTGGGTAAACACTTTTTCACACCACTGTATATACAGTTATTTTCATAAGTAAAAAGAAGAAGCTCTTTCATGCTCTACCTCCTGCAACCTTTTTGTTTATCCTGTCAGTCATAAACTTCCTTCTTCCTTACAACTTCCTCACCTTTCCTCTCTACTTCAGCTATTCGTATGTCCTCCTGTTTTTATCGATCATTTTCTTTCTCCCAACATTACCCACTCACCTTGCAGCTTGCTTTATATCCTCCCACCTTCCCTTTTCGCTGTCCACTCTCCCCTTTTCCCTGACTCTAACTACCGCCATCTTCCTCCTTTCCTCCTACTGTTCCTCTCGGTCCTTATCCTCCACCTTTCTCATATTCCCTCAGTTCTTAATGATTTTAGCACTTCCTCCCTCCCTCGCCTCCTTTCCTCTCTGTGGTCACAGCATTGCAGACCTACCAGTGTATCGTTCACTACTAACGAGCAGCTTTATATTACACAAGGGACCACACAGGCCATTCTGGGTTAACAGCCTTTTACTGGAATGCCCTTTTAGAGGCCTTATCAATCTCTCATACTGTCGGGCACATGTAATATAACTGGCCCTGGATAAGTCTCACATACTGTACAATATTGTATATTAGTGCTTTTATATCCAAAATCTCTTAAAAACAAAGAGAAACACTCTTTACTCCTTGTGGAAGGTGTCAAAATGCATCCTAACATTTTTGTTGGTCACTGAGAAAGCACATAGAACAAACATACAGGGGAAAACACACCCACGCTCCCACACATAGCATGTTAAAACATACATGCTTTGGATAATTAATGTATATAAGAGCGTTATCATTCTCTCACATTATTAAAATATGTCAGATAGATGTTAGATAAAAGGAAAAAATAATACAATGTGTACTGTGCTTTATATTTACACACATGCTTGCTGTGCATCTCAAACATATCTGTATAATTGTGCTACAGAAATTGCATTTCTCCCAGTGTGCTGTGTGTATGTGTGAATATATATGTGTATTACTGTTATGATATCAGTCAGAATTGCCTCTTACCTTTGCCTCTGCTGCGTCCTCTCTGCCAAGGACCTGCTGCCCAACCTCCTGCAGCCAAGGCCACTAACCTGTACAAGTACTCTTTTGTGTTTATGCACACAGGATTTTGGGTTTAGGATGGGAACAAGACATGGGATGAGAAAGAAAATAAATTAATAAAACTGTTTTAGTAAATATGCAATGTATGCAAACTTTCGACAACCTGCTGGATTGAGATTCTGTTTTGACATATACTGTTAGTGGATATAAGCCCATGTCACGTTGAGTAAAATTTCAACAGACCATTACTGTGGACAGTTTCATTTTCTGGATTATAAATTTCCCCCCATTGAACTGCACACTGGAAAGAGATGCTACTGTTGTTTTTTTTAAAGACCACATTGTAACTGAGAGGGAACAAAAGTTCTCCTCATTGAAGCACATGGATCCAAAACACAACAACTGCCAAATATCAATGTATGTCACACAAAATATGCTGACAGACAAAATATTTTTAGGAATTAAAACACTGAAATTTCTGTTTATTGTGAATCTTTACCAGTAAAAGGCTGTAGATTATAATCTGTGGCTTGTGTATTTCTCCCAGTGAAGACCAACACTGAATCGTTGCCTCTGCAGTTGTACCGGCTTTCACTGGTGGGACAGCCGTCTAAGTAGACTCTAACAGAACGGCGGGAGGCAACAGAGAGATTAACACTCTGACTGACGGGAGGGATTGTTTCATCACTTCGTATGGTAAGACCCCTTATGCAACCTCCTAGACCTGTGAGAGAGGAGAGAGGAGAGAGGAGAGAGGAGAGAGGAGGGAGAGAAGACGAGCAGGAGGAGAGGAAAAGAAAAAGTAGAAAGAGACAAAAGAGAAGAGAATATAGAGTGGATGAGACTATCAGTACATCTTTTACAAAAGTTTGCAAAATATTTCTATCCATTTTACATTGTTTAAAATTTTAAATAACCACTATATTTTATGTTAACACCTTTCATCCTCATGCATCAAACTCAATCCCTTACCTCTCTTAGATAATTAGGGTTACCAGTAGAGTTACCAGTTGCAACTCCTGGTTGGTTGATTTAATGTCACAGAAAAGCAAGTTATGGTCAAAGCAAACATGACCTGTAAGTATCTATGTTGTCACTTCTATAACTCTGCAAGCTGCAGGCAAATGTATATTAAGGCAAAAATGTAATTAGAACCTGGAGACTAAATTCTGCACTAATCACAGCCAAATTAAACACTTCTTGCACTCCTGCTCTTTTGATTGTGTGAACATGCTGATACTATGGGTCTCATGCCCACAGCAAAAAAATTACAAATAAAGGTTTACTTGCAAGTGCATGTCCATACTCTACTAATTTATTCATTTATTTATTTAAATCAGTGGTCAGTTTTATCAGGTCAGTGCTACGGGTGCAACAAACCACAAAAGCTTTATTTCCCAGTTTTCAAGTTTAAAAGGAAAGGTACACATGTAGCAATTTTACCAAGACTGGATTCTTAATATATCTTGATGTACCGTTATTTCATATGACTTTCTGCATGTACACATATCTCACCATGTTTGTGGCTTCGGCTGTCCAGAGCTGGATGCATGAGCTCAATGGGCACGCCCCCCATGTATAGTGGGGTATCAACTCTCAGCCTCGCTGCTCCTCCCACTACCCTTGTCTCTTCTGCCCAATCATTGACTGCAGCAGAGATAACATAGTCACGTTTTGCCAGTGAGAGTTGTTTCCAGTCTCCATCGCAGTAGCTAAGTCCCACCCACATGCTGAGTTCAGTCACATGACCTTCACAAGCGAGAATGAAGGACAGGATACCGGCTTCGAGCTCCACCTAAAAATATACGTAAATAAACTAAATTATTGCAAGTGAATGTTTTGTCATGTATTTCTAAAATTTTATTTGGGTATTTTCAGCATTTAAACAATTATTTTAAATGTGTATATGCTCCTTACCAGCATGTAGTCTTCACTTTGTGTGTTGTAGGTAAAGAGCAAAAGCGCATTGAGCTGATCTGTTCTAAAATCCATAGAAATGTCGAAGTCCTCTCCCCCACTAAATACGTGTCTACTCAACTCCAAGTAACCTGTAAAAAAAGAGGAAATAATTATCTACAACATGTCATTTTATTACCTGGCTAAAGGCTAAAGAGGGCAAATTCTTGGGGACCTTTCTCTTAAATAATACGCATAAGTAACATTAAAAATAATTGACATATTTGATTTTAAAATGTTGAATTGAATGAGCATTTACACAGCAACACTGAAGGAAGTGTAGACTTATGAACCTGCATGTACCAGTTAATTAATCTGCGTTGTCCTTATGAAACAAGGGAATAAAACAACATGACATCATCATAACCACACTATCAACAACAACCAACATGGTCCTACCATGGCCCAGAAAATGGGCTCCATCTGCAGTTTGACTAGGGCATCCCTCCCATACTTCATATACTGCTATCTTCTTAGTGGCCTTTGCCCAGTCGAGAGATTTCCATTCCTCTGAGGGGCCGTCAGTCATCTTAAAGCTCACATCTCTGAGGCAACCAGAGAAACCCTGTCGCATCAGCCGGGCATCACCTGGTAAAACAGACAAGAATAAAAACCATAACTGTCACTCTAAAAGTTCATCCCATGCTTCCAGACTGCCTTAAAAATACTGAGTTCAAGTTCAAAAGCTGTCAGCGGCAATTGCACTGCTTTTCATGAGTTACATGTATCAATATCTGAATATATGAATGATGACAAATTCCATAAAGGCAGGAGGTTTATCTAGTAGTACTGAAGTTGGATCTAAGGTTATATCCACTGTGTGATGATACATGCTAAATTATACTTAAAGATGATAATAAACTTCAAATAAATCTGCCTTATGGAAAAGAGTTAACAAAATTCTGGAAATAGAAAATACCATAATAAATAATAATATTGTATAAGAGAGTAGGATGGATGGGATGGACTCACCTAAATCCTCTCTTAGCAGAGTTAAGTTTTCAGGCAGTCCTCCAATGAACACTCCAGTGTTGTCACCAATAATGGTGCTGCTGCCTGAAGATGACGCACTGCCTGGTGGTGGTGGAGTAGGGTGGAAGTGGGATAGTGATGTTACACGTAAATGTTGGGGGTAAAGTAATATTGTGCAAAGAGGAGAGAAAAAAAGAGAAAAGATGGGATCAGATCATTTAGGGAAATTGATTGAAGAGAAGTAAATAAAATGGGACAGAGACATTACAAAAAGGTACAGGGGTGGGGAGGTGGGTAACAGAAAGAGAGACAGAGCAGAGTGGCTCACATTACATTTGGACTATATGCACGTAAACGTGACTCAAAGCATTATTTTTACACTTCTAGTCTATATATTTATATTTTGTGTGTTGGGCTCTGAGTGCTGCCGTCGTGCAGATGACCTACACTCAATATTGTGCTTGAATGCATCCTGAATGCATCCAGCACTAGCTGTCATGTTGTAGATATAGTGTAGAGGAGGGCTATGCTCATCCAGTTTCTTGCCATAAAACACATTTGAACTGAGAAAATGTTTTTTGAAGCAGTTATTTTTCTCATCAGACACAGAGTGGCTGGGATTAACCTGGCTAATACCTCAACAGCTTGGGGATTTATATACAAAGAGACACACACACTTGTCTGTCTCACATACTACACACATCCAATCACATGTGTTCATACTTGCTGATACACACGGTGATCAGTATAAATATGAGAAGAGTTACCTCTGTATTGATTGTTTACAACGATTGTTCCCACGGCCCCTCGCCTTGTTGCTATAATGCTGTGCCATTGTCCATCATTGTAGCGGCGCCCTCCATCATCCTGTACACTCACAGCCACCGCTGAGCCCTACACACACAAACACATGTACAAACAAACCCACAATACAGGCAAGAATTTGAACACATTTACATTAATAGTGCTGTGACTTATACCCATTTCCTAATTCTGACCAGAGGTACATGGCTCAGAAGAGACCACTTTTCAAATCGCAGTGTAATCAAACATGCTTACTTTGTAAGATTTTAAATTATCTCTCGTGTGAACAAGGTTAGACATTAAGGATCGATGGCACACATAATACACACCACCCTCCAAGAGGACATGAATGCGCACATATAATCATCAAAGTGTTGTTACAGGGCTTTCTGCTACCTATTAAGTATGACATCATTGTTGTGATCGGCTTTTAGCAAGTTACAAACAGTAATGTAGTAAAATGTGAGTAACAGATCAGTGCACACTCACAAAAATGCACTGACAATACACACACACACACACACACACACACACACACACACACACACACACACACACACACACACACACACACACACACACACACACACACACACACACACACACACACACACACACACACACACACACACACACACACACACACACACACACAGTGATGAAGATTTAATGATGAGATCAATAAATGTATGAATGCCAGAGTATATCAGCCTCTGGCATCTTTACTACCATTGCTGGACAGCTCTACTTAACAAGACAACAGATGAGTTGTCAGAGGGGTCTCTCTATTTATTTTTCTCTCTCTCTCTTTTACACGTACACACAAATATACTCGTTTCAATCCCTTGCGTAGTACTGAACTCTCCTAAAAACTACTACTTCAGAAAGGCATTTAAAGTATAACTGCTCAAGGGGATTTGTTTGACTAGTGGTAGTTTGAGGCCAGAAACATGATTTTATGCATTGTTGCATTGTGGAGAGTCCTGAAAATACTCAAGGCAGCGTAAGCATCACACACACCTATCACTTTTGCAGTTTTTGCTCGTAAAACCTGTCCATAAGTATTTGTGTTTCAACATGTGTGTTAAATAGTTTGTGTAAGTAAGATAACTCATTTTGGTCTATTACCTCTTCATGTGAAAGGGATTGCTTTTGAGTGCTCAAGAGATTGAACATATAGGTATGTGTGTGTTTGTGTGTGTGTGTGTGTGTGTGTGTGTGTGTGGCAACTCACACGTGCACATATTTATGAGCATATCACTTTCCTGTGTCATGCTAAATTACCCCCCCTGCACTGGTAATCCCATTAGGCTAGCTCAACAGGCTAATAGGGGGAAGTAATGGGCCCAGCTATATGTATCTAGGGGAACACTAATAAGCCGTGACACCACTCCCACTGTTAATTACCCCAAACTAGCCTAAACACAGGAATCAACCCAGTTGGAGAAGATATACACATACAGCAGTGCACATAACCACAGACACACACATTAACAATGATCTATTCAGTTACGTAAACCCATCTGCACACACAGATACATCCAATAGTTACATTAACATAATTAACATAAAATAACAAGAATTAGATAGTGATACTGATGAGGACAGAAGTGGAAGTGTGTATGTGTGTTTTTGTTTGAGTGTGTAATTAGTTGGTGGCCTCATGGAAGTATGTGTAATCATCTCCCATCATCACTTTCATCATCGAAGTCGTTGACTCTTTAACCCCTGTACATGTGTCTGTATGGATGGATAAGGGTGAGTGTGTGTGTGTGTGTGTGTGTGTGTGTGTGTGTGTGTGTGTGTGTATGCATGCAAGGGTGCGAAGCTTAATTAGCTTGCAATTGGTATTCACGCGTGGTGACTGCAGGGAATGAGTTAATTGCAGTCCAATTCAAACGTTGACACACTTTCAAAGTTTTTCCTCTCTCCCTGTCTCTCTGACAGAAACCAATGAGGGGCTACAGATCACATTTATTAGATGAGAGCAAGTGAGAGAGGAAAGAAGAAACAGAGAGAAAGATGGGTAGATCAGAATAAAAAAAAAACCGACAGGTGAAGGTGAGCAAGTAAGTAAAGTGATTAGAATGAAATAAAATAACTAACACTTGGATAGAAAAGATTTAAAAGATGGGAAACTAAATGTGTAACATGTCAACGGCAGTACACTCCAAATGAAATAAAATGTTGCTATGTTCTGCTGTCATGTCAACATAGCGCTGTAAACACGGTACACTTGCTACAACTCCAGCCGTGTTTGTTCCAAGGGATCCAAGCTAGATGGAGATGCTCCTGAAACAAGTCCTGCAAGTTGTTTTAAACTGCATTCACACCAAAAACAACATTGTGTTAAAACCCTGCAATGGGCTGCATTGGTGGGTGCATCCCGGGAAGACAATGGAAAGTAATCCAGAAGGTCCAGTTGGAGCTACAGTTTAATGCATTTAAGGCTAATCAGACACCAAAACACTGCACAGCAGCTTGTAATACTCACAGTCAGGATTTTACAACTCTCGTGATAAGCAGAAACACGACAGCGTTCACGTTACAAAGTAATCCACCAGGAATGTGCGCTTGCATGTACTCTATATGACTGGTCATCATTGGCCTCGCCCAACGATGTGGTTTTTATTGTTGAATGATGCTGCATTGTTTTGCCCGAGCTCACTGTCTGTACTTTATTATGTATTCAAATGAATGAGAGGACTGCATTTGTTCACACGCTTTCTAAATAGTAAAACATCAACATCAATTCCCCTCCTATTTTAAAAGAAAAATGTTAACATTAGCTGATGTTGACATCTCCCTGACCCCTTGTGCTCACATTCTTCAAAAGTATAAAAGCTTTACATACCTGTGGGTCAAACAAAAAGTAAGGACGTCCATTTTTTATCTGAATAGCCAGAAATTCTTCCTGATTTCCTGGAGAGAGGGCACAGAGTAGAAGGCCATCTGGGGTTCGAGTCTTGAAACTCAACTCAACACCTGGTGTGTGTGGAGACAAAAAACAAAAGATTTAATTCATTCATCTTCTTCCGCTTATCCGTTTGTCAGGTCGCGGGGGCAGCAGCTTCAGCAGGGAACCGGGGGTCAGAGCGCCAGGGTCCCCGCCTCCGACTGCCGCCCATCTCTCTTTGCACCGTTAGACCTCTCCCATGGGTTGTGAGCCCATGGGAAGGGGGTACAGCACGTGGTATTCCCAGGCGGTCTCCCATCCAAGTACTAACCAGGCCCGACCCTGCTTAGCTTCCGAGATCAGACGAGATCGGGCGTGTTCAGGGTGGTATGCTGACCGATTTAATTTGTAGGAAGAAATGAATTTAACATGTACAAACAATACCTCCAACCAATGTCATATGTTATCATATTGTTGTACAAAAGATCCATATACAATATAATTAAATTGAAGAACCAAGTGATATGTCCCTTTTAAGGATTAAAATAACACTTGAAGCTTTTAAACTCTGCTGGACCCATTCAGGCGTGAGTTGTGGAAACTGTTATGAGGGTGCAGCTCAGTAAAAGGTTAAATATATGAAAGTACCCTGCGTTTACCATCCAACCTAAAGAAATTAATGACCATGGTCTTTAATTTGTCATAAAAAAAATATGTCATAAAACTGGCACATTAACATGATTCTGTGTGTGTATATCCTTCTTTCTTCTCCCACCAGATTTTTTTGTGAGTTGTGCATGGGGAACCCCATAAACACTAAAGGGATAATGTAACGCCAGGCCTATTGCTGTCTTCAGTCTACTAGAACTACTAACTTTGAAGTCAAGAGAAAGAGAAGAAATGTGTTAATGCATTTCTTCTTACATCTCCATCAGGTTCACTGTTGCCCAACTTCACTAAGGCTCTAAGCTGACTTAATTTCCATTATAAGCCAACCGTTGAGGATAATCTTACCAATACGATACTGTAGGGAAAACATGAACCTCAGAGGAAAAGCCTGAGTAGACACACTTGCTTCCGCAATTTTAACAGCTCTTGCTTGTAATCTCTTGCCGTCATCTCTTAAAACCACAATCCATTTTATGTTTTAGGAATGAGCGAGCTTCTGCCTGGGTACCTGTGTTGTAGCTAGGCTAATGGCTCTACCACAAGAGGCTCTGGTGTGTGTCTGCGGGGGAGTGTCAATATATGCAATAGCTCTAACTGCTGTTTATTATACATTAGGGGTGTGACGAGACACTCAGTTCACAAGACGAGACACGAGATTGGGTTCACGAGATCGAGACGAGACGAGATTTTAAGAAAACTAAATTACAAATATGAATGCCTGGACAACAGACTTTTATTTAACTTAGTTTTTTTGTTTTCCGACGTCATTCGGCTGCTTGTTGGATCACAATTTAAAAGTGGCGGGGGCGTCGCAAATAGTTATGCATGTGTTTTCCGGCTGCTTGTTGGACAACAAATCTCGCGAGACCGATTTCCAACCTGACGAGAAATCTCGCAAATTTTCACACAATCACACGAGATCTCGTCACACCCCTATTATACATATATATTATAAGTGGTAATCTCGAAGATCTCTGTTTCGTTTCTCGTTGGCAGCACCATGTGGCGATAAACACCAATTGCAGGTGTGTGTTATGACCTCACTCGACCTCACGACCAGAGACCTCTGTACGACGTCACACTAACAGACCCCGGAAAAAAACAACGCATGCTGCTTCATAGGCAGACCAGTCAGACTGCAGATAAAACCTTTCTCGACCAACCACTGGGTGATGGAAAACACGTCACTGACTGTGCCGCCTGTCATTTAAATGCATGGCGGGAAAGTCGCCACCGTCACCCGGTTGGTATTAATTATAATACTGCAAATCAAAAATAGATAGTGACTTAGACACATTTATTTAAATGCATGTTACGCTTTGAATACAGTCATCAGCGGGCCGGGGTGTTACTGCCACAGAAGAGTAATAAATCCCTAGTTCAGGCTTGTGTGCGAAAGGTACAAATTGGGACTACAGTTAGGCAGTGCTATTTATATCTGGTGCGGCAGCTGATATACAGAATAGAAGTAGAGTCTTGACTATTACAGTATGTAACTGGGCCAAAGACAACTGAACTTTCAGATTCAAGCAGACACAAATAAGATTATTTTGAGCTTTTTTCTTTTTTACACATAACGTGTGTTGTTACAAAAAAATACCTGTGTTAACAACTTGCCAACAAGAATCTTATGTGATTATTTGTACAGAGTAAAAAATTATTTGGTGTGTAGTTCCTTTTTAATGCATACTGTGAATCAAAGCTTCAGCAATGTGAGAAACTTGTGGGCTCTGAGGTCAGAACCTCTAAGACACACACACACACACACACACACACACACACACACACACACACACACACACACACTTAATCCACTACTAGATCCACACAGCGCTACAGAGCATGCAGTTTTATGTGTGTCTGTGAATATGTGTGCATTTCCTCAACTCTGCCTGTCTCTGTAGGAAACAGAAGTGTGGGAAGATCTGAGGAGTTCAATGGAGGCAGGTCAGGGTTCATCAGAAGCCAGTGTTAGCTAAATAAGTACAGAAAGAAGTTAGTTATGATGTTGCATGTTTACATATTACATACAAATTTAAAGCTTCTATGTTCACAGCATATTTTTTTTTTTTTCACACACTGTATGCTAGTATGGCAAAATATAGCGACTTCTACTTGTCAATTGTATCTATAAAGCTAAAAATCACAAATTAATCTCACAGTGCTTTACAATCTGTATTACATCACGTAAGACTGAGCCCATATACTGTACACATTACAAACATTTTCACAATTTGGAGGGGGGGTATACGTCTACTGGCAGTGTCACGAAGGTACTGTAGCAGGACCCCTAGCAATTACATGGCTTATAGGAAGGCTCACTCCTACCATTTTCATTTCAGTAAACTACGAAGATCCAAAGAAATTCAGGAATAAATAAGAAAGAAAGTAACTGAGATATATCCGTCTGGAAAAGGTTATAAAGTAATTTCTAAAGTTTTGGGACTCCAGTGAACCACAGTGAAAGCCGTTATCCACAAATGCTGAAAACATGGAACAGTGGTGAACCTTCCCAGGAGTGGCTGGATGACCAAAATTACCCCAATATGTCACAAAAGACCCACAATAACATCCAAAGAACTGCAGGCCTCACTTGCCTCAGTTCAGGTCAGTGTTCATGACTCCACCATAAGAAAGGGACTGGATGAAAACCACAAGAACATTAAGATTTTGCCAGAAAACATCTTCATAATCCCCAAGATTTATGGGAAAATACTCTGTGGATTGACAAGACAAAAGTTGGATATTGTGGAAGGTGTGTGTGTGGCCCAAAAGCAACGCATTTCAGAAAAAAACATCATACCAGCAGAAAAATATGGTGGTGGTAGTGTGATAGAACCATGAATTCTGCCGTCTACCGAAAAATCCTGAAGGAGACTATCTGGCCATCTGTTTGTGACCTCAACCTGAAGCGAACTTGGGTTCTGCAGCAGGACAATAATCCAAAACACTCCAGCAAGTCCTGAATAGACTCACTACAAATTATTGCAAACACTATCACAAATGCTGCCAAGGGCCCAACCAGTCATTAGGTTTAGGAGGCAAACACTTTTTCACACAGGGCCATGTAGGTTTGGATTTTGTTTTCCCGTAATAATAAAAACCTCCATTTAAAAACTGCATTTTCTGTTTACGTGTTATCTTTGACTAATTTAAATTAGTTTGAAGATCTGAAACATCTAAGTGCGACACACGTGCAAAAAAAATAAGAATTCAGGAAGGGGGCAAACTCTTTTTCAAACCACTGTATATAAAGAGCAAATCAGTATACAGTTGGAAGAAGACATAGATGTTCTTTACATCAGACTTGAATTCTGTACATCATGCAGGCATGTGTCATTTACATTCATGACCTTGTCACCACAGAGATGAGTGAAGTCATGACAGATACCTGACATTACATTATCCCCTTTTAACCTTCTCTCTGTCACATTCTCCTGATCTCTCATACCTTCCTTTCTTTTCTCTCTCTGCTTTTAACCTTCCTCCTCTTTTTCTTGACCTTTTTATTCTCCTTTTCTCCACCTATATCTGAATATTTTTTTCTTTTTTGCAACATCAATTCTTTTACGTCTTTCACTCTCAGCTCTGCTTCCTCCCATGTATCCTACTTTTGTTTCTCTTTTACTGTTATAACTCTGGTGTAAACAGTTATCTATCATCAATCAGGCTGCAGATAACATTACACTGTGCTTTATATAGTCCATGCAGACATAGGATGTACATACTGTAGTTTATCACTCACATACACACTCATAACCAGTCATGTACACAGAGGACAGACCCATGACACACACACACACACACACACACACACACACACACACACACACACACACACACACACTTTGACCTTGGAGAAGGACCATTACTATTATATATGCCTCATCAGCACAAGAGTTCCTATACATTTTATACAATAGAAAACAGCTATGTAATATCCTGAACTTTGTTAAAATGCATTAGGCCTTTTTCCACTGTCTTAAGTGAGTTTCCTTATGTCATGCTGTGTTTATAAAGAAACTGTAGATACAGTATGTGGCTATTACAAGTTATTGAAGCGATATATGTAAGACAAACAACTCTTACTGTTTGCATATAATGTACAGTATGTTTGTTTGAGTCTGTGTGATGAGGAGGGACAGAGTGTCAACACATGCTTGGGCAAGGTGTTTGGCCTCAATGTACAGTATCTAAGTGACACTGCTCGTGCTCAGCATTACTTCGTTCAGATTTCCCCACAGGACTTGTGCTACTTCACACTGACAACCACTTTGCAGCCATCAACAAACAGACCTGAGCACACATCATGACAGGTGTCTCTGTTATACTGAGTGCATGCAAGCACACACACATAAACACAAACAGGACATACCAGCATGTGTTTGTGCACCTGAGAACGCATACTAAAACCTCACAGACACACATATGCTCAAACACATACACAAACATGCCTGTATTCCTTTTGTGCGTCATTGTTTAATATTAAATAATTGATACATTGCCAAATTATAGAAAAAAAAGAGAACTTCACGTGTTAAAAAATTATGTAAAGCCTTTGGTGACTCCAGAGGGGGCAAAGCAAAATCTGGTAAGTTGCTAAAGTCAAGATCAATTGATGTCACTTGTGGAGCTGAAGACTCCTAAAAGTAACTTTAGGCTGGGAGGGGTTAATCACTGTATAGTATCTAAAATTTCTTTCTCCTCTGAGAAGCATAATTGTGGTCACAATGTCCTCCGGGCAATCTGCTCATTGTTTTCTGATATTTCATGTGTATAGAATAAAGATCAAAGGTTCAGTTTGACTGCCTGTTCATTTGTTATAAAAAAAAATTAAATGGCAGAGATGGACAAAAGTTGACTGAGTGACAGAAAACATTGGGGACCAAATCCCATTGCAATCTGGCCATCAGATGTGAAGATATCCTACTGTGTGTAAAGTGTTGAACAAATTGATCAAGCAACAAATCTATTGATCAAACAACACAGCTGGCATGCAAAAACTTGACGTGTGTAATGCAAAAACATTCTACATGTTGTAAATTATTAATTCTTGGCTCAGTTGAGTCGTCCATGATTTATCACAGGGTTGGCAGTTCAATCTCCAACTCCTCCTGTCCACATGTTCATGACACTGAACCCCAAATGACTCCTGATGGTCAGCACCTTGTAAGGTAGCTTGTTGCCATCGGTGTCTGAGTGTGAATGGGAGGCAAATTGTAGTGATTTGAAAAAAAGCACAACATAAATGCAGCCATTTACCATTCGTAAAAGGGTATGAGATGGTTAACTGGAATAGCCTGTGTGTAATCTACAGCATGCATGCACAATATCTAATCAGCCCTTACTCTCCTCTGAGTAGTATGAAAAAGACCTTTGTCATTAAACTTAACCTGTTTTGTTTCACAATGCTGTTGCATCAAAATCGGACTAGTTTTTTATATGTGACAGATTATTTAATGTACTGTAAAGAATACATTTTATGACCTACAAGTACAGAAAACCAGTTATACCCACACCAAGTTGTTAAGTGAGATAATTTTATGATTTAAATCTTTTATTCAAGTCTTTTATTAATTAAGAAACTATTATGGACTGTTGTAAATTAAGATTGTTGTTCACTCTGAATGTTGTCTGTCTATCTGTGCCTAAGCAAACAGAAATTAATTTGACATGTTCTACAATATGTAATATTAACAATTAGCAATATTCAGCCATTTAAAGTTTTAAATAGAGTCTTATTTATTAGGTAGTATTATTTCATATGTTATTGTATTGTTTCTCCTCTCTCTGTCTCAGTAAACAGAGGAGGTTGTGTGTAATCATCTACACAACATAACCTGAATAACTCCAGTCATGTTAGCTCTCTGCTGGCATTAATCAGAGCCTGGCGTATTAATGAGAGCGCGGCAGCTAGCTAATTACACCCATAGATTCTGCAGCAGCCCATTAAATATACAAATGACAGAATTAAAGAGCCCAGCCTCTTCTGATTAATCTTTAAATGGGGAAAAACTAATGATGTCTGTGCAAACTTTCCCTTCATACATTTCTCCCCCTCTCCTCTCAACGTCAATGCCTAGCAATCAATCATATTAATTAAGGAAAAATAATTTGTATCATTTAACATTTCCCTCTTTCCTGCTCAGTTGCTGCAGTGGTGTTGCAGCAATGTACTGTATTAGACGTGTCTGGAAATTATCCAAGTGTATATGTTTCTACATTCATTTTTTCAAAACTGTTTTTGATGTTTCATTTCTCTTAATTTACTGTAGGTTGAAGAAATATATCTGGATTAGCGAAAATATGAGCAGGCCATCTCCTCATTCCAATCAACCCATTTCAGACTCAAATACTGAAGAATTACAAATGATTTAAATACATTATTTTACAAAGACTAACACATTTCAGTCTTAACTGGAAGAGATGCACAGACTCCTTAATTCAAAGATGAACAAGGAGAGTAGAAAGTCGTAGAGGCATCATAGATAAGATGAATGGACTAACATGCATTTATGGAAACAAACACTTACAGGGTATTCATATCACTGCACTGATTGCATATGGTTATAATCCTGTTTTATCTAAAGTAAGATTCAGTGTGGTAAATATTGACCTTAAGTACCCTAAATTCATTCAGTATTGAGAAACCTCGTTAATCACAAGTGAACACACTTATCATATATGGAAAATCACAATAGCAGCGCATGGAAAACAACCTATTTGGCCAAAAATAATTTTAGTAAAGTGGCCATAAAATTTAAGGTGAAAGGGCAAATAAGTGATTTTACATGGTAAACAATCTTGATCCTAACTAAGATTTAACATAACACACAAAGTATTGACCCTGCGCAAAGATGTGCCCTTAATTCACATGTTTAGAAATGAGAAAGCCTGGAGTATGAACCTTAATGAACAATTTATGGAAAACAAAAAAGTATTAATATTCCAAGAATGGTGCATAATGTTGACAGAGAAAAATGATGATAGGCTGTTTCCTACAGAAAGCCCATAAGGATGCTCTGAAGCATCAATGCTGCTGCTGAAATAAAAACCTCATGTGGATTCAAAATACCATAATTTCCAAGCAATGCATGTTTTCAAATTTTGTCTGGAGTTATGGAACTACAAAAATACTATACTAATATTAAGTTTTTTACAGTTGTCATTGCCAGAGTTACTAGGTTTCCACAAGACATCAACGATTGACGAGTCTCTCCTCTGTGATCAATTGACTCTCGAGGGGGCATTACACTGCATTACATTCATAATCCAATTTGGCTTTGATTTGTTCGCTGTTCCGTGCGCTTCGATGGGAATAATTGTCTGTAGATGATGCTATTAGTATTGATGGTTGTAAAAGGGCGATGGTTTTGAGGACTGCCGACACATTGATGGTCCAGAATAGATCCGGTCTGAAAGTGATTGTCTGATCCATTACCCTTTATGAAGAAGGAGAGTAGAAGAGATAAGAGGCACCCCTCGATAGCAAAAATCATCATCTATTTGCTGGGAGTACTCAGAGAGATCTATTTCCCTTTGTGATGAAGGTGCATGGATGAGATCGAAAATAATCATTTACTGATTGGGGAGAAGAATACAGCATTGAGCACAAGCAATGAACGTGACCCGACAAGGGAAAGAAATTTGGAAATTAAAAAAACAAAACAAAACAAGTATTGGTTGGAATAAAACACAGAGCACAAAGTGACCAATAAAGTTTTATGGAAGTACGCTTGCAGAGGATAAAGAGGAGGTCAGAGATATTGATTTACCTACATTTCTGATCTGGGATCTTTATAAACTATAATCCAAAAAATTATTGCTTACTACTATATTTTTTGTAAAAACACATCTACATCACACAGCTAGCCTTTGTGAAGAAAGGAGACAGTAAGTGAACACACAGAACAAACAGTTTATATTATAGGACTGTAATTAGTAAATAATAAGACTTCCTGATAATTGATTTTGTGTTAAATGTAAGCTAATTAATGCTGCGTATGCTCTTATTAGAAGGTGATTTTCTCAAGTTAAAACAAATACATGAATATCAAGTGTTTAATTTGTTTTCACCTCTAATGAAAGTCAGAAAATCAAACATATCTTTATACTAATAAAATGATAATTAAGGTTATTATTGTGATTTGAACAGATTTCATTTGGGTGGTTTATCTATCCAAATACACTCCTTCCATTTCATAGAAGATCATCCTTGTAGCCTACACAACTGTCAAAAGGTCTTTACTAAAACAAAAACAGAAGTTTTTATAAAGCAAGTATGTATGCATGCTTAAAAACTGTTGGTAATTCGTCATTAGCAGACTCGGTGTAGTAACACATGAAAGTGGTTTATTTGACCCCCCCTGTTGTCTTTTCCTCTTTTCTCCTCCTACGACTTTCCCATTTAAAAGGCAACTAAAAAGCACAATTCCAATACTTTATTCAGTATTTGGACACTAGCAGAGTGTTTGATTGCACTCACACGAGGATTCAAGGAAATTCATCTTTGACATGTCATCATACAGTTTAAACATGTCTTGGAAAGACTGCATCTCCAAACATTATGCCCACAAAAAAGACAGAAGACTCATGATACAAGGTTTATGCAGGATAGTGAAGTAATCTCAAGTGGCACTGAAGAGCTTTTCCTGCTCAAATCTCACTGATTAGTATCAGCAGTCATTAATTATGAGCGTCAGACTGGGTGATGTTCTCAGATGAAGCAGAACATGTTTGGCTGTGCAGCTCAACCCTCTAATGATGCTGGTAAACAGAAAGATAATTGTCCTTTAAGATGACTGGAGAAGTCATTCTAAAGAAATGTCACAAGAAGACTGAGACAGTGCAGTACAATCACTGAAGAACAAAATAGCCCAATAAAACCAGAGACTTGTACATATGAATGCATGTGCACACATACTTGCATGTATATAGCAACAAAGACAGACATACAGTGCAATATCTGGTAACACACACGTATCTAGACATGCTTTTTTACCTGTGAAGTCACTGTTGATGGGAAGGGTGTCACTGGGAAAGTGGTAGTAACTGTTGCCTGGGAACCTGGTTCCTCTGACAAAAGGACCGTGTGGGTCAGAAAGAGAGACATCCGTCCTCTCCACCTGAAAAAATAAGTAAGAGTAACTATAACAGTAACAATAAAAACATGTTTTAGGGTTGTAAAACTGTCATTTCTCTAATAATAACAACATTCACTAATCATTAATTTGTATATAATGATAATAAAATCATATAGTGTTTAATTCCAGCTAAATGGTTTAGAATCATAATAAATCCTATATTCTCAAAGTCTAGGTTAAATAAAGACATATAAAGAAAAATGAAAGAAGAATGCAACACTATTACAGACCTGGTATAATGGGTGTGGTCCATTGAGTTGGGCTGGGGGATCCCAGTCTATGTGAATAGTGGTTTCATTTACAGGATGTAATCGAGGTGGGGACAGGCCTGTTGGAGCTGAGAAGAAAGGGGTAAAAAATTAGAGACTAAATGTCAACTCAATGGAAATAAGAACTTCCTAGCATTTCAATATATCTTGATAATATAGTATTATTTGCTTGTCTCTATGCCACAATTTGCATGTATTCAATGTCTGATTTACTACTACTAACTCATCTCCTGGACTGCACCTTGTATTGCCCTCCAGACGCATCGTGCCAGTGAAAGAGAACTCATAAGCACAGTGCGATTTCTAAGCTCAGAAAATAAATGACAGAGAGAGAGAGAGAGAGAGAGAGAGAGAGAGAGAGAGAGAGAGAGAGAGAGAGAGAGAGAGAGAGAGAGAGAGAGAGAGAGAGAGAGAGAGAGATGGATGCAAATGGGCAGAGGTTCTGAGTAAAGTGGGTGGAGGTGGAGATGGTGTTATGGATGTTAGTACTGAGGTAAACACAGTACAGTAATTTTGCAGTTCATTAATAGTCAAGTTGAAATTGTGTGCTATATTGAGGCCCGAGTTTTCCTGCAGAAATGACAGCAAATTGTATGAAGTGAATCCAGTAAAACACATAATACACCTCTGTTTGCGTGATCCTAAATAATAAAAATATATGCAATGAGGACAGAGGCCCTTCATGCACTTGCACAAATGACATGTAAACTGAGTCTTCAGCCTGGTGTGTGTGTTTAATGTGTGTTTGGGTCATATATGTCACATCTGCACCAGGAAAACGGGTCCAAACCCTAGTGAATCTGGCCCAGTGTTTTCATTGATTTACATTAGATGTCAAGCCAATAAAATAATTTTGTGGTCTTGTTATTTTTTGTTATTTTTAGTTGAAACATGTCTCTCATATTGCCAGACTAGCCAAATGTCCCACTTTAATTTAACAGAGGGTCAATTTAATTTCCTTCTTTCACTTTAGATGTTAAATTTAATGTCCTTTGAAACATACTGGGAGCTAGTGGAGACTCAGCTTCAATATGTATTATAAATAAATCAACCTGAGATTGGCTGATATGGTGAGGACATATATAAAAATGGAGAGAGAGACATCACAAGTGATGGAGAGGTGTACAGATGGGAAAGGTGTGTGTGCATTAAGTGTCATTCAATTCTTGTGATTCTGTGTATGTGTGTGTGTTTCTGTAATGGTCTAAATGGTCTGTGGTAGGAGTAAATTAGCTTTCAGTGACACGGATGCGACCGTCTTTAGTGTGAGTTCTAATAGAGCTCTTAAAAGGAAAGTGGACAGCTTGTCTTGGGTGGCTCATCTTGGCACATCAAACCATAAATTACTGCCAATCGATAGCTTACCAGTCTATTGAAATTGAGCTATGGTGACATTTAGAACATTGTCTGCGCCACACACACACACACACACACACACACACACACACACACACACACACACACAATCAGTATCAGTGTGTCTGTGTTTGTGAGTGGCGTCATAAAAGACAGCTCTCCCTCTTAGTGGGTATTCAGACTGAAAAAAGTGCTTAGTTGGTGGGGCATGTAGTTTCAGGTACTGGTAGGACAGGACATGAAATGCAATCAATCAAGTCCAATTTGTTAACAGATCAGTGTATTTGAATGCTTCTCAGATGCCAAAACATTATACAGAAGATTATAACAGTCAGATAAAGGATTTTACAAATCTGGAAAGTTATGATGGCGGAGATAAATTTAGCTTCTGTTTGACTATTTCATTAACAGTAGAAAAACAGCGTTCTCATTACAAAGTAGTCCACCAAGTCCACCAACACAGCACCTTGCCTAAGACTGTTTGAACTTTTTTGCTGGACGAGCCTGTGTTTTTTCCCCGAAGCCCACAGCGCTAGCTCCCCTGCTGTGCTGCCAGACTGCCCCCATTCTAATAATTGAGAGGGAGGCATTTTTCAAGCAGAGTTAAATTAGCCTGAATGCAGGCTTAGTAATTGGTGGGGATTGAATGTGCAGTCCTGTATTCTTTTGCTTGTTAATCCACTGTCCTTAACACTATGACACATTCAGTTTGACGGAAGACACTTGCCTTATCATGAGTGTGCTCAAACACACATATGTACAAACTCACCCACACACACACACACAAGGTTAACAGTCCACCAGAAAGGTTAATTTTAGCTGCCGACATGGTAATGAAGCAGCTAAATCATGGGCCATCTCCCAGGAGCAATTGTGCATGTGTGTGTGTGTTTTCTGTTTTTACAGCGACTGACATGTCTTAACAGGCTCTTAGCGTACAGTTACACAGGCACACTACTTATTGACATGGCGATCCCTTGCCATGCATATTTCTCTCCTCAAGAAGGGCCTCAGGCCAATTATGCGTAAATCAATAAAGTTCCTGTTCTGTTGAGTGGTGTTACAGTGTAAGTGTGTACGGTATGTGTGTATGTCTCTGTGTGTGTCTGTCTTGTAGAACAAGCCTTTATGGATGTAGGATACATAAAACATCACCATCAGCCCCTGATTAGCCACTCACTTTACATCGTGATCGATAACTTTGTGGGAAGACACACACACAAAGAAACAATTGCAAATGTGTCAACACACATGGATAGAGAGCTCTTTCCTTGTGTTGTTGTGTCTGCCTCAGTTTGTGCACTAATGTTTGGTCATGTGCTTTGGTGTAACTCCAGTGGTTTCGCAGATGCTGCCTGCTCACTTACAACAGATGGTAGCTGGCTCTAATGGCCCAGCCTTATGTGTGATAGATTTATCAGTGCATCAGTGCCGTGCTCAAGAACATCTTACCAGGAGCACCACTTAATGCGAGTATATTTTCATTCACAGAGTTTGATTCAGGAGGTGTCATAATTTTAATGTTGTTTCTGTAAAATACCATTTTAAGAGCAAATTTAAAGAAATTTAAGACAGATGTTTCTGAAAATCATGCCCCAAGCAATATGTTTTTTTGTAAAATTGTTCATCAGCAATATATATTATTTTAGATTAAATAAAGTAAGTAATCTAAATTTAAGCACAGGAAATCATTAGGATGAATTGGTTCTACATGCTGTCAAACTTCTGATTTTGTTGTCAAGAAATATAATATAATAAACAAACTCATAATATGGTTGCTAGTAGTCTAAATCTAACAAAACAGTAGCAGCTGTGCAAAAGCTATTAAAGTCAAACACTATATATATTGTATTGAATGTACAAAAATAACCTTGTACAGTACATATAAACGGTTACATGAATATTCACAAAAGCAAACAATAAAAAGTAACAGGAAAGAAAAAAGAAACAGCTTTTAGGAACTTTCTTACAACTCTTTTGTTCCCCACTGTTTCCAGCCATTTTATTAAGGGTATCTATCTACCAATACCTCTTAGATAGCACTCTAAAATAATTATTAAATATCTTCTCTGAACTCTGAGATGATTTTAAACTGAATGAGAAAAAGTGATGAGAAAAGAGGTGTGGAGCTTCAACAGAAGCTCAACACCCAAAAGAGTAACACATGCTATGCAAATTGTTTTGAGATGGCATATGCCATTATCATTTCTTATAGTTGAAACAAGGGACATCTTTGGCGTTGGATGAAACAAAATGGTGGCAACAGATGTGGCTGTTAAAAATACATTCAAAAAGTCAACTGGGTACAATAAGCCATATTGTACTGTATTGTATTACGGTCAAGAGAAGTCTTTGGAATCACTTGAAATAAACATTGTTGCTGTGTCAACAGATGTAGTCATTAAAACAACATTTAAAAAGTCTACCGATTACAATATGAAGGATAATTCATCACAATAAACTCAAGGAATGACTTTTTGAGAATTGTGTGAAATGAAAATATTCGCTATGTCAACAGATGTAGCTGTTTAGAGTACGTTCAAAAGCGCAAATCCCTGAGCAAGTATTTATAGATGAAAGGTTGTTGTTTTTTTCCCTTTCAACCACCAAGCGCACCCATTGTCTATTCACCTAAAAGGATAAACAAAACAAAAACAAAACAGAAACACCATAAAATGAGCAGCAAGAATAGAGTCCATGAGTGAACAGATGGAAAAGTATGTTGGAGGGTCAGATGTGTGTGCAGTATTGTAGAATGATTCATGTTTCTCTCCTGCCATGTGCTATTTTGTGCTTAAGTGGAAGAGCTCAGTTGAGATACAAATGATGAACGGATTGGGTGAAAAAGTGAGAAAGCAACAGACTGCCAGAGAGTAACAGACAAATGACAATGAATGAAAAATTGTGCGTGTGTGTGTCATACTGCACTGATCAATTAGTGCTCATCTCAGTCCCAGAGATTAGTGTCTGAGTTATTAAACACAGCTAATTCATCCTACTTCCATAAGGGTTATAAATCTAAAGGATGGAGAGAGAGATATATAAAGAGAGACCGTGTGTGTTTTTCTGTAAGTCAATGTGTGTTTGATTCACAACCAGCAAGAAGTGTGTGTGCTACACCAAATCTTTCTCCTTGTAATTAACAGTAAATTGTTTTTACTGCCGAGCACCATGAATATCCCCTCTGCTTAACACAACCAATGCTGTCACCAGTCAAGTACCCAATGACTAACTGACTGTGTGTGTGTGTGTGTGTGATTCATGTCTGTGATTTGGATATAGCATTCAGTATTGAGAATGGATACACACAATATGTAACTGAATTGCTATGCCATATGTACCAGGAGTGGGAATCCTTATGAATCTCATGATTAGATTCAGAAACAATTCTTGATTCAAAACTGATTCTTGATTCAATAAATAGAAAAGAAGGCACTATATTACTCCATTAGTCTATCATCCTTAGTTTATTGAACTGCAATATGAAACATAACTGGCAGTTGAGCTAAATGGTCTTGAAGGTCACTGTCTGACAAGCAGAAATTAATTTGGATGCATCTTATAGTCTTCTACCAGTATGTGAATAATTAAATGAAAGTGTACTGACCTACATCACCGGTTAAATGTTAAATAAAATCAGTTATAAATCCAAAATGAAGCTCAACTACAAGGTCACTCAAGCACTTGTGGTGTAGACCACCCAGGTACTGCGATGCTGCACTGCCCTCACGGTTGCGTTTCACAACATCAACATAACATTGAAAAACATTATTACAGAAAAAAAAGTTTCTGGCATTTGTGAATCCATTCAGAATAGTAGATGATAAGAATCTTATGTGAATTAGCTTTTTCACCCACCCCTAATATGTACGTTTGTGTATGTTTGTCTGCATCCACATATGACTGTGCGCTCATCTTTTGGTCTTACCTGCTGGTAGGGTCTGTCCTGAGCTAGGTAGACTGGTAATGCAGCCTGTCTTTGTGCAGAGTGTAACAGTAAAGTTGTACATGTGGTAAGGCTTCAATCCTTTAACCAAATAAACAGGCTGCGATGATGGTCCGAATCTATGCAAGACCTACAAAAGAAAAATGAAAATTGAATTCAAACCTGTTTCGAAAAAAATACGAAAAAAAAATGTTTTACTTAATAAAGGAAAATAAAAGTATGGATGAAAAGAGGAGAAAAACACACAAGAGCAACAAAGAAGTTATATGCTGTAGGATGGTTCAGTAACTATTAACGTGACATGACAACTCACACACAGCTGCACAATTCTGAAACAGATGTGTTCAGCTCAGCCTCTGTCAAAACTCAGGACTCATCATAAAATTCTTTGTTATTTTCCTCTAGTTTCTCACCTTTTTCCTCTCAGCTGTGTACATTTATGAAATATAATCATGAAGACGCACAAGACTGTTGCAGACTGACCCGGACGAATTTGCATCTAAATACATCTTTCAATTTACTTTGTATGCAATTGTGTCACTTTTCTCTGAAATTTGCTTTGTGTTGTGCAACTCTACACAACCTTTGATCATGTTATGTGAACCCAGATGTTGTTGTACTGAGGACAAACTAATCCACAACTGCAGTTACCTAAACAAAAAACACAAATCACTGTAAATACGGCCTTGCTACTTTGACTCCTAAAAATTACACACTCTTCAGCAATGTGGCTATAGGTGCAATTTTGTGTAAACTGATCGATTGTATCTAAGCTTGGCGGGTGTTTCAGTTGTCCTTTTCATTGTGTGCAAGTGCTTCAGAATATGTGTGTATCTAACCTGACTAACAACAGGAGGAGCGTAGGGATTGCTGGTCTGCTCAGTGAGCAAGTTGACCCGATATTCTGTGACCTGTCCTCTGGCAATGACCCCGTCACCCTCAGTAGAGCTCCATGTAACCCGGAGACTGGTGGATGACAGTGGAGACACTTTTGGAGGAGCCATCAACTCTGGGACTGAAAACAAAGACACATCACACCATCATCATATTGAAAATCATTTCAATAAATCACTGGGTAATGATGAAACCATAGTTAAGAATGCATTAATGCATTCTAATATAATCATAATTGTTTTACATTTTGAGAGCACATAAAAATATGTAAAAGTATAACTATATATATATATATATATATATATATATATATATACTATCAACCTGGTTCTGTGCCGTATGCAAACCAGTTAAAACCGGTTTAAACTAAGTTACTTGGTCACAAAAGACACAAGATGTCGTACAAAAGTTTAATTTAAATAGATGAAATTTGATTGTATTTAAAGACTGGTTGATCATAAATTATTAGCTTGTAACTGATTCATTTGTGATAATTTATAAACACTTTGATTGTCCACTGTTTACTGTTACAAAGTCCATGATGATGTCATATCACATATTGACATATTGTAACTGGACATTTTCACATGAATATTATGCAGTGCGACTTTGGACAGTCGATGATTAAAAAAAGGAACCTGAACTCCTTTTCATACTAGCAGGACAAATTCAGCCCTTCCATTGCTAACACCAGTAGGTGTGTAGATCAGACTATACTTAGATTAGCATCTAAATTAATTTTAGTTTTTGTCAAACATGAGAAAACTATCTAATCTAAACGTTGTTGTTAATTTCTTAATATATTTAACAAGTCCAAAAATGAACGTTTTTACAGTAAATTAATTAAAGAGAAAACACAAATTTAGATACAAAGGCATATATTCAAAATCAAGACTTACTGGATATTATGTGGACTTAATGGATTTAAGTATTCCATAATTCTGCGGTTGTGATAGCCACTATTACACAACAGATTAGAAAGAAGGATTCTTTTATTCTACTGTTGATGGCATCTAGCTGTGAAATACGCTGTGAAATGTGATTCATGGGAGACATATCCACAGTCATATTCTGTCTTTTTAACACAGTATGTGTACGCGCACAAACACACACACACACATCACGTTTAAAATGGTGTTATCATATGCTTGTTATCCAGACACATAGCTTAGAGTGATGTTGGAGGCAATCGTTTAGTCTTAATGAGCCATATCATCTCTTTGAAATTCAAATACCTTAATGAGTTTCCCCTCCCCCACACACACTTCTTGTTTCCTCCTTCCTTTCCTTCTTTCTTTCTGACAGTAGGCTGTAGTTTTAAAAAGAAAGTATTCAGTATTCTGCATAAGCTATATATATATATAAATATATATAAAAATGGGTTTGGGTTTGGAGCTGGGTCCTATAATAAGCAAACTGATGACTTTCAACGTGATATTTTAGCGCGGATGTATAAATAGGTTTTCGAACCTCTAAGCGCCTGTGAATTACCAAACTACCACGCCAAACGTGATCATGGATGCAGCCACGAACCCGCAAGACTTGCTTCAGGGAAAATTCATTGTTAAGAAGGCATCGACAAGACTAAGGTTGTGTGCATCTTATGTAATGCAGAATTGGTTTACTGTAGGAGTTCTTCCAGTCTCAAATACCACCTGAACGCAAAGCATCAAAGCATATATATTATATATATATTCAGGTTAAAGTAACAGCCATTTTCTAATCTGTCCACACACTAAAAAGTTGAAAGATTGCATCAATAGAAACTATTCTTCATCTTTAAGATCCAATTTACTTAAAATTTTAAGGTAGCCATTAGGTGAAGGAAGGAAATGAAAAACATAGATGGGAAAAAAGCTCTTTGTGATTTTTTATTTATTTATTGTCGGTGTGACCCTAATTAAAATATCAACACAGCCCTACTACCTGCTACCTGCCAAGACTAGATTTTGAATACCGTAGTAACATACCTGAGTTTAACAACATTAATGTGTAGTCGGATGTGTCTCTATACAAACCTCCTTCCATGGTGCGTGCGGTTGTCCAGCCTGATGTGACACTTCCTGCCACATTGATGCTCACAACTCGCATCTGATAGGTGGAAAAGGCCTGCAGACCTGCTACACTGGCACTGCTCTCAGGGGGTGAGACTGTACTTGTATTGGTTAGTCGGGCTTCAGTGGAAACACTTGGATCCAGCCAGCCAATGCTGAAGAACACTCTCTTTTCATCAGCGGGACTGGAAAAGTTCTGCGATTCCATCGGTCCACGTAAAAACACCTCATACTTTGTGATAATGCCTGTACATAAAGCAAAATAGTTTTTTTTAAAAAGGTGTATATAAGAAATTAAAATTGATGCAACAATAAAAGTCCTCCTCAGTCAGCAGTTACTTCTGAAATTATATGAGTTAAGGAAACACGGGGCCATAAGAATTGTTAGGGCAACACTACAATACAGTTTTGTTTTTTACCCTCAGTCAACTCTTTTTGTTGAATTAGTTGAATTGCCAATTCAGCCTTTTTATGATAAAAGAATAAAAACATCAAGTGTGTATTTGAAATTCTAGCCCTGCTTAATGCTCATCTCTATTGGCAACAGGATGCTAAAATTGGTACATTTTTTACAGTAATGCTATTTTGAGGAAAATCCAACACCACAAATAATGAGAAAGCCCTGGCCAGTGTTTGGCTCTATAGTAGAAATCAGGCTGATAATGACTAAGTCCTGGCTAGTCCCGTTTGGTTCTCTGGTGAAAACCAGGCTTTTGTTCTAATCTCACATGCTCTAGTCCGCTTGTTAATAGGAAAAAGACAGAGCTGCGTTAGAATGAGGACAGAGCAGAACCAAATTACAATAGGAGACTTACAGACCCACTGTGGAATAAATGAGTGCCCAAATGTTGTTATAAGTATTAAATACAAATAGATCAAAATAGAAGAATAGAATATAGAATATCTTTATTTGTCATTGTCACATGTACAACGAAATTAAAAGTGCCAACCAGTCAGTGCAAAAGATTCCACCAAGTGCAAAATTTATAAAGTGCAAAAAATTACATAACAACAACAACAACAACAACAAGTGGAACAGATTACTGTGTGAATGATTGTCAGCGTGCCTTAGTTTTAGCAGCATTTAAACAGGTGATTGCCGTGGGGTAGAAACTGTGCATGAATCTGTTTGTCCTTGCCCTGATTGATCTGTACCGCTTTCCTGATGGCAACAGTTCAAACAGGGGGTGGCCAGGGTGTGAGGTGTCTTTTATTATATTGTGGGCTTTCTTCACACACCGCAAGCGGTGAAGATCTTCCAGTGTGGGGAGGGGGCAGCCAACAATCTTTTGGGCGGTCTTGATGACCCCCTGGAGCGCATTCCTCTGGAGCCGCTTAAAGTGGAACCTTTGGTAGGCCTGCATCCCCTCTCTATACTTTCATGTTTCTATATTCTTTTCCTTTCCTTTACATCAATTTCAGTCTTAGTTTCTTAAACTCTACTTTTAAAGGTTTGCCAAATACTTGTTGGTATTTGACAAACCTCTCTGCTTCTCTACTGAATAGCTCAAATGACGGGTTATCACTTTCACCGATATATCATATGTGGTCTGTACAAGATCAGCAGAAGCATTGAAAATGGTATATCCATTAGTCATGGATGACATTTTTCTATCTTTAATAGATCTTAATCATCTTACAACTCCAAATTTTGGAGTTGATATCATTGCATCTATTAGGAAAAAAAAAAAAAAAGAAAGACTTCTGGCAAGCCAAGAGAATTAAGAAGAAGAAGGACATTTTGTGTAGTCCCTTAAGTTAAAGGCAGATGACAAATAATCAAAATAAAGACACACTACTAAAAAGACTCTGTATTTACAAATCAGAGTTAAGAAAAACGAGGCATTAATGCCATTAATGGAGAGACTCTGCTTGTATGTACCTCTGAATCTCTCATTCAACCTTGCTATCATATGTTTTCTTTTTTCTTTTTAGTTTAGACTATATCAGCTGAGTTAAACTGGTCAGGTCTGAGAACAAAAGAGGCCATGCAGGTTAAAACAGATTACAGTTGAGTCCGGCTGTGAACAGACTGGTGAGGGAAAACAATTCTTTAAATTAAATAATGAACTGATGACAGAGAAAATGAAGGAAGGAGGCACACAGAAACCGATGTTACAGAGCTTAGTATGACACTGGGAGGGGAACAGATTAACAGAGAAAAAAAATGAGACACAAACAGCAAGAGAAACCCAGGTTACAGGGCTTTGTATGACACTGAGCCTTAGAGCCATTACAAAGCTCTCTGGATTTACCAAAGGCAGTTCGGGTTCTATGTGTATTTTGTGTGTGTGTGTGTGTGTGAGAGGGGGTTAGATGATTCTCATACTTCCTCAGTGACACAAGCCTGCAGGAAATGGTACTAGGCAAGTGTTTTATGTTAGTTAAAAAAATGTGTGTGTGTGTGTGCGTGTGTGTGATTAATACTGATTTTGACATGGACATTAATAATTTATACACTTGGTATGTCACACAATTGTAATGTACTTATAATTAAGCATTAACACAAATAATTAATTGCTTGGATATGCTATATGTTTGCAGGTTTATTTGTGTACGTTTTCTGCTTTGAGTTCCATTATGTTATGTTATACAAAATCAACAATATGCCTGTAAATGTTTGGTATCCTACCATTTGGCTGTCTGGGAGGCTCCCATGAAGCATGCAGTGTATGTGGTCCAGTAGCAGTAACGTGAGGTGGGGGTTGGTTTTGTGGGGGGGCGGAGGCTGTCAGAATAGACAATGGTAAGGTAGAAGTGCAACCTCCAGAGGAACAAGCCTGTAGAGAAAGTTAAGATTTTGTTGTTTTTATTTTGTTAGCCCCAACTGTTGGAAAATGTGCACTGATTGTGAAACTTGGGCTAAATTCCTTTACAGATATGTTCAATATTTTTCTTAATAACGTAATAGCACATGTACACATGCACTAAAATCACTGGCTGTCTAGTTGTCCCACCTACCTCCAGAATGACAGTGTATTGGGTGAAGGGCTTTAGACCACTTGCCACAGCCTCTGTAGATGCGCCTGTGTAATGGATGACAGGCTTTGCTCCACTAGATGAGTCTGTGGAGGATAACACAAACCTGTGGGCGACAAAAACACTTTATTAATTCATTCTTCTTTTCCAACTCTCTCTACCTCTTCAATAGGCCAGTATGGTTTTGTATGGCAACATCCCTGGTTTGAATTGTTGCCTGCAATTCAGATGTGTGGAACTAGACTCCTGTTGTACTGTATGCCATCTCCTCACATCTTTGCCCTTCAACTAGTTCAGCCCATGCCCTGCTTCTGTATGCAGCTACATTGTTACTTAGTAAACACCAAACTGCAGAAACTATAGAAACTACAAATGACTTTTGTTGGTCATTGCAATATTATCTGCACTCAGCTTCGGTTAGAACCACAGCACATATACTAGGCTGAGCAGCTACAAATTGTCTCTCATTTTGAAGACCTACAAGATAGCATTTGTGACTAGAGTTTGACTTGTTGTCAAATTCTGAATCCCTGTTGCCTGAAGTCCTAGGAGCTCTACTTCTAAACCCTCAATCAAATCCCCTCTTCCCCGCTCTCCTTACCTTTCTACTGGTCCTGTATCATTTCGCAGTGCGCTCCAGTTAAAGCTAGCACTAGTTGGACCTGGTCGACCCACAAGGTTTAAATGGAGTTGGTCTGCTTCAGGTGGTGCACCTAAAGTCTGGTATGAGGCAGATGCACTTATTGTCACACCGGCCACATTAGCTGTTATAAGCCAGTAAGAGTAGTTGGTGTAGGGGGACAAACCGGTGTCTTCAAACAATTTGGGGCCTTAAGAAAGACAAAATGAAGGACGTAAAAAGTATTAAATAAAGAGAAACAAGGGATGTATTTCAATGTGCATTGTAGACAGTCTGAAATATTTAAAAGTATGAAAACCTGTGTGGTACTTACTAAAAGGAAAGTGACTCTGGACACTGTGCACTGACTGTCCATCCCTGATGAGTGTGTAGTTGAGTCTGTTTGAGTTTGGAGAGTCAGGTGGACGCCAAGAGAGATTAATGGAGGAATAACTTAGAGCAAAACCTACTGGGGCAGGTTGCTGAGAGGGTGCTGTACAGACAGAGACAAAAAGATTAAAACAGAATGAGATAAACAGTGATTTATACATAGATAGATCAAAACTATCAACAAAAAGTAAGAATAGACTCCTAAAATCAGACTGCATAGAATGAGTGTGTGTGTATTAGCATGTAAATCAAACCTTTACTGCAGCCATAGTAGTTCTCAGCATGCAAATGACTCGCTCCATGTTGACATACATCACATTTGTCTCCAGTTACCAGCAGTTTACATACACACATTCCTGAGTCTGGGTTACATGAACCATTGACACTGCCCACTGGGTCACATTCACAAGGCTGGCATCTGGTCAAGCAAAGAAAAAAAAGTTTTGTGAAATCCATAATTTTTATTTATAGGTACAATATAGATAGTTGAAAATAACATGAAAACACATAAATTCATTACCAGTTCATTATCTTTTTACATAAATTCTACTGACAATTACCATTAAAACATTACAGAAAGCAAAATTATAATACATATTCATGTGTTTTTCTATGTGAACTATGGTGTTTCTGTGAGGATTGTTATCTTTTAATAAGCTTATCAGATGTAACTGAAATTTTTGCTTTTATGGTTGGACCTTGTGCATAGTTGTAAAGCAGAATAATAGCAAATAAAATGGAATAAGTAGTAATAGAATAAATGTTGTCTGCCTACGAAGACTAATGATAATTCTAGAGCTGCTGCCTTGAGATTATCAATGAAATCAATAATTTAACACCAACAACACCTGTACTGTACTGATACACTAAAAAAACAATCACAGTGACAGTCACTAGGTTTGCTTCTAAGTGTCAGGATGTCAGGCCTCTCTGAGAAAGACTGAAAGACCGAATATATGCTGTATGTGTGTCTATAATGTGTTGGGTCTTCACCTTAACACTGTGAGAGAGACCCTCACCACTGTCTATCCCAGCCACCACCCTCTAGCTGTGAAACTAGTTTCACATAAACTGTATCCCCCCTCAGACTTGTGAAAGTGTGTGTATTTATGTGTGTGCGTGCGTGTGACTGATGGTGTATGTGTCTGGGTCACCAGTGTGGTGTTACCCTCACTGGGGTTGGGCAGTGGGTGATCATCCGGCCAGCCACCTCACACCTTTACACACACACACACGTACACACAGTCACATGCACACATAAACACACATACATTACATGTACACCACAATCTGCTTGTTGGAAGACATTTGGCTCACACTCACACACCCTACAGTGTCAGAGATAGTGACACTGTAAAACCCTATTACTGTGTCAGGTCACACACACACACACACACACACACGCACACACACACACACACACACACACACACACACACACACACACACACACCTCATAACGAACACACATGTACAAAAACATATAAATGCCATAGTGACTTGACCTTCACTCCATTCCCAAGGAGAAATAAAACACTGACATCACACCCATTCTACATTATGTGTGTGAAAGAGAGAGAGAGGGAATTTTGTGAGGTATAACATGACAAGCATTGAGCTATGGTGATTTTAGGTGATGCAGGATGTGGACAAAAAAGTCATAGTGTAATGTAATAATTCAAAATTGTCTTCAAAGATGTTTAGGTCCATCGCACACCAGCTGTATGTTCTAGGTTTTTAAGTATTTGAATATTACAAATGTAATTCTTCATAATACAAATATTTGTATACTTATACTTGACTATGTGTATGTGTCAATATTTAATCCCTCCACTCAAAATTACCATCATATTTCCCTGTGATATAGGAAACAGCAGTCAGCATTTTTCTGACCCAGTTTTCCATAGAGACACATAGACACTGGACCACATATACAGCCAACTGTGTGTGTGTGTGTGTGTGTGAGTGTGTGAGTGTGTGTGAGAGAGAGAGAGAGAGAGAGAGAGAGAGAGAGAGAGAGAGAGAGAGAGAGAGAGAGAGAGAGAGAGAGAGAGAGAGAGAGAGAGAGAGAGAGAGAGAGAGAGAGAGAGAGAATTAATTTGAGTAAAACCTATTGATTGAAGGAGGAGGATAAATTACTTGATGATATTTAGATGAAGAAATCCTTATTATGGAGCGACTCTGGGCAAACGAAGAGGATTTAGCAGTAATAACCTAAGACTTTTTTTGTCATTCTTCCACACAAAGAAAGGAGTGCAGAAAGTGGAGAAAAAGGAAAAAGGAAGAGGTACAAACTCACCACAGTGGTATAAATGATGACTGTCTTTGCCTCTGACCATTTTCCTATCTTCTTCTTTCTGTCTTTTTTACAATACTATATATAGTATATATAGTATACTATATATATACTATATATAGTAAGGTAAGTAGTAGTATACTATATATACTACATACCTTACTATCCACTCATGTGATGACATTTTCCATCCACTATTACTTGTTTTTTTACTACCGTAATTCTACTTATCCTAACTTAACCAAAACTACAACTCTACAACAAAGGGGAAATAATTCCCTAAAAGCACATTGTTTCATCAAGTTACAAAACTTGAAAAGCCTTTCTTATATTAGTTACATGATAAAAACAATTGATGCACACTGATCTTCCTCAGGGTTTATTACTAAACTATCACTCTGTTGCTCCAGCTCCCTCCATCTCTTTATACCATTAAGAGATCTCAGCCACAGTCGGATCACATCCTTAATGTTTTAACACTGGAGAATACAGCAATCAGGCAAGGTCAGTTAACACATGCTCACACGCTATGTGGACCATCTATCTGCTATGACACCCTGTTGAGGGGGATGACTGTGAGCCCAGGTATTGCATAGGAGGTAACAACATAGTTAGATTTGTGTGTGTGTGTGTAATAGCCTGCAGGGAAAGACATGAGCGGTAAAGGTCAAAGCAGCTCTTAACTCATGTAAGTCATATGTCTGCCTATCTATCTGTAAACTGTCTTCACAGAGACCGCACCTGCTGGTGTGTGTGCTCTCATAAGGTAGCTGCACGTGTTTATGTACAGGTGGCGCAATTAATGGAGAAAAAGTTTTGCATGACGTATGGACAACAGATATGGATTTTATCTGTTTGTGTGTGTGTGTGAAAGAGAAACTGAGTTTATGTGGGTTACCTGCCAAGGCCAGGGTTGAATCCAAAAAACATCTCACGGCACTGGTCACAGCGTCTCCCTCCCACCGAGGGATGGACACATGCACACTGTCCGCTCTGGCTCTCACAACTACGCTGTGAAGCTCCCATGGGATGGCAGTCACACTCCACACACATACTCTGACCTGGAGAAAGGTAGAAGCCTAGACAGAGACAGATGACAAACATAAAACAGAGGAAAATACACACAAATCCTCATAAAGTAAATAGTGAATGAGTGATTTTGGAGTCTGGTATAATTTTAATGCAACCATTTAATGTGCCTCCTAATATGCATTAGGGAGTGCTGTTTGCCTTTTATTTGTAATATAATTTAACACAAAGCCAATAAGTGTGTGTGAGAGGTTACATTAAGCACTCCAGATTCCATAAGTATAAATCAATTTGACTTATTTTTCTCAAAGCCTGGCAAGTAATAAACAAATGAGATATTCTATTTAGCCATTTGGAGAGAAACTGCGTCACAAATTGGCAGTTGAGGAAATGGTTGATGTCGTAGTTTGAAGGAATGGACTAGATAAAGAAAAATGAAACCATGTTGAAACATTGTTTATCCGTGTTACAACATAAATGTACTGAATATTAGCTTTATTTGATTTTGGTAGAATTTGTGAAACAATAACTTTTATCTTGTGTGTGTGTGTGTGTGTCATCAATACATCCATTCATATTGTGTTTACAGTAAACCTGACTATATTGTTGGTCCTTTTCCATTACTGACACAATACAACATCTGTTACTGCATGTCCCATAAGACTAACCACAAACACACACCTACAAAATCCATGAGCTAATACACAAAAAAGTCAAAGTGAGATGAGTGAGAAGATGCAATATCCCCCTCCATGGTGATGTTGTTAAGACCTGGCACAAACAAGACAATCATTGAGTGGAGATCTGGCAGAAGGTATAAGCCAATCCAGACACACACACACACACACACACACACACACACACACACACACACACACACACGAAGAACAAACAATAACATGTTGGAGTATCATCCATTGTTCTTCACCCTTTTCCTCAAAATCTTTATGGTTTTATTTTTGGTAATAACTCTCAGGTAGCAATATATTTTTATATGTTCTTTTTCATGTCATCCATCCACCCATCTATCCATTTTCTATAACACACCCACCGGGTCGACAGCTACTGCAGTCCTTTCCATAGCGAGTTGGTATACAAACACACTGCCCTGTAGAGCTGTCACAGACTGACCCTGCCACTGTTCCTCTGGGGTCACAGACACATGGTATGCAGCCCTGGGACAACACCTCTGATAGGACACAAAACAACATCAGAAGAGCATAAGAGATTTAGACTGCTTACACAGTGGTTTCACTAAAAATGTCTTTAGAAAATTTTGCTTGTATGAACTATATACATACAGTATGTAATATGTTAGTGAAAAACATAGCTTTGTACAATATGCTGGACTGATCTTTACAATTGGAACTCAGTTTGGATGTATTTTGGCTTTAGCTCTGTGTTTTCTTACTGTGGATGTCTGAGCTGCTGTTATAGTAGTTTTGGGCGCAGTTGGTACACTGCGCTCCCTCCACCCCTTCCCTGCATGGGCACTGTCCGGTCCACATATCACATACACCGTCTGGCACAGTGCCACTGATGTCACACACACATGGCAGACAGCCCAGGGAGTTTCGATGCTCCAGGGTGTGGTAACCATGACGACAAGAGTCACAGTGTTGGCCTTCCACATGTTCCTAAAAAAAGGAGGCGACAGGATGGCAGTGTCACAAAGACTAAGGGATACTGGACAAAAGACTGGTGGGTGTGAGAAAGATGATTCTGTGTGAACAATGGATGAACAATGGATGAAGTGTAATTGTAGTAACTCTAACTAACTAACTGTTACACTGATGTTCGACAATGATTGCCAATAAGGTGTTGAACTGGACAGTCAATTAACTGATCCCAAGATCCTTCTGTTTTAATACAGTGATAAGCCTGTTTTGGGGTTTGTTCTAATCAGATGCCATCACAGATTGGTGGCATGTGCTGCTGCGTGGATCGTACATGGTGGTGGGTTGCGGTTTTATTTTGTACCTGGCAAAGCATACAGAGCTTTTGTATACTGATTTTAAGTTGGTTAAAGTTCTGTGTTGGTTGAAAATTGAAGTCACCCATTACTAATTCCCACATTTTATATCTTATCATATATAACTGTAATTCACTGGCAAGTGGTCACCTGCATCATTGTAATCTGGTGTGAAGAGGTTGTCTGTGCGTTGGCCAACCTAAGATAGCTTTCTGATTGTTGAGCATGGCCAATATGGAAAGTGACATGTGTGACATAATAGTAAACAATAGCAAAAATCGCATAAAGTGAACTTGCCTTGCACACACATTGTCCTGTGTGAGGATCACAGTCTGCCCCAGGTACTGTCCCCTCTTGTGAGCAGTTGCAGGGAGTACAGGATCCCTCCAGTCTTAAACCATACAAACCGCTGCCACATGAGTCACAGCGCTGCCCTCCCACCCTGGGCTTACACTCACACTGCCCCCCCTCAGGCTCACAGAATGAGCTGAGGGAACCCAAGGGGTCGCAGTCACATGGGATGCAGCCGTCTGTGTGGGACAGGTTCCAATAACCAAACTCACAGCGGTCACAAGAAAGACCTGGAAAGTAAGCATGAGAGAGAGAGACACAGAGAGAGAACATTAATAATCTGTTCAGAGAAATGTTCAGGAGCAGGCAAATGAGAGAATTTAAAAAATAATATGATGCTTGCTTGTTGACAAAATAAGTGTTTAGCCTCTCTCTGTTTCTAAATGTGTACGTGTGTGTACATATGTGTGAGTGGAGTGAGTGAGAGAGAGAGAGAAATGGTGAGTGTATAAAACTGCCATCATTAGGGCCAGGCCCTCTACATATGATGGATCACTCACCTAAGGCCAAACACTTAATTTCACTGAACGAGAAAATAAATAAATTAAACAACTACAAGAAAAGAATGGAGGGAAAGAAAAAGAGGAGATGGAGAGATGGAAAGATGAATAGGCAAACATAAAAATAATACTAAATTACCAACTGGTGTAAAAACGAGAAAAGGTGAGCTCCTATTCGTCACTTCAGGAGTAAACCTTGTACTTTCCAGGGCTTAGCACATAAAAAAAAAATCATTCAAACAGGTTTCACAAGTTTTAATTTAAATTTAGAGCATTAAAGAAAATTAGGAATGCAAAAACACAGCTTCTTATTAAGAAGTTAAATGTGAACATTTAAGGCCTTCCACAATTTAAACATTCAAGATTTCTCCATATTTTCAATGCCAAAAGGAGCCAGGCAGTAAAGCATGTGAATTGAACCAATTAACAATCTTATTATTATTATTAGATTATTTTGATTCTTTTAATAATTACTGAATAGTAACAAAACATCAAAATGGATCATTCTGTAAGAGGTTTTATGGCAGCCGTGCTAGGCTACAAGGCTAGTTAAACCATGATATGCAGCGTGAGCAAGCAGGCCTTATTTGAATATGCCAGACGTATTCTATGACAGGCAATCTGTCCCTAAATGGATGCCTGGGGGCAACGCAGTCACCACAGCCGTTTATGAGGGAGCCTGTGTTCGTATGTGGGTGCGTATAGATGTGTGTGTGTGTGGCACATACATTCATGAGAGTACACCTATATGTGTGTTAGTACTTAGACTGTGTGTGTGTAAAAATGTGTGCGCGTGTGTCCTACTCAGCGTGTTTTCGACACTTGGCATTTCCCCTGGTCTGCCCACTTTAATGATTTTATAGATATGAGTATTTCTCTCCATAGATCATGTTTCATAGTAGTACAGAGTGCAGTGAAGATTTGTGTCTCTGTGTATATATGTGTGTGTGTGTGTGTTGGTAGTAAATATCCAGACTGAAAGATGCTTACAATAATGTGATATATTGTACTCTGGGTGAAATCTTTCCATAAATACTATTTATAAAGAATCCCACATTCATTATGAAAAAATGATGGAAATCAAATATATTTCAAAATGTTAAAACACTGAGCTGGACAAGTTGACATGTAGGAATCTTATTTTTGCAAGAAGGTCCAAAAAGCACAATAGTAATAAGTGTTTTTGAAGTCAAAAGAATAGAGAAACAAAGAGAATAAGAAAAGAGAAAAGCAAGAAGACAACAAAAAAGTGAGCATATTAGAGAATTTAAATGTGTTAGAATATATTAAATCAGAACAGAATGGAGGTTATTTAGTCTTGGGGTGTGCATGTGTACGTGTGTGTGTGTTTTCGGGACATGGCCCAGCCCTTTTATCAGTAGCCAGCTGGTTAACAGGCTCATGCATCACCATTTCAAACACTATTATGTACACACTGCACCCTGGCACCTTGTTATGAGTGTGCGTGTGTGTCTGTATGTGTGTCTGTGTGCACACATTTCAATTCCGTCCTTCTGAAGCCTGCCTGCCATTGCTCTACTCAAAGTATCAGCTTGGCGGTAATAAATTGCCATAATCAAATCTCATTTCTGAAAAATACCTGTGGGAGCAACCAAGCAAACAAGGACAGAAAAAAACGAAAGTGGGACTTGTAAGAAGGAGTGTGAAAAATACAAGGGGCTGCAGCAGTTTGTTTTAATCAACTTGGCATTGAATTAGAGAATTAAATACCAGCTTAGTCCTTGATGGCACGCACGCACGCACACACGCACACAGACACACACACACACACACACAGCTAGGCAAAGACAAAATTGTGTGAACACATGTCATATCCAGACAATTTCCCTTGTACACATACGTATATACAACAGATACTCTTACACACATTATCAAGTTCACATACACATGCGTGCACTCAACACACACACAACCAAGGGCCCTTGATAGCGAGGCTTAGCAATAACCATGATGCGTTGAGTTGAGGAGCGATGGCCGGTTTTGCATTTCATACGAGCCTGCTCTTCAAAGACACACAGGGGAGAGAGTGAAACCATTTATCACAAAGAGAAGCACAACGGCTGGAAGCACCGCCAGCAGAAAAGCCTGTTTATTTTGGCTGGCAAAACACTTTGGGATATGGCTGTATGTGTGTGTTTATGCATGTGTATATACACATGCCTGTTTTGGCGTGTACAAAGTATACATACACTTTTGCTTGTGTGTGCATCCCAATAAACAGCTGAGCCTATGTATTAATTAAGATGCCATTATTGGACAATTAAAAAGAGTGAGTGTCCTAAAGAAAAGCGCAGGTTATCACAAAGTACTGAGGGACATTTAGTAAGAGAAGCTATTTTAGAGATGAGACATTTTGCATCTAAAAGGTATACTGCGGTGGCAAAATACAAAAGTCTAAACAGATTACAGATATTCATTTTTAATGTATCTTCCTTTAAATAATTAGTTTTATCTTTCGGAGATTGCATGAACCTTTGTGTGTGTTAAGGGCTCCTGTTTCTTTGCCAGCAGGTGGAAAGCAGAAGCAACGCATTTGAGAATTGCAGTGCAAAATACTACAGAAACTTACCATCAAATATGTAATCACATTAAAAACAAACAAAAATATCAGAGATGAAAACTTTAAAATCCTTCTAATCTAAAATATTTTCTACACCGCAAACTAGTGATTTGTGTACCTGTGACATGGGGTTTACATCGACACTGCCCTGTGTCCTGGTTGCAGCTAGGAACTCCTACTGTTGAGGTGCTGATGACACCAATGTCGCTGCAGTTGCAGCGGATGCAGCCCTTTGGGTTTGAGGCTTGAAGCCCGTACCACCCAGGTAAACAGTCTGCACAGCGTCGACCTGTTACTGCAGCTTTACACTGACACTGACCTCCTATCTGGAGGTGAGAAACACAGAGGGAGATCAGAGGAAGAGAAAAAGAAAACAGGTGGGTGAGGAAAAGTGAGGGTAGTCGAGGAGAGAAAGGAAAGAAGCATATTTGTTGTTGTTAAATTCCTTCGACACCCACTCCTCTTTTCAAATTAATTAAAAACATTTCAATTATCAAAACTGAAGGTTTCACATAACACAAACTGTTCACTAACAATTTGTTATATGTGTTGATGTGTACCTGGGCGCAGTCAGTGCTGCCGTTGACCGTTCCAGCAGTGTGGCAGTTACAGAGCTGACATGCATAAACTGAGGTGGGATCGGAGTCCTCCGGCCTGAAAAACCCACTTATACACAGCTCACAGTTCTTACCTGATAGAGAGAGAGAAATATATAGAGAGAGAGATGTGGTGTGAGACGGTGAGCAAGAAAGTCGAGAGAATCAGTAGAAACCACAGAGATGAAGACAGATGTTCATGTCATAAATGTTCAGGTTTTACTCTAATTTGTTCCTGTGAAAGTGTTTTTGCTGGAAAAAAAACAGGCACAACATGCCAATACATAAGTAGCATAAGACAAGACATTATCACCCTGACAATTACAACTACCATCACCAGTTCTTCCAATAAATTACATGAAGCGATGAATGATCCATAACAATCCATGGCCCTCCAATCAGAGTATCTATTATAATAGTAAGGATAAAGGAATCCTTACAGTTTTTTTTACATTACGTAATACATTACTTTTACCTACATTTTGCTCAGTGGTAACAGTGGTAACCTCTTTACGCAGCTTACCAAACATACAAACAATGCAATAAGATATGTTTGCATGGCTCAACATGTTGAAATGATAACTTCTATAAATTTTAAAAGGATAGTTGGATGATTCAGTTCTTTCTCTGTTGACTGAATGTTGCCTTTCAGTTTGAGAAATTCACATTAGTGTATCCAGCACTGTACCCGTAGTGTTGTGCATGCAGTTGTCACAGACGCCTCCTCCTCCTCGATAATGCTCATCTGGTTGGTTGTCAGCTCGGGCATCGTAATGACAGGAGTGGGCATGGCCATGACACTGGCATGGCCGGCAGCTCATAGGCTGGAGCTGGTCACCTTGCCTGAATGGCTTGTCATTGTAGAGTGGCGCACAATGCTGGCACTGTAGAAAACAGTCATATACTGCATATAAATACATTTATCAAATTATACTGCAATCTAACTTATTGTATGGATACGTTGCCATAATTGTTATGAGAACTTAACACAACTACTCAGCAGCTGGCAGAAAACTTAATTTTACGGTTACTGTAGTGTCAAAAGGTTTCTAGTTACAACATCAATGAATGCAATCATGGGTGCAAGTTTACATAGATGCAGACTTGGACACACATATGAAGACACACATATGAAGTTGAGACCATGATTAAAACCACTCTACACACTGAGAATACAACATAATATTTAAATGAATCACACCCTCATGTTTTAACATAAAAAATCCCTTTACAAGAGATTATGATTCATATAAACTAAAGTAAAACTTTGTGTAAGACAACGGCATGGAAATTTACATTGTCACACAAAATGTACATTCACTCAAAATGACTGTGTGCATGTGTATGCATAGGAACACGGTCCCATGACGTGTAAAAATGCTTGCTTTTATAGAACAAAGGAGACAGACACAGTGATACACAGAGAAACAGAATAAGAGAGATGAGGAAGTGGAAAATCAGTGGCCCATGTAAATCAAAATCTAAAGAGAGGGAAGAATAATACACATAACTGAATAGAAAACACAAAGGTATTCTCTACTATTATATAGTAGAGAATACTATTACACACACACACACACAGCATAGGGAAATCAGATCGCTAATGAGGAGTGACTTGTAACAGCCAGCACTCTCACACAGGCCCACTTTCATGTCAAGATAAACATACCAAGGTGTCTATAAGGGAGTAAGAAGGGGAAAAACAAAATAAAAAATGCATTTTTCTGTAGCAGAGGCGAGAAGCAGCAAGTATAAACCCTTTGATTTTGTTCAGCAGTCAGTACAAATTATGGTGGACAAGGGGGGCATCAAATGGCTGGATTAAAAATGTATTAAAAAACACAGGAGTTCCTCCCATGTGTGACACATGCAGACCTGCACTGGGCCTATTATGTATGACACACAGAGGAGGGGGAAGGGAAGGGGAGAGTGTAGATGGAAATGGGGGTTGGAGGGAGCTCCTATTCTGTATACTTGTGAGGAAGGAGGAAGGGAAAATGCAGGAAACTGGTGTGAACAGAAATTAGAAAAAGAAAAAGAAGAAAAAAAGAGTCTAAAACAGGGACAGAGACCATCCACAAGTATGTGAGCAAGATATGTGGGGCCGGACAAAAGAAGGAAAAAAAAAAGTGATAACATAATTTTATTCAAGGTATCACTGTATTTTTACTAATTTAACTCATGTGTACACAATAGAATCATGATATATTTTAAGTAGTGACCAAACATTATAAATAACAACTAAAATACAGAAAACAGCATGAAGTGGACTGCCTACTCATTTACAAAATAAATTTAAGAAGACAAACACACTTCTTATCCATATTCTTATCTGTGTGTGTGTGTGTGTGTGTGAACATAGTCCATTGTTCCTGTTGGGTGACTATTAACAGGATCTAACAAAGCAGCAGGATATTCTCCAGAGACATGATTAAAAAAACCAAAAAACAAGCCTGTAAAGACCTATACACACAGGAGTGGACTGGGACATGTATTTCCACAGGAGTGTATAGCTGTTTGTATTGTCCCTGTCTGTCTGTAATGCTGTTTGACCTGAAGTCTATCTGTTCTCATACCTACAGTTAATACTGTACCTGCCTCCTTTTTGTCCATGATGCTTTTCCTCCTCTGCCCATCTGTCTTTCTGTTCGCCTGCCTGTCTATCTGTGGCTCTGTGCCCGAAAAACGTTTCACATATCAAAATGTACTTTTCCTTCTGCACTTTGAACAGAAATCTCTTGCTATAACCAACTCTTTGTCTCATCCACTGGGGATGAGTTCAAGAGCAAGATGTAGTTTTCCTTCTCCTCTCCCATATTTCCCTCCTTTTTAATGCCTCTTTCTTCCTTCAAACTCAGTACCTCCTCCATCTTCCCACCCTTCCTTCTTCTTCTATCTCCTCTCTTTCTAAAAAACAAATCACTCTGTACATTTCTCCCAGATTCCCACCTCTCCCCCTTCTCACCCACTTCCCCCTGTCTCCAACCGTCCCCCAACTGCTTGTTCTCATAGCCACAGTGAGTATGTGAGCAGGAAATATTACCATACCAAATGAAAGGGAGAGAATTTTTTCTTTATTCTCTTTTCTTTTCATTGAACATTGCGTTACCTTCCCTCTCTCCGAGCCTGCTAATTAGTCGAGGGACTGGTGTTTGGGAGTTAAAAGAAGAGTGCACATGTTCATTCTCTTCTTCATACAAAAGGTTTTGATGGTGCTCCATCATCTGTGCACAGCAACTGCAGCAAAAAAAAGGACAGTGTATACTTAAGACTGACTTTAGACATGTTTTAATTCTATTGCTTTTATCTTCATATTCATTATAAAAATGCCTTATTAAGTTTGTCCCAATGATGCCAAGTCATGTCTGTAAGTACTTTATCAATAGTCTGACTCTTCATTTGTTATGACTTTCATTGCAAAACACAGTGTCTACTCATGACAAAATGTGATGTAAAAAGATTGAAGCAAATGAGATGCTACTGAGACATTTTTTTTAACTTTCTAAGTAAAGATTAAAAAAAAAAAAGATAACAGGAATTAAAGTCATTCAGTAGAAACATATAGTTCAATATTGAGTTTAATTTTTTAATGAGACTACTAGTTTATTTATAAAATGACAGTTTTTAATTTGTATTGTAGTATAAATTTACAGTAGCTTACCAAATATTTCTTTGCATGTCTGGTTTAATGCAAAAATACTAAGATGACAGTGAAGCCAACATGTGAGTTAGTGTGGCGAGTGTGTGTGTGTGTGTGTGTGATGCAGAGGAAAAGATAACATCTTATTTTCACTCTGAATGTTTTGACAAAACCTGCTGAGTGTGGACTCCCACTCTAATGGATATGTGGACATTCAGATGGCCTGTCACGAGCATCTGTGTGTGTGTGTGTGTGTGTGTGTGTGTGTGCGCTTGCTAGTCTGCTGGGGCAACTCATCTTATCCTAAATGCCACGACCAATTTCATGCTCTCACTGGAAAGGTCGTGCCACTGGTGTGTGTATGTGTGTGTGTGTGTGTGTGTGTGTGTGTGTGTGTGTGTGTGTGTGTGTGTGTGTGTGCGCGCGCGCGTGCGCGCGCGAGTATGTTTGTGTGTACATGCTTGTGTTGTGTGTGTCTGAAGTTAACCCGGTTAACCCCTGCTAGGTGAAAATCTGCTGCTGAGGCAACAGAGATCTTGAACAACCCTAGTTAATGTCACTAGCCATCAATATCTTAGACACACACAGAAATGCAAAAACACATACACAAAAATACATATAAAATTCATACAAACTGTCTTTGGTACAGTAGGTCAGTACTGCATAATCCTATCCTTCACCAAGCCTCAACCGTGTCTAAAATGGGTCTAAAATCTCTTACTACACAAACCAAATGTAATGAGCAGTATTAATCAAGAAGATATCAAAATACTATCCTAAACCATCAAATTATAAAGACATTGTTCAACAGAAAATAGAGTGTGTGATGTGATGTACAATACGACGTATGATATAGCTTTCAGACATGATTGAATCCATCAGTTGTGGAGAGACTTACAGAGACGAGTGGCAGAGTAAGAGATCAAGTCTGACACAGAGTGCACATAAGAAAGAATCAAAAGACAGAGTGAGAAAGTGGGGGAGTATGTGTGTGTTGGTGAGGATGTGTTTAAGTGTGTTGGTGAGGATGTGTTTAAGTGTGTGTGTGTGTGTGAGAGAGAGAGTGAGAGAGATAGAGTGAGAGAGAGAGAGCGAGAGAGAGCGAGAGAGAGAGAGAGAGTTTAAGTGTGTGTCATCCAAGGCCCCCGTTGATCATCTTGACACATGTCTGAGCATTTCTGTCACTTTAATGTCACTGTGGAAATTCTGCAGATTAGTACAACATCCGTCATGGTGCTAGGCCGATCCAAGTCAACAGAACACATGCAATATTAAACGCTAATATTCCCCACAGCCTTTTATTATAGAGACAGAAGAAAGGTCCTGAATATTCACCCAGAGAGATGACATGAACAGGTTTGGGAGAAAATATGCATACAGACAGGCACACACATTTACACATGTGCACACATCAAAGTGGAAAGACAATCACATACAAAATGGTAACCTGCATAGACACATACTGTAAACATTAATGTGTTTCACAGAAAAGGTTCCTGTAGAGAGGAATTTACATAAACAACCTCAGAAATATATCTACATTGCTTATTTTGATGACAATGTTTTAACAGGTAAGAACTACTGTGCAGTATGTATAAAAGAAAAAGAAAGAAACAGGTCGCAAGGAGCAGCAAAGACTTGAGTCAAACAGGAATGAATTAAATACTTAGAAAGGCAGGCAATAAAGAGTGAGGGGGAGTAGAGAAAACGGCTGAGTGAAATGAAGCGAAAGACAAACACAGAGAGAGAAAGAGAGCTGATTAGAGATGCATGCTGAGGGAATGTCATTGTTCTAGTCGATTTGAGACATTATTTAAACTGAGACCCGGGAGAGAAAGACAGCATATGAGAGAGAGACAGAGAGCGAGAGTGCTCGACAAAGAGAAGAGGATAGAGACACAGAACCGAGAAAGAAGAAAGAGAAAAGTGGTGGAAAAAAAAGATAGATAGCAAGTGTGAAAAAGAGATAAAGAGAAGCAAAAAGATCCTATCTGCAGTAGTCAGGATGACAGCATTTATTTGACATTGTGTGTTGAAGCGATTTCCATGACAATTTTCAGTTTAGTCTGGAGTCTGTGTAAGACAACTATCAAAACTATTAAATGCTAGAGTGTGTGTAGGAGGGTGTTTGTTATTTAAGTTTAATGGGTAAGTAAAAGAAGAAATTGCACAGCTGCTTGTTGACAGCTGTACTTGTGCATTAATGGCCTCTGTCTGTTTAAAAATACACACACACACACACACACACACACACACACACACACACAGGTGTATAAATGATACATAAGTAGTGAATAATGCAGGCTGCCCGGTGCTACAGTGCACTGTAAAAAAAAATCCTAATTTTAAAGTAAATTACTCTAAATTTCTACCGTAGTTTTACCGTTTTTTTGAAATAGTGTAGAAAAACTGTAAAATTACAGACATTATCTGTAAATTAACAACCTGCCTGTTATTTTATGTGTTATGCTAATAATGACAAACTACAGTAATTTCCCATTTTTTTACAGAAGAATTACTGTAATAATTATACAGTAGTTTTTCTGTTTTCTTAAATTATGTGCAAATGTATGTAAAATTATGATAATTGTCTGTTATTTTAAGTTTTTCTTGTTATATAAAGGCTTATCTCCATACTTACAATTTAAGATTTTTTTCTGCAATTTTAAAGGTAAATCTCATTAATTGTATGTGGTTTTACATTGAAGAGAGAAAGAGGGACAGACCAAGCGGGTAAAACCAAACTTGAATTCAGATTATTATGCTTAAAAGATATTGCACAATAAAAAGTTATGCTTAGGTTAATAATGTATTTAATAATATATTTAAAGAAAAGCACAACTTGGTTTTAGCTTCTACCTTTACCCTTACCTTTGTTAACTTTTATTTTATTCGATTTTATTTTATTTAATGTTCTTGGTTCTTTTATACCAGGTCAGATTCCTGTGTATGTTGTTGTTGTTGTATATTTGGCCAATAGAGAGAGATTCTGATTCTGATAATACTAAATTCCAGTGTAGATTAAATATGATTTACATTAATTGTTTTACATTAGTATTTATTTATTTATTTTATTAAATATAACAGCCTACAAATACAATAAAACTAAATACCCAGAAAGCTGCTGGCCTGGTCTTTTTTTTGAGTTTTCCAGCTAAAACAATTGCTATTGGCTGTTTCATCGTGTTACTTTGAGTATAATTGGTTAGTGTGGCTGTCATCCAGAAAACTGGCCAATGACCGCTGAGCGCGCCTTCATTTGAAAGTACGTCAGTTTGAATGCTTCAGGACTTCACCGCTACTCTGTCGGTCCCTTCGTAATTAATTAGGTGGATCATTACCTGGATTATTTTATATCTGCACGCCAAATTCTAATTTGAGTGAATGTGAGTTGTGGGATTTCAACGGAGAACAGAACAACAAAACAAAAACGTGAATATGGACACAGAGGAAGTCAGGATCTGTCAGGTAAGTGTTATCCTGACGATATCAGGTAAGAAAACATTTTCCTGTTATTTTTTTAAGTTAATAACCTAACTTAATGTTTGCGTTCATTCATAGTCTAGACTGTAACATTGTTGTACATGACGTTGATAACTTAACGTGTTACGTTAACGAGCTTGTTAAGCTCCACATGATACATGTCAGTAAAACACAACGTTAATACTGAGTGTGCTTTTAGTCGGGATGGTTTGCTTGTTCTGTTTACAGGCAGCAAATCGTTGTCATACCATTAACGTTATACTAACGTATACAGACCGTGTTGCTTAGCTCAGTAATAACGTTAGGTTGTTATAACGTGGTTATGTAATAACTGTGGCGGTTTTGGTGAGTGGACAGAGGGAGGACCTTGTTTAAATTCACTTAATTTTTTTTACTTAATGAAACGAGCAGTTTAAGTTTTAGTGAATCAACCTGTATTTTAAGTTACATGTATGTGTGTATGTAATACATAAATGAACTGATATTCTTTTCATTCCTGAAACACCCTTATCAAGGCGAGGTGATGATTGCCAGAGGGAAACATCACCTGTGTGATCATGAGAAGGCTGAAGAACCAGGAGTGACAAGATATCACCAGCTGCTGGGGTGCAAACTCAGACAGGTAGGCAAGCAGAGGCAAAACATATATACTGAATTTTCATTTAAAGTGAACAATAAATTAAATCCTACTTTTTACAGTAGAGACCTTTCAGTATTAGTTTCTCTCTTTCTGTGTCCCCTCCAGGATCACCAGAGATCCAGACAATTACTGGCAATTTCGAGGAGGATCCAGATCCTTCTGCTTATTCTGCTGTGTTGCACCCCTGTTACAGATTAATTGACCTTTTGTGGTATGTTTTGATTTGAGTTAATAGACTGTATAGTTAGGATTAAAACATTGTAATGCTTGTCTACAAATGTTATCAGAACTACCTTGTACAGTGCCCCCAAGGGTTAGGAGAATACTGTAGTAACAATATAAAACTTAAAGGGAAAGATCTGTTTCTTTAAACCTGGACTTTATTTCTAACAAAACGTGCATTTACTCATCAATAACATTTTGGTGTAACTTGGAGTGCTTCGGACACTATTTAGATCATTCGAGACCAGCATATATCCATATAACGGGAGTGAACCGGGCAAGGCGAGTACTATTGCTCTGTGAGTACAGAGTTGCCGTGTTGTTGTTATCTGGGGCTAAAAAAACACAAGACCACAACCACCTCAGCTCAACAGCACTATTTGTTTCTTGCTCTATCCATTTCAAAGGTGAAATCTTGACCTCATTTTGATAGAAATGCTAACAGAAACACGTAACACACATGGAGAAATACCATTTTTAGTTTTCAGTTATTCCTGGGGGGCTCTAAAGAACTGTTTGTGAATAATTGTTTAATATTGTAAATTTACATCTGAAAACATTAAATAAAATGGTTTTAAAATCAATAGTGGTGTGTACTGTATTTGTAAATAATTTCCCACAACATTTAGCATTGTACATTTTTTGAAGGTAATTGATCATAATTATTTGGGAAACATCTGTAAAATAACGGTATCTTCCTGCAGAACTTTAAGGATTGTCCCTTTATTGAAAGTGATTGATCATAATTATTTGGGGAAAATCTGTAAAATAACGGTATTTTTCTGCAGAACTTTTAGGATTGTCCCTTTATTGAAGGTGATTGATCATAATTATTTGGGGAAAATCTGTAAAATAACGGTATTTTTCTGCAGAACTTTTAGGATTGTCCCTTTATTCAAGGTGATTTATCATAATTATTTGGGGAAAATCTGTAAAATAACGGTATTTTCCTGCAGAACTTTTAGGATTGTCCCTTTATTGAAAGTGATTGATCATAATTATTTGGGGAAAAACAGTAAAATAACAGTATTTTTCTGTAAAAAATGTAATGAAATTTTCTGTAAATGTAATGTTTTTGCACATTTTTTGAATTACGGTCTTTTACTTTAATTTTAAGGTTTTTGTTTGGCAGCCGTAGCTGCCAGTCATTGACCGTTTTTTTACGGGTTTTTTTCTTACAGTGTGAGGTAGAGCAGTCATACTGAACTTTTCACTGCTGAGCGACTGGAGGCTTTGTTGGGGTGATGCCTACTATAACCTGACAAGTTATATTAGCATGGTTGCAAGCAAAAGCCTGGGCAAAAGGGGAAATCAGAACACAAGCTAAAATACTGCAGCATACCAGTGTGGTATCATACAGTTGGGATTAACTGGGGGTGTCACAAAAGGTGTAAGACACAAGTTTAGTTTCTACTTTCAACAATGTAATGTAGTCAATTGTGATATTTCAGGCCAACTGTAAACCATCATGAACAAAGAGCTGGTTGATGAAGGATTTCAAGGAACAGAAGTCATTTTATAGTTGCATGTTTCATACACCCTCCAATCACTTATGTTCACAATCAGTGTCGCTCAATAAGTGGCCCGTATAAACGGCTGACTCAGACTGCATACAACAAGCCTGAGCTCTGCATCCTCACTGCTAACTTGGTGCCTGCCATAAGAACACACACCTCCACACTAAAAAGTATATTGTTGTAATAAATAGTTAAAACCTTGACGTGAATGTTTAGACTATAACCTAAACCTAATCTAAAAAAAAAAAAGACTAATATCAGTGATCAGTTTTCAACAGCATACACTATACTGTCATATTTTGTAACCTGGCTGCACTGATAGCAGCCCACTGCTGAAACAGAGTATCTGTCCAAAAGCAAGGTACTTAACTCGCAGCAATTGAGGAATAAAATTTGTTACTTACGTTATTTCCCTCTGTGTGGGTCTCGGGCAGACACAGACAGCGGTAAGGAGTCACACTGGTGTCACAGTGGTCTGCATGGCCGTGACACTCACATCTGGCCAGATAACAGAAGTAGATAGAGAGGAAGGGAAAGAGAGAATGAAAGAGAGGAAAACAGGTTGTATTTTAAAGCTTTGTAATCATTATTACAGCAAAAAGAATCACACATTTAACAAGAAAAAGATAATCAAACAACATGTCCAAAGCTGTTCTTCCTTCCTTCCTTCTCGATCCCTCCAGCCATGGAACAGCAGTAGTGCCATTAGGAAGTTCCCATCGAACATTTATAAATGTTCAATGGACAAGTGAAGGACAGTGACTTAATTATTATTCAGTTATTCAGTTGCTTTTCTCTCTTTCATTCTTTCTGCTATGTATCCTTTCACCTCTTGTTCTCTTTATGCCACTTTCTGTTACAAACCGTTTAGTTTAATCAAATCTGACGCATATAAGCACCAAAGTTTTTTCATTTCTAATTAAATTTATTATTTAGTATTGTTTTGAGCGGAGATGTAGTGATGATTAACTGATGTAACACTGAAAATAATGACAAATACGTTGCACATTGCACTACACATTAACTTGTCAAGCTCACATACTAGTACAACGTAGAAGGTCATTAAACATGTCAAATACTAACAGCAAACCAAATAATAATAACAATTTCTATAATTTATTATATCAACCTTACACCTCAGGGACAATAGTGTGCTGTTGTGTACAATTGTGGCTTTGTGGTTTATTATTTATGCTCAACAATATTCCAATAACATTTTTAATGTAAAAATGTCATAAAAGTAAGTTCACATATTTTTAGGTCTGTCTAGAAATAGTACTCTCATGCCAATATGCACAGTTAAACATTTACTGATAGATATTATTGTTCATACTGGTTGCAAAGAGATTCCTTTCTAAAGTGACTTCAATCTAAGTGATGGGGGACAAAATCTATTAACTTCAGCTGTAACTAATACGAGGCTTCAGCAGTCTGAGTCATTAAAATAAGTGGTATCTTCCAAGGTCTTTTCAGTTCCCAATTTCCTCTTTGTGTTTCTCAAAGACGTTTCCTCACTTAATCACAGTGGAGACAGTAACACACAGAAGTATTGATACTAAATACATTGTGGTAGCTACCCACTTGATTCTTGATTTGTCTAAATCAGACTGCCGAAGCCTCATATTAGATTTGGTTGAACTTTGGAATCAATTTGTCCACAAACATAGCACCTCCCATCACTTACAGCACCAGTATAGGAGAAACAATTACACAATAGACATGTGAGTATTGTTTTAAGATGGACTTCAAAAAAGTACATACTTAATAATGGTAAATACATAAGCAAGATGGAACATACCACATAAATAATGCTGACTTTTTTATTATATCATCATTCCAATTAAACTGATATAAATACAAAATAATAATAATGCACATATAAGACTTACAATACCCTAATAATAAATAAGTCCTATGTCAGGTGTAATACTGAGTGATATACTAATGAGACTGACACTGCAACCCCAGGCTCTGAATAACTGAAGGAAATCTACAACTACTACTCGCTATATTTCCCCTAAAGATCCCCTCCAGACATGTATGAGATAAAATACTCTGCTTGGAACAATAATGTGTGTCTGAAATGGCTTTTCTACATAAAATGTATCAGAATCTATGAATATGTAAAAATATTTCATTTCAGAGTGGACACAAGATGTCTCCTAGAAACTTTCCACTTTCAGCAGATGAATGTAAAACAGTCTTCTAGTGTCAAACTCTGCACATACATCATTCTGCATAGTGAGGCTCAAAAATCCAACTAAAAAAACCCCATTTTTGAGATGAGCCACTATAACATGCAGTAATGTAACATAACAGGGATTTTGTTTGTATGTAGGATAAACAATGCTCCTGACGTACACACATGTACACAGATACACTCGTTCAAGTTATGAGTGTACTCTCTCTTGGCAACATGCCTGTTTACATGCTTTATAAAGAATGAAGAGAGATGGAAGAAGAATAAAGAAGAAGGGAGGGATGGGGAGGAGTATGAAATGCAAAGATGAGATTTCAGCAGCTCTAAATATCTGTTTCTCCTATTTTAGTGTAACAAGCCACTAATTAAAACAGCTTCAAGGGAGGGGAGGGAGAGTAAGAGTTTGAAATGATTGCCTCCTGCACAATCCTATAATTACCACAGTCATAAAAAACAGTCACTCTGTCAGTCTAATGAAGAGACATGTTCACAATTACTCTCAGAAAAGCTCTGCTGTCTGTTAAAAAGTATTTGCTTTAACATTCTTCTAATAAACCGAAATGTCTTCAATTGTCTTTTTTAACCAATTATGGCTCTTAAAGTTTGACTAAATGATGGGAAAATGGAATAATGCAATGTGATCATTTTCCTACATTCATTAAATAAATTAACTGAAACACTGACAAAAAGATGTAAAGATATTAATTATTTAATTACAAAACCAACTTTCAGAAACATATGAGGTTATATTAAATTCTTGGATAAATATTTGTAAGCCTTACCTGCCACTGATAGTGACCTCATTGATGGCATAGTAGTTGTGTCGCTGGTTCACCCCGGTCGCTCTGGTGTGGTATTGTCCACTAAGATGTATCCTGACCTGGGTGGCATGTACCATCTTCTGAAGCTCAGGGGTGTTGTAGAAGTCATTATAGCCTGGCCTCAGGTTTGGCTCTGGGGTCAGCAGGCTGACTGTGATGTTACCTCCTGTGTAGGGCGCGTCACTGGAAAGTATGAACATAAAAAAACAGACATATTAAACTAAATATTTTCAAAGTTTCTCTTTGGTGATAAGGAAGACGTGAGAAATCTGCTCGTTTCATCTTTGAGGAAATGTTATTCACGACTTGTGTGTGTTACAAGTGTGTAGGGTTGCTATACTATATTCAGTATGTAGCCTGTGGGTTCTTTGTATCCATCGTAATATAAGGCACCACTAAACGCATAGTACAAGTGTCATGACAGGAGACAAAAAAACCTCTACAGGGTCCTTTATTTTCTTTCTTCCTTACTTTGCCTTCAGGTAATGCTGTAAGGGCACTTTTCTTGTGCTATAAGCACAGTGTCCTCACTATTGTACTCATTGCTAAAACATGGGTAAACCACCTGAAATTACTTAAATTCATCTTGCCAGGCACTCCAGTGAGCTCAGAAGAAGAGGCAATGCAACTGTGGGATTAAATAAATCTTGCCAAAATAAAGAAAAAAACAAACAAACATAAATCTCACAAAATTAAATGCAGTGCTCTTTTTGATATAATTATCAACCACTGATGTCACAAAGTGTTTTATTATGTTCCCAAATGTGAGGTTCAATTGCTCTCATGCCAAATTAACTAATACATGTAATTGTGCCAGGCAAGGTTGCATGTGATATAATTTGTCAGTCAAGTGAAAAATAAGCAATGACTACATAATCTCTGATCTATTCATACCTGTTCTATCTAGTGCCAACGAGGCCTTGATACAAGCAGCTATGCCAAGATTTAGTGTGAGATTGTATGTGTATGTTAGACTATGTTCCAAGTCCAGTTCTCTATCTAGTGCCAATCGAGAGCCTGTTACCGGTCATGTGCCAAGGCAACGCCGTAGGTGGTTAGCTTTTTAAATCTAGTCACTGTAAGGATGCCAGGTTGGTGTGTGTGCTTCTTTGTGTGTTTACCGGATGTGTGTGTAATGGGTATGTGTCTTGTTTTCTTTAATGTCCTGAAACTAATATTCTTTTGTTTTAGTATATGTGTGCGTAAGCACATGAATACATTTATGTGTATGAGTCGGCATGTGTGTGTGAGTGTGTACTCATAGTTCTCTTTGTTGAGCCTTGCCAGTATTTTTCATCTCATCTTCTCTGCATAGAGAAGAGGCCATGACCACAATAGGGTAGGGTGAGAACATGTGGTCCCTGCTCTGGGGAAAAAGCCCCAAACAGACTGTCTAAGGAGTTTATTTTCAGTTTTTCCACATATAGATTATTCAAAGCAGTTTCAAATGGGATGATTAATCTGTGTCCAGAGTAAAGACACAGTAAATTTTACTGAACTGAAATTAACTAGTAATGTGGTTGCCCTCTCTGATTCTACCAGGGCTTACCACACTAAGCATATTGTGTTATTGTTGATGCGCATTTAAAATCATGCACAAAAAGCTTAGTAACCAGTTTTTCATTCAGTGTTTATTGTATCATCAGATCAGAATAATTATCTTAAATTGGGCAAAATGTGGAAACAAAATATTATACATTTTTATTCAGGGTATGCCAGTTTTCATACTCGCCATACAAACACACACGCGCACGCACACACACACACACACACACACACACCCTACCTGGGCAGTTGCAGACAGTTGACTGAGTCTGGTCTCAGTAAAGGCCCATTGTTTTGCATTTCAAACACACTGCAGTCTTTGGCAATATACTGCCAGTCCAACCAGGGCTGTTCTGTGGTGGTGCCATTCTCTGGGTCAGTGAGGGTGAGCTTTCGTCTTTGGATCACAACTGACTGAGGCAAGAGGCCGCCAAACTGAACTATAATGTAGAATACCTGGAAGAGAGAGGGATACAGTTTGGATGAATAGAAACAGGTTTGCAAGACAGGTATACTTGTCCACAAAAGCCCTTTTATAAATCCCACTATGGCAAAACTTGAAATCTTTACTTTTTGTTGGCATTGCGACAAAAGTATTCATTCATCTCTATAGCAATTTTCAAGGCCGTAGTAGGAGGTGTTAGTGTTTTGCATTGCATTATAGTAACTGTTTAATAGTCTAATGAACACATTTTCAGCTGTGAAATCTTGATTAAAAATTAGTTGTACTTAATCCTCTAGCACTCGGATGAAGTATGTTAGGCCAAAAATATTTATCATAGTTTGAAAATTTCAGGATTTCAATTTTAATTTATATTTTTTATTTTTACTTAGGTTACAGAGAGCTGACTGCATAGAATGATAATGATTAATAGTCCTCAAACAGGCTAATTAAAGCAAACGCACTCTACCTTGTTTTTCTTCAAAAAATTGAATACACTCATGGTGGCAATATGATAATTTCACGGTTATGTGTTCTTTATTATGTTTTTTTTTTTTTTTTTCTGTTACAATAACCTCACTAACCAGGTAAGCACAAAGTGATACTGGTATTATTGGTAATAATGATTGATTTTCAGTATTATCATTTGCGGTCGTACTGCTTCTCTTTCCTGTCCTTTGAGAGAACCGGTAAGAGAACTGATAAAGAACAAGACTGATGAGAGTATGCATAAGATAAAGATAAAGACCTAACAATATCCATCCCTACATCTAAATAGTGGCTTCACCCTGACTTTGGAAGGATGAGAAGTCACAGTTCAAATCCCTTCAATATAAACCTTGTGTAACCAGTGTTAGTTTGTGATTATTGGTTTTTATGGTGCACAGTGCGATCACTCACAAAAATATGAAAAATGACTTAATGTTACCTAATAATAAAGTTAAATTATTCATGTAGATTCTAATAAAAAGTGAATACATAAAAGTTAAAGATTGTTCGGCTGCAACCAGAAATAGAATTTAATTCTACGAAATTCTGGTTTTAGTTAAAATACAGACAGCACTCACACACACATAGTTACACACACACAGACACACACACACACACACACAAGTTTCCTAGCACACATAAGCCATGTGCATGTTTTTGTGTAGGTGTGTGTGTGTTAACTGTTATCTGCCCCACTACAGTGTTGGCTGGCTGGGACACTGGGTTGCACAGCAGGGAGCACATTAAGCCACCACCACTGTGCAAACACAAACACACACACACAAACTTCAGAAAGTGGCTTTTATCTGGGGACTTGAGTTGAGCGCCCACATCAGGACAGCTCCCAAAATCCTGCCCACACTCACATACACACTTCAGAGAGAAGAGGGATGACAGCCCCAGTGTTGACGACGCCCAAATCCAGCAATATCTCTCTCTCTCTCTTTCTTTCTGCCCCCCTTCTGTCTCTAGCTACAATCCTTAGAAAGAGGATGAAACTACTGTCCATTGCACCCACAGGTGCAGGCAGATAAATACTGTACAGTGTTTGTATTGTAGCATTTCAGCTGTATACTCCAAAATGATTGAAATTATTTTATTACATTGTTAGCACCTAACAATGAATGACCAAATCAAGACTTTCAGATGACACAGAGACCTGGGATGAACCTACATTTGTTCCTAACTCTGCTCGCATGGATGTGACAGGTTGAACAAGGGATTCTGCAATACCTATTATTACAATACTATAACCCCATGGTAGGTATTCTGTGACTATTTTATTGTTTTCCTTTCATAAACTTAATTTTTAGATGTTATATTTTTTTATTTCTTTTTTAGTGATATGTCTTCATAAACAAATTTGGATTTTAATCCTTGCTGTATTTAGTTTTTGTCATGTTCCTTGTACAAATAAATATACTGAAATTAAAACTCTAAATAATAATTCTGCTATTATAAATTGCACAAATTCTTCACATAGAGTGATCACATAGAGAAAATATACTTACTTTGCCTGAGCCCCTAGTTTGTTCTCAAAGAGTAACAATTTTTAATTTTTAATTAAAAATGTGTCAACTTAGATGCACATGTGTTATATTAGATGAGTTACCTGATACTGTCCATTAGCAAAATCCACTGTAATAGTGACTCCTTTATCTAGTTCCTGTGTAGTCATGATCTTAGAAAGCCATGTGGTGCCCATGTCCTGGTCATTGATGTAGCTGAGTGGATGGGCATTAAGGCTCAGTCTTAAGACTCTGTCATTAGTGGTGTCCTCAACAGCATTGGGAATACAATATCTGTTAACAGTGGAAGGAAAAGCATTTCAGTATTAACAATAAAAAAAGACTTTACACCAAGTCCAGATCTGTAGAAGCTTTAAGTAATGACCAAGTCAAGCTCATCAAAAGATAAATATATAAAGGATATTTATGATTATGATGATTATTTAAAATATACAGTCCACTAATCTATGTACAAAAGAAGTTGTGATACTGTACCTCTCTACTAAAGGGTGCACTCTGGGGTGACTGGAAGGACAGCGACACTCTGACTGGGAATGGAGCTGCGGCAGGACACCTGAATACACCTCCACTATTTCCCTGTTAAAGAAAAAAACAGCAGAGTATATTAAGCCATACCAAAGCATGGAAGATAATAAGATAATTCGATGCATAGGAAACTGGGGAGATGGAGTGATACATCTGCAGAAATTTTAAAGAAAATTAAAGAACTTGGTGGGCTTTTGAACGAACAATTAGTACAAAGTGGAGAATCAAAGGCATAAATTGAAAACTCAATCCGTCATTTTGTCTTTCCCCAGTCTTGATGAGACTAACTTGTAAGTCCTTACTGTGTAGAGTACATCACTGGTAAGCAAAACACTAATTGCCTTGTATTGAATGCTTGGAAAATCCTCTGGAAGCAGTATGGATCTTAAGATGCAATGATTAGCCTTCTTCCCTTCCGCCACCTCTCCCTGCATCACTCCATACTGCTCCTCTTCTCTTGTTGTCTTAATCTATATAGTATCTATGTCTACTCCTCCTTTTATCCCTTTTTTAGTATCTATAGATGTCACTTCTCTCTGCATCAACCATGGTTTCCTTCCTCTGTCCCGCTGACCCATCCATTCACAGTACTTATTTCCTTTGGTCTGGCTGTTCATTCATCTTTACATTCACCCCATATCAATCTCACCTGTTGGTCAGAGTGGCAGGATAAAATCTAAAGTCCTGCATCCGCCCAATGAACTGATTAGACCCTGGAGAGATGAAAAAAGAGGAAAAAAGAACATAAAGAAGGTGTTAATGGGTTTCTACTGAAGGCAGTGAGTGAAAGGATTTCACAGTATTTAGTAGATTATCTTATCAGTTTCAAGATAAAAAGCTAAGTGAGGCTGCCCATAGCTACTTATATTGGCTAAGTTCATGATACAAAGCTGAACAGGATCTACTACAGTCTACATTTGCCTCCACTAGAGAGTGGCAAGGCTTATAAATGGTATATTCATTAGGTTGGATTGATGCAAGACCAAAACAGGTCTATGTAAGAATAATTCACTTTTCCCACTTGCTTCATTCATCTACTAAGGAAAATAGTTCTTTACAGGCTTTATTCAAGAGTAGAGTTGTTATTTTTAGTCGATTAATCATTAAAAAATGTAAAAATTACATCATTCCAGCTTCTGAATGTGAATATTTTCAGTTTTTTTTATTTTTATCATCTATGATTGTAAACTGAATATATTGGATTATGGACTGGTGACCAAGACAAAACTAGACACTGAGGTTGTACCTTGGGTTTTTAAAAACAGTGATTGTCATTTTTCACCATTTTTTACCATTTCAACAACTAATCATTAATCAAGAAAACAATCAACAGATTAAGAGCTCTAAACCCATTTATTTGCAAATTACAAAAGCAGGAAATGATGACATCTGATGACAACTGGAATCATCTAATTTTGGACATTTTTAGATAAATCAATTAAAAAATTGTTGCTGATGAACTTTCTGACAATCAACACATCTATAAGTTTTGTAATCGAGCAGACATGTATAGGTTGGTCTAACAAGTGACAATGAGAAACAAATATTACCATTAGCAGTAAAATACAAAAGGTTTTTTGATGAAGTTGGCTAATGGATCTGGAGGAAGCTAAATGCAAAATGTTGGGATGAGACATTCTCCATATTACAAATATAAGTTGCCCAAGTCTCTGTAACGGACATTTATACGTTGTTTAATACTGTCTGCTAATTCTCAAACATATGGGCACAATGTCTATGCACACATGAAAAAACTGGACTGCACACAAGAAACACCATCAAACACATGAATGAACACAGGCAGGCCCACAACACATAACAACACACAACCCTACATTTGTGACAATGTTGGATAGAACATAAAAGACTTAAACACACACAGACAATGATGCCGGTCCAAAGAGAGCCAAAGTCCTTTAGTGTCCAACAAACTTGTGTTTAGTTTGACAACAACTGTTAGAAGACGGATAACGTCTCTAAGCATCGACAGAAGACCTGCCATGTCTAGCTTTGTCTTCAAAGGTGTGTGTGTGTGTGTGTGTGTGTGTGTGTGTTCCAACAAATATCCTTACTTTAGAGAATGAGAGTATATGCGTGTGCCTGTGCTTGTATGTGTAAATTTGCATTTGAGAGAGGCTTTGCCGTGTTTGGCTCAAGTACAGTGTGCGACTGTGAGCATGTGTGTGCTGGAGGGTGTATGTGTATAGAACAGCGCGGGAATGGGAGAGTGTTATGGGATGTAAGTGTGTTAGAACAGTGTGTGGTTGTGCAGCCTTAGGCTTTGGCTCAGGATTTCTTTAGCATGTGGAATTGGGATTATGCCTTCCTCTGAAAAGCACTCTCCCCATTGTTACTGGGATGATGCAAGGTATAAACCTTAATTCTCTTTTCTCTGGGTAGGTCTCTGTCTTCTCTCTCTGTATTTCAGTCTGTCATTCACTGAATCTCTAAGTTGCCTCTTTGTTGTTTGTTGTTTGAGCTAATGAAAGTTGAGGCAACTAAGAGATTCATGTAGTTTTTTTCTGCGGTTTGCTTTGCCTCTCAGTCATTCACTGCTCTTCATCTAACATCTTGCCCACTGTGGCTGCTCCCTTTTGTTACATTACTCCATGGAATAATTAAAACCGATCTGCTAACAAAACGTGCCAAAAATAAATACCGTCTTGTTTTGTAAACTCATGTTTGATAAACAATTGCTGTTATTGCTAAAATCTGTAGGAAAAACATTGTGTTTACTCATACTGCTTCACAATAAATGCCACCCACAATTACACAAGTATAATGCTTTTAATAATTCGAGGCAGCAAGACTATAAATGTTGAGTTTGCATTTACATCAACTTAATACATATCTGATATTTTTGTGAGAGTGAACAGTAAACAGTGAAACGTTGAGGTGGTGAAGTTCCCCTTTGAGGTCCATTGTTGTCACATATGTGTGTCTGCTTAAATTTCAACCATACCTCATCACCAAATCAGTTCTCTCAAATTATTGATAATCTGGTAATGACAGCTGATGACTCATCATGCTGTCCTTATCAATCATCTTAAAAATATGGTCGGTATTCTTGACAAGTTCTCATTGTACCTATCAGACACATTGTTTTCAGTTAGCAGTGTCCCTTCGAAAAACAGACATAGTTGTTAATCAATACATCTGATCAGCATTCGTATAATCAATCCACTGCTCAGAATTCCAGACACAGCCCCCAGGTTTAACCACCACCCTTAGACTCCCTGTCTCTCTCTCCCTCTGTCTCTCTCTCACTCTGTCTCCCTGTCTCTCTCTCTCTCTCCCTGTCTCCCTGTCTCTCTCTCCCCGTCTCCCTGTCTCTCTCTCCCCATCTCCCTGTCTCTCTCTCCCCATCTCTCTGTCTGTCTCCCTGTCTCTCTCTCTCTCTCTCTCTGTCTGTCTCTCTCTGTCTCTCTCTCTCTCTTACTCTCTCACTCTCACCCCCCCAAGCCAATCACTTGTATTGATCACCACCTCTGATGTGATCTTCACCTGATCAGATGCTACCTGCTGTGAATTAGGGATCAATGCCTGATAAACGAGAAGAAAAACACTCGTTTATCACCCTGGAGATGAACGGATATCATTTTTCTCTCAATTTCTCTCCTATTGACTCTGAGACGGTTCCCAGGACCACCAATCAATCACAGATGTGTATTTGAATGGGAATAATACCTCGGAGGAAAATAAAGGTGGAGTAGTCATTGACACCATATTAAGATATACAGACAAGATAAAGTAAGAGGTAATTTTTCTCCACTTGGAGGAAAAAAACATGTGGTCTCGCTTAAGAAGGAGGATTGGGCTCATCTTAGGTTTGGAAAACAGATTTCCTCCTTAGATATATGTTTATGAGACCTTTTATCACAGTACCACAGAAAAATCTGGAATTAATGTATCTCTAAAACAATGCAATTTGTCACATAAGGCTAAAATATCTGTTACAAATAAACAAATACATATTTACCATTGGAGCTGAGTCCCACCCACATGGCACCATCCTCACTGATATCATAGAGGCTGGTGGTCAAAGGTTTTGTGTCAAATGGTGTCCCATCTTCCTCAAGCCCATTGAGAAACAGACTGACACGTTTGTCATGGACCTGGAAATCAGTCAAGGTGAGATGTAAGTCTGTGTTCACCAATAAGAATGCAGTGTTTATATTGACAGTGAGTCTGTTACATTTTAAGGGTTTTTCATCATCACACTAAACATTAAACATTCAACATTTTCTGTAGAAACAGATCAAAAAGAATAATGCATTTCAGAAAATCAGGACTAACCACATAAATCAGCCCATCTCTATGTTTCCTTACTGTTTAATACTGCAAGTTAAGCCTGAAAATGTGATTAGGATGAAGAAGACACCAGCATTGACTTACAGTGTAATTTATTTTAATGAGAAAACATGGTTGATTGTGTATAATAACATCTATTACAGTACAAATGTGATCAATACACTTTTACACGAAGTATTTTTGGATACCATTAAGAGTCCTTAGCACCACAATGTAACCTAGGGACATGTAAGGGGCGTCCTGAGGGGCATATGCAGTAAAAGAAGCATAGCAGCAGGTTACTTCTGTAACAGGCAATGTCTCAGAGAGTGGCAGCTTCTCTGTGTGTATATATGCATCTACGAAAGTGTATGCACACACCATTAGTGTGTTCTTTGTATATGTATGCATACGTGTGTGCACATTTGTGTGTGTGTGTGTGTGTACGATACCATGTGTGTGTGAATTATACATACAGCTAATCTTCGAGCTCGTTTCCCCAGTAGCAGAAGAGCCTCAGGCTAAACTACCTCAGCCGCAAATTAGCTTTCTGTTTGACCAAAAATCTCCTCTCCACTCTTTTCCTGTCCTTTCCCGATCTGCCGCATGAATATTAAAAACTGCACAGCAGACAACATTGTCAAAGCAGGAGCAGCTCCCTTTCACATCAAACCCAGGAAAAAAAAAAAAAAAAAAGGGCTCTCCCCCCGAAAAAAAACTTTAATGTGGCCTGTGTCCCACTCTCTCCCTTTGCCCCATCTCCAAATCCCGTATTCGGGAAACACACTGTGGGACCACTGATAAACGTGACTCTCCCAGTCTTACTAGAATTTCTTCCCCTTCATCTTTTTCACGTCTCACTTCTGTCCTCCTTGCTTTGTCCTTTCTCCTCCTCATGAGGTCATTTGGTTCCTTCACCTTCTATTTTTGAGTTTCCTCACCTTTTTTAATTTGCTCCCTCTCTCACTTTCATATTTTCATACTCTCTTCTCTCTCCGTCTACAACTTCCCCCTCTCATCTCCCTTACTGTCTCTTTCCCTCATGTTTATCTTGCCCTGTCGCTCTCACTTGTTGTCAGCTCTTTAGGGAAGTTGAAAAGGTGTGAGGAGGAAAATAAGTCCAAGTCAAAAAAACGCCTTTAGGGGATGAAGGCAAGCCTAGACAAGTGTCTGCCTCTCAGAGGATAGTTAAGACGCCCAGACAGACACTTTCATGATGGCTGATTGAAGACTGGCAGGCGCACAAGAGCACAAGTGTGAGCATAGGAGAGAATAAGAGTTAAAAAAAAAAAAGAAGAGACAGGAGGGAGAAAAAGAAAAGTCAGAGAGCGGGTGTAAGAGACAGAGCTAGAAAAAGGGCCCACTTTAGGAATCTCTGAGCTGAGTTGTGTGGTTCTTGGGGAGATGTGAGGCAGTTGTCAGGCCTGATGTAAATGAATCCTGAAGGGCTTTATCCTTCTTAGCCGCCACGTGCCTTTTTGAAACACAGCCAACTCCCCTTTGTTAGCTTTCACAAGCACTTTCCCTCATTTTTTCCCCCTTTCTCCATCCATCTGTATTTTTACCTTATTCTTTCCTCTACATCTTTGTGTCTTTTAGCCAGTATAACTTTGAGTTCTTTGAGAGTGAAAGAAAAAAAGGAGAAAGAGTTAAAGAATTCTGTAGAGGTGATAACTAGTCTCATTTGGACTGTGTCCACTAAGTCCAGAAGAAAGGAAAGGACTACTTTAAACTCTACCTATCCTCCCCTTTATTTACACAGGATTTGCCAGTTTGTGAAGGCTTTAGCCAACACACTTAAAGGCATCATTACTGCATACATTTTCAGCTCCAATCAAACTGGCATCTTGAAGTCATTTCCTATACATTGAGCTATAATGGAGCTGTACAAATAATCATCAGTTACTGCACTCAACTCTGCTTCCATAACTAAAGTATAACTTTGTAGTATATACTGTATGTGTTTATTACATTTTCAATTCCACAGAATGCTGTTGTGTCATATACTAATTTATTTACCAATGCCAAAGTTTGCAATGTAATGTTCACAATATTCAAAAAAACAACATGGATGTAATTTCTTCCATAATCATGCAAAGCCTAGAGTACAGTCATTTTATATTGGGGCAGCACTAAGAAACCGGAAAATATTTAAATTTGAGAAGCTGGAATCAGAGAATTAGAAAATAAATAACTCAAAACGATTTAAATCAATTATCAAAATAATTGGCAATTAATTTAATAGTTGGCAACTATTCATTTGGTAATTGCAGCTCTATTTCTTTTGGACCATTGTTTATGTCTATAACATTTAGTTTTTGGTCATCTGTCCTGCAAACTCACACTCTGTCACATTAAGATTAAAGCTGAAACTGGAAGGAGAGATGTGTTCAGCAGGTTCAATCCCAGGCCAGTCTGGATATTGAATCTTAACCCCTGCACTGTAGTCGCTGCCACCATTCATTACTCCATTAGTATCTGGCCAGCTTGCCTACAGTGAAAATGTTTACACCTGCAACATTCCTGCAAAGCCACAAGTCATGTTAAAACTAGCAACAAACCTACAGAATTTTAATATTACATATTTCCATATTATATCCTATTACATTCATTTTAGCAACATTTATTTTATGACTTTTGACACGCTGTGACGTGATGCCGATACAATTGTTAGGGAGTGCTACAGACGTATTACATGATAGTTAAATTAAAATCAGCATGCCATTTATTATATCACCTTTTAAGAGACAAATTGCATTATATTATTTTCCGTATTAAATAATCTCATTCACCAACTGTTCCTAAAGGTTGCTGTGCTCTCCCCGTGCAAAACCTACCCCACTGGCAATGTTACCACCTAAGCCTCTCTAAAAGCCCAGGGAAGCCCTGAGTGGAAAGCTTTTAGTGATCTGTAGACTGGCATTTTGAGTAAAGCTCTTCTCGATTTTCACACTCCTGCCAAGCCATGGCTCAGTACACAGTGTGGACAGCAGTGTTTCCTCTAAGCTCACTTTGTTGATGTGGGCAACAAAAGTAAAGGGTGGTAGAGAAAATATACTGCGAATAAAAATATAAAATACAATACAAGTTTCTGAACCAGTGACACAGTAACATATCGCCAATAATACATTTTGATAGATGATAACATAATATAGAGCTATTATTTTTATAATCAGCATGGAACAAAAAAAAACCTACTGAGTTGGCTGCATCTATTTTGTTAAAGTAAAAAAAGGAATAGGGATTGAAAAAAGGTCACCTTTGTTATAAAACCATTTGTACATCACATTCTGTATTATGGACAACGAAGACATTTGCGTCAGATCTGCTTAATTGACCTTTTCGTTTCCTTGTTTTACCCTTGTGTAATCTTGGATAGTGTGCACATATGAGAGATAGATAGCTACTTAACAGCTAACCACAATGATAGGTGAGAAGAGGAATTAGGTGTCCATGGGCCGCAGCAACACTTCCTGGGTCATCTGAGTGACCTACAGCATACGTTAACACGTTGAGGAAACAGCTGATTATTTTGCTAACACATCACATCAAAAATCTAAGGTGAATGTTTGTGTTTGAATTTAACTCTTAACGTATTAATGATTGTATTAATGACTAATGAATAACAAAAATGCATGTCTGTGTCTCTTGAAGCTAAAATCTCAGTAATGTGGGCAAACATATACCTTTCAAAATACATAAAATAAATATTTGGTTGTCATATCATGTAAGCCATTTCTTCAAAAACTCTGTAGAGGTGTTTCAGACAGGCAGGTGTCATGCCAGGCATTATCCAAACATCTGACATGTTGCAGACAGACTTAAAAATAACATTTTATTTATATGTGGAGAAGGGCTATCTTAACCGTTGATTTAAGAAGCTCAGAAGTGACAGCTTGAGGTCAAATTAAATGTGAGTTGACTAATACTGTCTGGAAACCAATTCTAGATACATAATTTACTGCTGTATGACTATTATATAGCTAAAGCAATGTAGAGCTCTATGCAGGAGATTAAAGCTGTATGTGTGTTTGTGTAGTAAATGTAAGCAGACAATATGACATGCATGAAATGTGGAAGAGAAGCTCAGAGAACTGGGCCAGTTTGACCCTTCCCACAGAAGATCTCCCCTTGTCCTCCATGTTTTTCTCACCCACCCAGTTCTCATCAGCCCCTCTCCTCTTCTCATCCTGTCTACTCAACCCATTTATCATTCATCCCTTCATCTCACCTCATCTGTGCCCTTTTTTGTTTCTCTCATTTTTCAGGTATCTCCTCTGCACCTGTACTGTATATCCAGCTGTCCATGCTGTATGCATAGTTAGGGTCTAGGGGTAGAAGGTGGTATATGTTTGTAAAACCCTCTGGGACAAATCTGGGGACGTGTTTGGTCTATATGAATAAAACTGGCTTTAAATTTTTACCATCTTTTTGTTCAACTTCTTCCCCTCTTACATCATCTGCTCTAATCTCATCAATTAGCTCCTGTTCTACTTCCTCATGTCAGTCCTTTCATCTCTTCTTTTCATCCACCCATCTTCACCCTGCTGTCTTGAGCTTTACTTACCCAGCTTTTGTTTTCTCGAACCTTCACCTCTGCTGTTACTCCTCTCGTGCTTGTCTGTTCTTCCTCACCTATCTCCTCCTTTCCATTTAACCTATTCTAATCCCCGACTCCCCGTCTCTGCCCCCATGCATCCTACATCACCAAAACTCCCTCTCCTCCAGGATGTACTACCCTGTGACTGACTGACATGTCACTCACTGATAACACACATCATTCCACAGCCAGTGAAGCTGTCAATGTGAAGAGAGGTTTAAAAGGAGACAGAGAGAAAGAGAGAGAGAAAGAAAGAAAGAGAGAAAGAGAGAAAGAGAGAAAGAAAGAAAGAAAGAAAGAAAGAAAGAAAGAAAGAAAGAAAGAAAGAAAGAAAGAAAGAAAGAAAGAAAGAAAGAAAGAAAGAAAGAAAGAAAGAAAGAAAGAAAGAAAGAAAGAAAGAAAGAAAGAAAGAAAGAAAGAAAGAAAGAAAGAAAGAAAGAAAGAAAGAAAGAAAGAAAATAAAATGTAAATATATTAGAATCTACAGTTAGTTGCCTTTTGCAAAGTAAAATGTGTATACCTGGTGCAGCATAAATCCTTTTGTTTCTGGTACAAATCTGGGCATTACAGGAAATGAAGGAGGTCTTTTTGTAAGACAAAACAACACTATTTTTCCATGTTTTTTTCACTAAGGTTGTCCTCATAACATTAAGCACTTCTGTTATATATTTGTATAAAATCCATTGATTACAGTTCACAAAGCTTGAACAGATCTGGGTCCCTTTTTCCCAAAAGAGATGTGTTTGAATGCTTCTCTAAAAGGGTCCTGAGACCCCATCTCGATATATTGTCAAATAATCAACCATTACTTTAGAGCGTTTCTAACGCTGCAATGACTGATAGCCTTGAAGAAATCATTAAAATAAAATTAAACTGTCATCTGTAGTTTTAAATGTGCATTTCTCTGCACTGGTCTGTGTGATTTAGTTTTATCTTTTGTTCTGGACATGTGCAGGGTGTTGTTATCATGTCCAATGTTATCATGACTTTGATTTTAAGTATCAGTGATTTATAGTGACTGCACTGCAAACTAGTATTGGTCCAAGCAGTGTCGACTGACCAATACGCAAAATTTTTACCAGACAAGAAGGGACTCCCTACTTCCCTCAATCTACTACAACCCAGTGAAAGCCACAGCGAAATTGGAAAACTACACAAAACACCTTTAAGATAAGACAGCTTAAAAGTCTTACAATGGGACTATGATGATCTTAACCTTAAGATACTTTTGGGATTCAGGTTGTTGATATTCACATACAGTATATTCCAGTTCTCCACATGTGAACTGCAGTGAGTAAAATAAAAGTATAATTTAACTTAATGCATCTCCAGGCAGTCACCATTTCCATCTCTCTTATTCACCCTCTGAGCCTCTCCCACCCACTTTAGTCCCCCTGCTTTTGTACTTGCCCTTACCCACTATGAACTGTTAGCACCTCTGATGTACAGCCAATATTCTCTCTATCATATTAGGAGGCCGCAGTGTGTAAAGAAAGAGATAGGAAGAGGAAGAGAGGAGGAAAGGGAATAAAAGAATAGGGAGAGGGAGAGGAAGGGAGAGGAAGAGAGAGGGAGAGAGAGGAGACACATTTGTTCTACTCATCTCAGCGCTAAAAGATACAATTACCTCTCACAGCATATTATCCATGTTTTATACCAGCCCAGGGCCCCATGCCTTTGCTTTGCCGTGCTCATACCATGTAAGGCCCATATTTTAACACTAGCTATGACAGTTTATTTAAGAAAAGAAAATTGTCCCCAGGGAGATGGAGAGGGAGAGAGAGACGGTGTGTGTGTAAGGAAAATGAGAGGGAAAGAGGGAAGGACAAAGAAGGTAGAGGGAGAAAGACAATGAAACAGGGGGGAAAGAAGGAGAGATAGATGAGACAGAGAAAGAGAGAAAGGGAAAGTCTTCAGGAAAAAAAAGCTGAGCGAAAAGATAAAGATAGAAAAAGAGAGAGGAGGGACATATATAAGGTGACACGCCAACCTTTTAATAAAGACCATAAGTCTCTAAGACTTTTTCTTTCTAAGCAGAAAGCTTTAAAAAAAGAGAAGGATTCATAGAAGGGAAGAAAAGAAGGAGGAACATACTCTATACTACAGACATACTGTATCACATTGTAGGAGGAGAGATATGCAGAAAAAATATTTTGGGATAAGTTTTGTTACTTAATGGAACATCTAGTCAAAAAGTTTTAGGTTTCACGTCTAGAAAGTATCAGGTTTCGTACTTGTTCTGGCCTTTGTATTTTGGGTTGTCACATTCTTTCAAGTCGGTCTTAAAACAATGTTCATATGCACATATGTATATTGAAAAAGTTATTTGTCTGTCTCTACAGTGATTGCAATATAAGTGATGGTGGACAAAATCTGAGTAGCAGTCTGAGTTGAGCAAATCAAGAGCCCCATTTTATTCATCAATGAAACAGCTTGGCCTGATACACGCCACACTGCACAAGTCCTCGTTTCCCCAAACCTCTATAACAGAGCTGGCAAGTGCAAAGTCAGCATGACCCATAAAGACACAATGGCCACATTTATGGAAATTACATCAGGTTGAAATAAACTAGAGTTGTGCTTTAAATTTGGCAGGTCTCAATTGCAGGCATGTGCAGAATTGCAGCACTAGGTAGAAACATTATTTTAATATTGACATTATTTGTTTAGCATTATTTATTAGCATTATTATTACAACATTCTGGTCATATTTTGCATTGGCACTACTAACCTATGCCATGAAACTTGTACTTTAGCATGGATATTACACAAAGGGCAAGTTAACATAACATATGCTCTTTGTTGGATCCTTTTATTCCTGAAGCACCTTGCAGCACCCTTGCTCCATACATTTTTACCACTCATATGGTATGTGGGAATGAAACCCATAACCTTGGCTAGGTTAGTGCCTTGCTCTCAATAGTCACATTGCACAGTAGCATGAAACACTGATGTAAAATAAATAAATTAATCAATCAATTTAAACACAGAAAAACCTGAACCTGCACCTGAATGCACACACATGCACACACACATCCTTCTCTCTCTCTATCTCTCTCTCTCTCTATGTAATTGATGCCAGTCTTGTGCCCTTTTGCCTCCTGTGCCAGCGGGCAGAGTGCTAGCATAGAGGTGTCTGCTTCACCTTTACAAAACAACCTTGCCTCACCTTCACACAGATGCACACAAACACACAGAAATACGATTAAATGCACACAAACATACACACAGCCTACAGAAACATGCACAAATGGTACCCCATGCCTGTACATATAGTCTATGCACATGAACACACACACGCACGCACACTCACCTGTCTAACAATATGTCTTTGTCATGCCACGTGGGACAGAGAAAAAAGTTTGCAGGACTGCGTGAGAGTTTATAACCATGGTAACCATGCATTACAACATTCACAAGACCTTGGTCCACAGCTGTAGTACCACTTCCACTGCCGCAAAACAATTTTAAGACTTTTTAAGTTTATGTAAAATCTAACGAGGTTGATGGAACTAATAGCTGAGAGCATGTATCTGTATTTATATTCACCAGGGCTGCCAGGGTAAATCACAACTATTTTCATTATCAATTAATCTGCCTATTATTTTCGTGGTTAATCAATTAATTGGAGAGGAAGAAGACAGAATCCAAGAAGGAAAAAGATGTGTATACATGTGCACACACAAGTGTTAAACATTCATGCTGCCGTTTTGGGTCGTGATGGGACCAGTATGACTGGCTGTCCCTGCCACTGCCACATCCGATAATGCTGATTTGCCCAGGCACTAACAGACGGACTATACAAGAGCTCAAAATAAATATGATTGGTTTGTCTGGAGGCTGGATCTCAGTGGTGAGCTTTGATAAAAAGCTAAAATGGGATGAAGTTCATGATACCAATCGTTGATTATGCTACTAATGGGAACAACATAAGCAGCAGTTATTTTTACTCCTGTTTAGGACAAGCTTTGTGCATATCACTGTTGATATTACCACCATAAACAGCTGTTGTAAAACAGCATCCTCATGCAATCATGTGAGGCACATTACATAAAAAACGCACACCAGAAGAATATGTTTTGTTAAATATATACAGATCATCAGCCCATCATCAGCACTGAAACACCAGCTGTACGTCTTTCTCTCCACCAACAACTTGTGTAAAGATGTTTTTCAACAGACAATTCATTCTACATTGTATTAATTCTGCTAAAATGAACAGAAAGTCCCACAATATACCGACATACACTATAACTACACTATACTGAGTCACCTCCCTCACTTCCCCCCTCTCTCAAGCCATCCCTCCCTCCTCCAGGCTACCTTTTCCTCCACTATTCTCTACATCGTTACCATAATCAGATAAGACAACTACCTAGGGAGCACCAGCATCCCTACAGCACCTTGCTCGTGGCACCGTGTGTGCATGTGTGCGTGTGTGTATGTGATTGCATGTGTGTGTGTGTGAGTGCGTGTAAATTGCTCCTGGCACTTGGAAACCCATATTCCTTTTGACTGTCTTTTTTGGTGTTTTGATCTTTTCAAACCGACAGATGACTGGTGTGTGTGTGTGTGTGTGTGTGTGTGTGTGTCGGAAGGTTTTTAAATTACCCAGCTCCTTCATAGGGTAATATCTGTATTGTGGCTGACAGACTGCTAAAAATTACAGCTAAACTGTGAGTGTGTCTGTGTATACGAGTGAAAGAGCGAATAGATACGTGTGTGTGCATGCATGAGAACGTAAGTATGCGAATGGTGTTTGAGTGTCAAGAATGATTATGTTATTCTTCTAAATGGTCAAAGCAGATCACATCACAATACCATTAAACAAAAGGCAGACTGATTTCACAAGAATACAAACACACACACACACACACACAAAGTTGCAAGCTACCAACATAATGCAGTTACAGCAAAATGCCTACAAGCCTAACACTTTCACATGCTTACATGGACATACATGTGCAAGACACATATATATACTGTACATAGACATACATAAACACATATACACACATACTGTACACAACTGTACAGTTGTGAGTGACTGAGCCATCAGCAGTGTTACACTGAGCCAACGACACTCTGGACTGCTAAACCGCCATGCCATACATCAACACCAATCAGCCAGCTATATTCTGATCCGTTGCCCTGTTAACCTGCTGCTGTTGTTTCCAGTATTTCAGTAGTGGTGTAATGCATTCTCTTTACTGGAAGGTTTTTACTGTGAAGTACTTGTATGAAGTGCTGAGTTTACATTAATGTTATTAACAGCTGCCCAGCACTCGAGGAACACCAAAAGAAAGCTAATCTATGATCACACAGAGCTGTATATTAAATTGAAAAGATGTTTTCATTCACCGCATGAAATGTCTTTCAATTTGATCACGTGTGCTTTGTTTTGAAAATGTGTTGCAGACAAACTGTAATCAGGCCTGTCATAAAATGGTGCCAAGTCAAATAAAAATGTGGGCCCAAACATTATACAAAGAAAAGCAGAGACAAATAAACAACTTGTATACAGACACACAGAGACATTTATAGTGATAAGGCTTGTCATGGTGACCATGTTTTCTTCCCTACTAGCCCTGGTGTTATTCAGAGATGCTGAAAGAGAGAGATTGTCCAGTGGAGCAATCTGTAAAATGATACTCTTAAACAGACTAGAAACACACACACAGGCACGCACGCACGCACACGCACGCACACACACACAGACTCACACACACAGACTCGTTTGGGGCCTCAAGAGTCTTCCCACTTCACTAGCTGCCATTTCAGAAAAATCAGAGCTAATGAAAGCTTTTTTTTTATCCATGACAGCTTTCTATTTCTAAATTCTGATGCCTTCTAAAATTTCTAGTTGATGTGCCACTTGGGCCAAGAAAAGATAAGAAAATAAAATGCCTAAAATAAAATAAATCCATACACAGTTATATTATATACACTAGTTACGGTTACAAATGTATGATGTTTGACAAATATTTTCCTTTTATAAATGTTTACCTAAAGAATAACACTATTCCACAACAATGTAATGATTTTTGAGAATAGTTATTTAGCATCATTATATGCCTCTGACAGAAAATGAGTGTACCGAACTTTTATCTAATGTATCTCCACTATACAGTACCAGCACAAACCACAAATTACACAACAGTTGTAGAGTATCCATCAAACTCTGAATATAACCACCAATTAGAAATAAATAAATGAGCAAATTTCACAGCACTTAGTTTTCCAAACAGGACATACATTGCAATATTTTCAAATGTGTGGAAAGTATAAAGCACTGTCTGTGTATGTGTTTAAGTATTGTGTGTGTTTTGTTACCTGTAAAAGAAGGTGCGTCCACCTTTCCAGTGCAAGCCGTCCCTCTGTTGTGAAAGTGACCGATAGAAGAGCCTGACTGCTGGACTGACCGTACCGCAGGGTGACCACCTGCTCAGACACGGTCACAGAAAAAACTAACCTCTCCCCTGAGCTCTTCTCCAGCAGCATCCTAAGAAACAAAAACACACACAGACATATGCCTTGTCAATTAACAGTATTTATTCATTTATTAAGCATTTCAGCAGCAGTATACAGTCCATGTAAAAAGTTGGCAGTGAGGAATTGTTGCAGTTTCACTCAAGGAACAGTGGACTACAAAACCCATGAAGTCAAGGGCCACTACATGCAGTCTCTCATTCTGACATTTACACATGGAATATTAATATTTTACATGACTGCTAGATATCTTCTGCTACACTGCGTGCAGACACACACACGCACACCCTCCACGTGTCATATTAACCACCATCACTGACATTTTATGGGAAATCATGGCTTTTATGAACCTAGAGCAGCATACCCTATAAATCACAGATAAATGAATGCATGAGAAAAAGAGCATGTGCATGAATGTCTGCAGATTATGTGTGTGTATGTGAACCTGTGAGTGAGACAGAAAGAGGATAAGTGCAAGAAGAAATAAAACACAAATTGTTGAAATTTATATCTGAAATAAATATGTTTTAGTGGACTGAGAATGCTTCTTGTGTCAAAGTTGTTTTTGATTTTTATATAAAAATTCACATTTATTTAGTCCAGTGCAGGGGCAGGACAAAGGTGTCAACAGCTGGAAGGAGCTAAAAAAATTACCATGTATATTCCACATACATAAAGTCCAGTAATTGTAACCATCCTACACAAAAGGTCTATTCAAAATCTTGAATCAATATAGACATAACTTCATAATCAATTTCTGAAAGTGAAGCCTTGGTACAGTAAAAACTATCATTTGTAAGAACAGGTGGCTGGCTCTGTTCATTGTACAGAAGGAGGGGAGGGATGTGAAATCACAGCAAGACAGAGAGAGACAAAGAGAGAGGGGTGAGGAGAGATGGACAGAGGTGAGGATAGAGACCTCCTTTCATCTGGCTTCTTTGATGGCAGCCATGATCGCATGTACAACAAAAGACTGATAGCCAGTGACAGCAACAGAGGGGGGGTAAGGAGGAGCAATATTACTTTCATTCAGGTGCATTCAGTAATACAGGTGTTGTGTTCAACAGACCAAGACAACAAGACTTATCTGTCATCTGATTCCCCAGACAAACAACTTCACAAACAAAATCACAGCATGAAATTTAAAAAAGGAGAGAATCGAGACATCTGATCTCAGTCTGATTCTCCTTTAGACAGCAACATTTAAACTGAACATCCAGTGAGTTACTAGAGTACACATGTAACCTGTCTAGTGTTGCACTCAGCCTTTTAAAGACAGATTCACTACATAATTTTACATGTCCTGACTAGCACATTAGATAATCTCAATTGGCATTGTATAGTAGTCAAAGTGTATTTATAATAACAGCTACATTACTAACTAAATTTCCTTCACAAACATTATAACAAATACAAAACAAGTGGCCATGCCTGCATTATACAGTAGACATTTTTTTAACAAAGCATCCAATGTTGTTCAAACAATCTACTTTAAGTGTCGCATGATGGAGAAGGAGATAAGGTTGCCAAGCAGAGCTAACGGATCTCTTTCTGTGTGTACATGTGTCTTGTGTGTGCGTGTGTGTGATTGCAAGTTGATCTCAGTGTGTGTAACTCTGCACCATCCCGTGTCTCTCACACACAACATGTCGTAAGTAGGACATGACAGCCAGTTGTTGGCTAACGTTTCCTGATGATGATATTGACCTGACCAGACCTGACCCAGTTGCTCCTTGTTATTAGATCAATATTGTATATTTCTTTTCAATGTTTGAAAATCATTTTAGATTATATCAGAATAGACATTTCATTATGCATCAGGACAGCAGTGGAGGAAGAAGCTGTATTCGTATTACATGATAATGTTGGACTATTTTAATACTGTATATCACTGATTTGTAAATTATACATGGAAGTTGTAGGAAATGTGTAAACTTTATAAAATACATACAGTATAAGACTGAAGATTTGTCATGGAGACAGCTGTTCCATCCTCCTCTCTTCCCTGTTCTACCTCTGGTTAATTTGGTTAATCTGGTTAATGTGATCAGTGTGTGTTGTATAAACTAACCACATCATTCCAGACCTGCCATGATTTACCCAACCATCCCATTCTCCCGCCAGTTTTTACTGATTGAGATTACCATGTGCTTGCCTTAGGCCATGTGTGTTCTGGATCAGTTTTTAGGTACCTGAACTTTGATCCACTGTTAAAAGTATACAAAGAGCATAGCTGACTGAGTAACAACATGTTTTTAACAAGGCAGCGTGAGTTGTCAGATAACTGTTGGAGCTACTGTCTACTTCTGTAAGCATTCTTACCCAAGCTTGCTAAATGTAACACAATGTTATTATTGACATGTTTAGGGCTCATCATTTTCAGACATCACACACTAATACTTACTAATGATAATATAAAATTTAACATATTTAAACCATTGATATTTTCCAGTGTTGTACTGTTTATAATGACTCACATTCTGTAATGAGTTTAGATCACTGACTTCTATTAAAATCAGAATTTCAATTCATGTTTTCTCATATAAAGTCTTACACACAAAAAAATAAATAACTGGGTGTTGTGTACACTCATACACGGCTGTTATGTATCTAACCTTTGCTTCTTTGTATTAACATGTAATTTAATAGCATTACTGCACATTTACTCCCCTTTTCTCACCAGAGAGAAATTACTAGCTAAGATCCATCCATCAATTATGTATGTACTGTAAGATAACATTTGCAAATAATTTAAAATTCAGTAGTACCAAACAATTGCTTCTATTGCTGTAAAAAAATGCATGATGTCTCCAACTTTTTAACAAACAGTGACTGTTTTTCTTTTTCTTTCAGAGAAAGTATAAACATTAAACTCACATCTCCTCAGAAGAGCTTGGTTTTAGCCACACTGCCAGGGTGAGAGATCCCAAAGCTCCCAGATTCTGTGAGGGGGGAGAGACCAGACATCCCTGCTGGACCGGCTGAAACATCACACTACTGGATCCACTAGAAACCCCCTCTGAGCCAAAGGTGGTTCGGGTCTCATGCTCTGTCTGAATCCCAGGACGAGTGTCATTAGTGTCTTCAGTTACACAAGTACCCCTGGAGGGGGAGAAAAGGAATAGGTTAATATTTTCTGTTTTACTTTTATCTGTAATAAAAAAAGATGGAAGTATATTATAAAACATGTATTACGGCACAGCAAACTCAAACCAAAATTTGATTCCTCAACTCTTGATTTATTTCCGAGCATAATGCTGTACTGTACAGTAAGGAAGTGTGTGTGTTTTTTTTATTCTGCATAGACGCAAAGGGAAGCAGTAATGAGAAATTATGTAGGCTTTTAAAATACCTTCTGAATATTCCTATGAATTTGAACAAATCATCTAATTACCTGTGTGCTAGTAGTAGCAGTGGAGCATATGGAGGTGTTGAGGATCTATAGGGACAGTCCTGGACACAGAAGGCCTGATAGCATGCCAGCAGCTCAGTCTGCGAGGAGGCTGACTGGCAGTAGCTGCTCCGCTCTGGAACCCCACAGGTGGAACGAGCCGGAGAGGTGGACACAGGTTTGAAGGCAGCGATGTTCTCCATTCGTGGAAAATTTCCCTGGGAATAAACAAGTGTGATCGATCCATTTAATCTGAGTTTCTTTGTTTATTTATTTGTGGCGGCAGCAACCTGAGAGTTTTGGATTTGAGAGTGACCTATAATTCCCTTTTAGCAATTTGGAAAATTTTATTTAAAGTGCTTTATAATTATATAAAATACTGGTTACAAAAATATGGTTATAATGCAGTATAACCCATTTTGTGGATACATCTCTTACCATTACATGTACTGTACTATATGTATGCAGTGCATTTAATATGTCCGAGGACAGGTGTTTTCAATAAAAATATCAATAACTTCGCAAAAGAATAAAAAAGACAGACAACATATTTGTTTTATAAATTTTCATTTTACAGTAGCTTCCAATATTTTCACTGCAGTATTGTGCATGTGTGCTGACTGTCAGGACTTAATGGGACACTTAAATAGAACGGAGCTATTGTCAAAGTTATTTCTAACACCTGTCACTAGACTTTATCTTAAATAAGAAATGGTCCTACTTACCTGTGATGAAGCAGGTTTTGGACACAGGCTGAGGACAAGAATCGGTAAACAAAGGAAGATAAGATGATGCCTCATCCCTTTCATGATGTTTTTCTCTTTCTTCCCGCCTGCTTCAGTGCTGTTCTTCAGGGGGAACCTCCATAAAAAGGGAGACCAGCTCTTGTCTTTCTCTATCCATTTCTCACGCAGCTTGATTTCATCTTGTCTTCCCCTTTCCTTCGCTTTAACCCATTTCCCCCAATTTATTTTAAGATCTTTTCCAACAATCCTGTTGCTTAGCTGCTTTTTTCCTCCTCTCTTCATCCTTTCTTTCGTGACTCCTGTGCCCCCCGTTTGTCTCTTCCTCTGTAGTTTTCCTCCCTCTGCTCCTCCTCCTTCATTTTTCAGGCCTTGTTTCTCTCTGCATTTGCCCCCACAAGATTCCAGAATCGGATTTTCCTCCTGTATCTTGTGAGGTTCTAGAATCTCAGACATGAGTTCTGGAACATTCTCGGAAGCAGAAAGATGTTCAAGAACCTGGATTTCTTTCAGAGGTCTTTGAGCAGTGCTTGAATAAGTGATGGCTGCCATGGTTTCATGGTTGCAGAGTTACAGGAACATTTTTTTACAGGCCAATGCCCCTGGGGTGAGGCTACGAAGCTTAGCTCTGTTACACTGTCTCTGTCCCTTGCGCACCTACACACATACACACACACACACACTTACAAACCACAACCAAAGCCTTCACATGATAGGTAGGATTTTACAATCTAGAGAGGGAAAAGAGAAGGAGAGAGGGAAAGAGAGACATGGTCAGACCAAAATCCAACATGAGACAAATCTGAGGTGAGTGAAATGCCATGCAGGCTATTCCCCAGCCAAAGCCTACACTATCATGTACAGCTTGATGGAGGTACAGCTCTACTGATACTGCTACATTGCTTTCCCCCTTTCTTCATTTTCCATTGAATTAAACATGCCCTTTTTCCTCCTGGCATTTGGCCTCCAGGTTTTTATACAACTGAATGGTTTTTCACATTGGTTTGTTGGAAATTGAAGCTTAGGCCAAAGCTCTCTTCATTACAATACTTATCAGCTTCAATTTCACATTTTGACACACAAAGAGGCCAGCAGTGCAGTCATCTCAGCAGTGTTGAATTACTTGGACCCTCTTACCCATAATATCCGTAAGAAAAAAAAAATGAAGCTCAGGTGTATCTAATAACGGTGCTGCTATGTATTAATATATGTTGTGCAAATTTGAAAATCTAAGCATATATGGTAAGACGCTACAATATCTGTAGTTCCTCGTGGTTTACCTGTTGTGTATTGACAGCACAAAGCTCTATCCCCATCCCAAGTGCGGCGCCAACAAACATTCAACTTGTTGCTCTGCTATGAGTCCGACAACACAAGATACCTGTATTTCTCCACACACCTGTCTGTCAGCGATGGCAGACGCTGCTCCAATAGGAAAAATAGTCCTTTCCAAACATGACTTTATCCGTTGTTCTTCCGACAGAAAGAAAAAAAACAGACTGACAGTACAATTTAAGTTGACGAAGCTCCTCTTTTTTTCTCCCTGTCTCTTACCTCATTCAAACATGCGGCGCACGGCGCTAAGGAGATTACAGCGAGCCGCCATCTGGCCAGCAGCGATCGAGGCGGCAGGATATTGGGCACAAAGTAACGGCGATGCAACGTTACATTGTTGAGGGACAAGTAACGCAAACTTGAGAACCACGGGGGCGGCGTGAGAACAAACAGTGCGACATATCCGCTTTGCATCTGTTACGGAACACCAAAGATTGACCGTGACAGCAACGCATTCATATGTGATTTAAATAATTACCCCCCTGCCTGGTAGTAATGCTTTACCCCCCACCTACGTGGGATGCGTCTGGGTTTCACACAAGTGGCTCTCAGAGGAAAGAGCAACGCTACTGCCGTCGCTAGGCAACGGTGATCGGCTCCGGCCAAGTGTGTGGGTTAGAAATAATTTACAGCGCATCATATGATATCAGTCAAATATGTTTTTACTAAAATACCACATCAACATTTAGTGCTGTAATGTACTATGACACTGATGAGTAGAAATCTAAAAAGGCAGGGAAAAAACAGTGAACAATAGATGGATAAATGGTGTGTAATCATTCACACATTATTCCTGTAAGAGAATGTGCATCTACTATGTCAAACGTGGACACACACTTTCTACAAACTATAATCACATATTAAGTTAGACTGTACAATAGATAAATGTTCTAATAACTCAACGGTTGTCTAAATTGAAGTGCATAAACAAAAAATCAAAAATACAAAGACATTTTGTACATAAAGGCCACATGTTTGTTTTGTCTTGTCTATACTTTTGATCTTTTAAATTGAGAATCGTTCTTCATTTTCTGCAAAATAAAAAGTGTTTGTACAGTGTTTAAAGAAATTACATCAAAAGGAGACAAACAGGCAAACAAAAACTCTGTGAGCTCATGAGGGACATAAGGTTTAGCATGTTGCATGGTTAACAAGAGGAGAAAATCATCCTCAAATGTTACACATCTTAATATTTGACCACTTTCCTGACATCAAATGACATGAGGCTTATTAAAATCATATCTTTGTTATACATTCGACAAAGAAAATATCAACTATTTAAAATACTATGAAGCATAAGCAAGTTTTATATTTCTTAATTCTCAGTAGACTAACTAACCTTAGATTTAAACAAATGTTCTAATTTATACCTTTTCGGCAGTAACCCGTTATCAATCTTGTAGTTTCATAAAGCTGATCACCCACTAGGAAAACATAAACAATCACAAAACACACACAGGCATAAGCACAAGCTGAAGTATACAGTGGTTTAGACTTCCACTGTGTGCGTAAGCACCCTGCATTTAAATTATGTAAACATTTCTACCGAAAAAAGATCCTCTCTTATATTTTTCCCTGCCGACAAGTTTTTGCGTTATCATACTAATCGCGTTTGAACAGCTGCAATTTGCTTTGGTTGAACAAAGGCATTCTAACCAGGTTTTAATTAAGTGTTCCTAATGACCTTAAGGAGATTAGAGGTTTGCCTTCTAATCAATACTAGGCAGAGAGGAGCAAGGGGAGGGGAGAGGAGGAGAGGGGAGGTGGCTAGGGGCTAGGATAGAGGTAGGAGAAAGGGGTGGAGAAGGGGAAAAAAGGAGAACGCAAAAGGGGGAAGGAGAGGGAGATGGTGGAAATGAATATAGGGAGGAAAGTAGGTAAGCAAAAATGGCAAGTGGATGGAGGATAGAAGGAGCTGGAATATGAACTTCAGACCAAAGATATTTACCAAATGGATGAGAGACTCTCTTAAAACACATATACATATACTGTACATTTGTAATGATGGCAGCCTTGTCATGTACCTGGTTTCCTCAAATAGCCAAAATGATAATATCTTTCAAATGCATACAGGCTTCAAGAAAGACTGTTAAGTAAGCTGGGTGTGCCTTCTGTGTTCCTACAGTATATCAACAAAGCATCATTTGCCTACAGAACAGTACAGTTCAAACCTCTTTCTGTAGCCCTCGTCATATTTTTCTCCTCTGTTATTCTTTCTTTTTCCTCTGAGAGGGTGAAAATGACATCACACCACTATGTCAGACAGGCTACAATCATCAAGAGCTTTGTTAGCCAGGAAGAGTTTCTCTTTATCCTCTCCTCGTAAGACATTTGCATAGATTTGCACAGAGTGTGTCCACATGACAAGAAGATAGTCATACATTGATTGTACTAATTTATTCAGCCAGGCACATTGAATTCCAGAGATTGAAGTGCTATCACACAAACGGGATTAAAACTGGATGACGATCGCACAATTAATATTGTCTCATTTTCTAAATTACTTATGTATGACTTATATTTGACTAAATTGTGTTTGCTGGTCTAATAACATTAAGGGTAATATGGTAAATGTAGGCTGTAAATGTATCGTCTCTCTGAGTCTCCAGAGCAGCATGAATATGTATGGAGACATCCTTGGCCTCATTGCTGATTAGGAAAAGTGGGATAAATTGATAGCTGGGCTGTGTGTTTTTTCCGCGCAAAAATACAATATTAGTCTGTCCATATGAAAATGTTACATGGCATATACATACATGCACACATATATTGTTTAGGCCTCAGTAAAAGTGTTGCATTCAAGAACAGTTTTGCTTTTTGAGTGATAGCATGGCATGTGTGTATTTATATAACAAATAGCAAAATCAAAATTCCCCACATCTTTATTAGGATTTTGGTGTGCAGAAATAATGTCAGATGTCCTGTGAGAGAGTACATAAGTATTAACAGAAAAATATACTTTAAGTATTTAAATGAAAGTACTGATTTCATCCCTTTGATTGATATAAATATAACTTATAGTATTTATACTTTACTTGAGTATTTCCATTTGATACTACTTCATACTTCCATTACATTACATTTTGGAGGGAAGTATTGTACTTTCTACTTCACTACATTTACTCCACGGCAGCTTTAGTTACCTTTCAGATAAAGATTTGACACAATAGATAATATAACAACACATTGTTAAAAATTAAACTAGTGGTTTTCAACCTTTTTGGCTTTTGACGTCTCACAGAAAGCAGTATGTAGTCACGGGTCACATTTCGGATGTCTGTTAACAGCTCCACCAAATGGTGATTTTTACCTCTAAACTTCTGACATGATTTAATTTCTATAAATGTTCAAATGATCCAATATTTCACCCAAAATCAAAGATTAGAGAAAATATTCAAAAAACTGAAAAGAGATTTGTGTATCAGAACTTTGTGTTTTCTTCTTTCTTCTCCCATTAATCATCTCACGACCTCTCAGATTATCTGGTGACCCAAGGGATGGGCCAAACCCCTAGGTTGGGAACCACTGGACTAAACTAGCTAACTGTACATAAAGTACTTCAAACTAGCTTCACCACCACAGTAACACGCCGTTTACACACTGATGCTTCGGTATTAATAATCTAATGATGTCATATATAATAATAATAATATATCAATCACTTTTAACTTTTATAGACAGCACAAAAGAAACAATCAGAAATATAAAAAGAAAAAGACAAGAACAACAAAATACAAAAACACAATTAAAATACCATATACAAGACATGTACAATTACATAATCCAAAAGGTAAAACAAGTGAAAATATTAAACAACCCTTATTAAAATAACCCTAAATTCAGCACAGAGAACTGTATTATGCAAATAAATAAGATTATTTGTCAGGTTAAAAGGAAAGTCTGTAAAAATATTTCTTAATTTAAAAACAGAATCAGTGTCAGCAGATTGAATTAATATTAACTGGAAAACTGTCTAAAGTGGAGGTGCCACTACAGCAAATCAGTAAAATCTTAACATGAGTAAGATTTTTTAAATACACAGTAAATGATCTGAATACTTCTTCGACCAAAGCAGACATGGAATGTGTGTGCAGAACACAACAGGAAAGAGGATCAAAATGCAGGAATACAGTATTTTGTACAAGAGGACAAAATTATTATGAATTTATAAAGTGCTATCTGCCTTTCTCCAGCTAACGTAACTTCCATCACCATGTATATGTTAGCGACACTGTTTTCTATTATCACAGATTGCTGCTGCGTTTCAACATCCTAAAGTTAGGATGGTCACTGCTATAATGTACAGCGACGTTAGACTTTGTTTTCTGTATATAAGGTATTTATCAGCCCTTCTGTGAATTACGATCAGAGCTACGATACATATACATACCAGCAGCCATCAGACTGTATTTTGGAGAAGGGTATTTTCGCCTCGGGGATGATGTGGATGTTAACTGGGACATATCATAAGTTGGGACGCTGACTGTTGCCATGACTGCGGTTGTCACCTCTGCCGAGGCTGTTTTGTCACGGAGTCAGTGGCCTTTGCTAGCCAATGCTAGCTGTACACCTGTTGGTTTGTGGACTAGCAAGCCAGGTGTTTTCTGCCGTCACCAACTTGTTTTATTGGTGCCAGAAGTTACCAAATTTAGACGAGAGGGTGGAGCTAACCCTAACACAAGCACCAGAAAGTTAGCCTGGATACCACGGCGCATCCGTAATTCACGTTAACTGTGATAATGCTAATGATAGTTTTGGCTAGCAAAGAACAGGCTATGTACTTACCGAGAAGCCGACTCCCCAGAGGGTCTTTTAGGACAACTAAACGCCAAACAAGATTAACAAGATTTTTTTTATCCGACCAAATTGTTACAATTATCTTTCATGACTGGAAAACACTAAAATACTGACAGCTACGTCTGTACTATTCTCATCTGCGGTTACGTAATTACATACGTTGTCGCCATTGTAGCGATTAATCAATCACAAGGTAGCCACGCCCTAAAAGCCATACTATTTTACTCTAAATGGGACCATTTAAAGTAACAGATAATTGAACATTAAGTGCTGCATTAAATAAAACTTGAAACCCGCAATTGAGACCATAAACTAATTAGGGAAGTGTTTGCTGAGGTAATAAATTAATTGAGAAGTACGGTCATTTCCCCATAGGTTTCTATACAGTCGGATTTATTTTTGCAGTCAGTGGAGTCGCCCCCTGCTGGTCATTAGAAAGAATTCAGCTTTAAGGCACTTCCGCGTTGGCTTCACTTTTCGGACTCGGAGCTTGTACATAACACAACTGCTGTGTGTTCAGTTGTTGACGATCACAGTACTGAGAGCATATTCACGACAAGGAATGTGACAACAATAGAGCCAAATGTCATTTTACTTCATCTGAGGACTTCCTGTCTGTGTTAAAAGTCTGTTCCCAGTCATACAGCGTTTCCTCCCATTTGAAAGATTTGATACTCTTGCTGATAAATTTTAAACAAAATTAACTGTCCTGTAATCCCCAATTCTGGCAGCTGAGGACGCTAACAAAGCCTGACTTTATTTTTAACGTTAACACAAACTTTTATGTTTGTTAGTAATATCAATACTTTATTGTTTTATGAATGGATCGGTACACAATGTGAAGTAGTATGATCAGTATGCTAGTTGTGGCTATATGCCTGGTTGGCTGAGCTATGGTTGAACTGTATATATGGTTATAGCTAAAACTGTGAGTCTATAGGTACATAGTGTGGCTGTAGCTGTACTGTGGCTACTCTTCACATCTATTAATTAACATTAGCGAGAGAAAGCATCATAAAGCCAGACACCAGACATTTGAACACACTGCTTCTATTAGATCTGACAGATGTGTTGCCAACACACACAACATAGCTTCACCGCCACCACAACCATGTCACTTCACTGCACACACACACAACCACAACCACAACCCCAGCATGTATTTACACCCATTGTCACAGTCATGGTAATCATAACCAAAGCCGCAACAGCCACGGCAATAATCACAGCGACTGTAATGGGCCAAAGCTATAGTCATAATCACAGCAGTCTCAGTCACAGCAGTAGTCGGTCATAACACAGTGTAGAGAACTATAATTTAAATAGCTTCTGCTAATAATACACAATAATCCTACTAATACACAATGAGCCAATGTTATATTGTATTATATTATATTATATACACCTATGCTATATGCTACTGTCAGAACTCAGCCTTTCTCTGTGGATTAGAGGGAATGCAAAAAATATTAAATAATAACACAAAACGTATTGTATGAAAGGAAAATCATGACCTTTAGGAGGATTTTAACATTCTTAGTTGGTAGGCCTGTCCTGACAGTCCATTATGGTTTTAAGTGTCCATGCCATGAAAAAGTTAGACTCCTTTTACAGCTGCCAAGACGAGTAATATCACGTTTCCCATTGGCTGGTTTCATAAACATAGACTCAGACTTTATCTATGGTTCAGAACTAGCTGATTTAAGTCAGATTTAAGATGAGGTTATTTCCATCTCTAAAACTCTTTCCCTTCTCTCATTGTTTTCTCCACAACATCATTGAGCCATTTTTTTCTCTTTTTGTGTTGGGTGCCACTGGTCAGTTACTGGCTGTTACCATGAAAACATGACTCATAATAGGCTTAAAGAGTCAGCCTTTATTTTTGTATAAATGTAAATGTATAACTTGCATTAGACAAATGTAAGAGCAAAATAAAGTCTGGCTCAACACTACCGACTGACCAGGCTAAAATATTTTTGTGATACCAGCATTCGATTTGTCCGTGCAATGAACTAGCTGTAAAATGGAAAGAACTGAGGAAAAGTTATATTGTATGAAACGTATATATATCATCTTGTTGTCTATAGTCATTTTGTTCACTTCTGTCCTCCACTCTTACACCTCTTCAGCACAGGCACCACTCATTCTTCCCTTCATTCACTCCATTCCCCTCTCCCCTCCCCATGCCCTCAATCCCTCTTACTGTCCTCCATCACGGCTCCTCTCTAAATGTCCTCTTCTTTCTTGTCCTTGTTTTATGCAGCATTTGCTATATATAGATATATATATATTCTAATCCATGTTCATCATTTATCCATCCTCGGCTCTAAATGAAATGCACCAGAAACTAGATATGAAAACAATTTGGCTTTTCTTAGGCTTTTCAGATTTCATACCCTCAAGTCATGCTGTCCATATTGTGTGTGTGTGTGTGTATGTGTGTGTATGTGAGTGCGTGTGTTTCTGCCCCCTATTGGGGTTGAGGCCAGTGACACCCTCAGGGCTGTGCCGTCCAATCCCCTCCATGCTGCGTTTCTATAGGATTGAATTAACCTCCTGCCTCTCTTGACAATGCACATACACATAATCATCCAGTCTCTCTCACATACACACACACTTTGTCTATGCCAATCACCTTTCCCCTGTCAAGGCTGTATTTCTACCTTGGGGCACTTCACTTAGATTCACCCATGGGAACCAACCTACTAAATGCACTGAATTTGTTTATGCATTTTCAATAAAAAGAGTCAGAATAAGTTGCACATCACCGGCTGCATAGACACAACAGTGGGTGTAGTATGGCGTAAAATGTTCATTGTTTAGGTAGTCATCAGGTAAAACTTAAAGCTGCATTATTGTATTTCTTACCATGAAAGGGCAAAATGTAGCAAAACAGAAACTGCAAAAGAAACTCAGCAATGAATCTAAGCTGAACCTCTGTCTTGCTGTGAACATGTTTGTTTTAGCAACAGCATTGTTTTCTTTTATGAGTTGAATCATGAGATTTACTTTTTCTCCTTGGAAACAAATGTAATGAGATGTTCCTTTATGTCACGCTTCCCACTTGGGATGTCAAAGATATTTTCTTAAACTTCAGTTTTTGTGTGGCTTCTCACATCCATAAGAACTGATAACTTTCCCTACTAAATAGCTCAACTTGTGCCGAACCAAACTGGATTTTACTTAATCGCTTAATCCTAAAATCCCTGCATTTGTCACTTTTATATATTTCATTAAATTTTAAATTTAATATTATTTAGTTTGTATTTCATTTGAATTTGCATTTGTGGGAGCAAAATGTAAAACGTGTGAAACGTGCCTTGTTACATCCATATTTACCTGCTAGTGGTCATGTTTCTTGCTTTTGTTGGCACATTGTTCATTGGCAAGTTACCACCACCTGCTGATCAGTGGAATAAACAGAGAAGACTTGTGAAATGAAATAGTTTTAGCCTTAAATACTGAAACATACATTTCTGAGCTTGCATTGTGTTATTAACATACATATTAGCCATGGTAAGCTCTAATTGGTTTTCTGAGGAAAAGTGGCTCCTACATATCAAACCTTCCAGCTATCTATTGGCCACAAGTGGCAGGTTTAAAGTGCCACTAATTCACTGGCCAGTGACACATCAGACTATTTATTAAAGTACACTAACTTAATGAATGGCCCATAGAATGGAGAGTTAAAACATTTACTGTCCTCAGAGAGAGAGATAGAGAGCAATAGACACACAAAGAGGGTGGGCAGGGAGAGAGAGAGCGGGAAAGACAGAAGAGAGAGTGAGAATAAATGGCCCATCGCATAGAGTTAAGACGTTAAAAGTGCAAATAGACAGCTGACCCTCTTATAGCTCGCACATGCAGCTCAGGCGCGCACAGTCACCTACGCCACTTTACACCCTGCAAGATAGAGGGATGGAGGATAGGATGGGAAAAGAGAGAGTGAAGGGTGGAGAATGGGATGACACAAAAAAGGGGGCGTGAAATGTTAAGCAGTAAGAGATAAAAGTGAGGCAAGTGAACTAAGGAAATTTTATTATAGCGAATAAGAAAACAGAACAAAGGGACGATCAAAGAATCAATGAAAGAGAGACACTGCATAGAAGAAAGACGTAAAGGTAAAGAAAGAGAACATAGAGCAAGTGAATCACTGAAGGTTTGCACAAATGAGTGAGCATAAACCTGAAAGCAGAATGGTCTGAACACATTTTGTATTCTTTAAATTGTATTTTCAGTAGAAAAAAGCACATATAACAATGTTTATCATTTAGACTCAAATGTATATCCATGTGTCCACATGTGCTTGCATCTGTTCGTCTTTCTTATGTATTTTTCACCATCTATTTGTGCACAAGTTGTGCTGTCACTGTGTTTTGTGCTGTGTTACTCTGCGTGTGTGTGTGTGTGTGTGTGTGTGTGTGTGTACCAGGGGAGCTAGATGCTGTGAAAGGCCATTACCACCGTGAGTCCATGTCACTAGGCCTGTGAAACCCAAGGGAACCCCACCACTGATACAAGGGGATAAAATACACACACACACACACACACACACACACACACACACACACACAAATAGTGGTTACATATTACCACATATGGACCCTACAAGATTATAAAATTATAAATCACATATGACAATCACAATGGACACCATGGACAATTATCCACCCATGTACATATTAATAAATAAATAAATAATATATAATATATAATAATTATATATATATATATATACACATACACGTGCAGTTAAATAGGCCAAAAACAGGGCTTTGAAACACCATCAGTGCGAAGCTGCCACACATTAGCACTTTACAGGTCACAGCACGTAAAACAGATATGGTCACCCTTGGAGACCGACCCTGTTTGACACCATATTAGGATGAGAAAATCACATCCAGTAAGCATCCCTCCCAAATAAAACCATACATCTGTATGAGGTCCGAATGTAAAAGTAGTAACTGTGTTACCTGTAGGTTTTTTTAACATTACAGATGTCGAAGGAAAACTTCCTTCTCGAAGCACCTGAAAAGAGTTGCATTTCTCTCTGTACTGTAGGTTAAATGATTAAAAGATGGGCTGGGCTTTAAGAGCATAATCATTGTCCTGGTGTGTGTGTGTGTGTGTGTGTGTGTGTGTGCTTAAATTAATTATTTTTTAAATCCCTGTTGTTGTTTAGCATATTATTATTATTATTTTGGAGAGGAGAAAATGGAGATATGTTTTCTTACACTTACTCTCGTACTGCTACTAATAACCATCTACAAAATTACTTGAGAATAAACATTAAACATAAACATTGAGACAATATAATGTGATGCAGCTGCATACAAGTTGAGTGCATTTATTAGCATTACCACAAATACCGTCTACTTTCTCATCAAAGCTCAGATCTTTATTAAATTGTATACCTCTCCTGTTCAGTAAGTAAATGAGTAGTAGATGAATGTAATGGAGTTCTGTGGATAGTAAAGGATCTTGTCCTTTGGATTTTAAATTCATTAAAATCAGCAACATTCAACACTTCGTATCTGCAAGGCAGCTTCTACGACTGTCTAGACTAATGGTGTCATTAGCTGTTATGGGCAGCCATAACTGTGTGTCATTGGTATAATAGTGAAACTTTATGCATGTAAATGGAGAATGAAATGGGGCCGAAAAATTAACCCTGTGGGACCCCAAAAAATAATGTCTGCTATGGATGAATTGCTCATGGTGATTGAAAACGCTTTATCAGATGGCTGATTTTAGAAACGGAGAGGATTTTAGTGTCAACAGCCACTCAGAAACCGTTTCACAACAGCTCATCACAATTATCGGCGGTGACTGATCGGGGTTATATCCTCATTTTAGTGCTCAGGTTGAGGAACCACAAAGAGCTGTGTCATTCATTAGTCAGTAATGCTGACTCGGACAGAACAGAAATAAAACCAATTTCAATACTGAACTGAGTAATTGAAAAATTAGTATAAAAACAAGAAAAATACAATACAAGAATAAGAGAAAGAGATTATAAGAGCAATGAAATGATAGCAGAGAAGCAAGATGAAAGGGATGAAAGACGCTCAGAGAGTGACAGAGATTGAAGGAGAGATGTAGATGAAGCCAGAAGGTGGAGGAGGAGAAAAGAGGAGTTAAGTTGGCCATTAGCGATACGGCGTGTGGAGCCCACTCTTACAGGCGTTCCACAAGGTTAACGATAAGAGCCCCTCAGCAGCTGAAATGCTCAAGTAGCTTTTATCGTATCATAATAATGAATCAAAGATAAAATAAAATAAATGAACTCCAAAAAGCAAGGAAGTAAAATAAAACATATGTGCAGAGGGCTGTGTGATCAGGAAGCAAACCAAATAGAAGAGAGAGAGAGATCAGAGAAGGAAAAAAAGGAATAGAAATCTCGCCCTCTTTGGGCTAATATCTTCTTATGTCATCTGGTTGAAAAATATTTGCCTGCAGGTCAGGGCTCCCCCTGTTAGAAAAAAGCTTCTTAAAACACTTCATGGCTCTCTGCTACATTAGATATCTGGCCTCTGCATCCCATTTACTGCTGCTGGCTATTAGGGGAAAGAGAGAGAGGGAGAGAGAGAGAGAGAGATAGAGAGAGAGAGAGAGAGAGAGAGAGGAAGGAATAAATGAAAAACAGGGACATGAAAAAGAGCAAGAAAAAAAGATATATGAACGGGAAGAAAACTAAATAAAAATAGTAAAGAAAGGCTGAGTCCAACTTATACAAGTTAAAATCTGATAATTTAATTTCTACACGTTTGCTTTTGTGGGGCGACTTCTCTTTAATGCTGCACACAGCATGTCTTACATCAGTGTGTGTGTGTGTGTGTTTAATGCCCTTGGCAAGAGCAGAGATCTGGCTATTCAGAATGGACAGTAGTTAGCCACCCACTGGAGCAAGCTGTTACCACTTCCTCTTCCCTCCTCCTCTCTCACTCTCCATCTATGCATTTATTCTTCTTTAGTCTCTACTTTAGAGACTAAGTAACTGTAGTTAATACACAGAATAAACAATACCAAAAACAATAAAGGGCTGATGATTGTCTATAGTTTAGCTTTTGCTTGTAGGTTCAGCATTGGATAGATTAACATGAATTAATGTCTGGAAAATATTTCTTTCATTAAGTCCACTGGAGTTTCTTTATAGGAAAAATGTAGGCAAGCTGCAGCTTACCAAGGAGCGTTCCAAGGAAACAAAAAGAAGGAATTTCGTACTAAATAAGATGCAACTTTGGAAGATACCGCCTTCATTTAACTCAGACTGTTAAAGCCTGATATTATCTTCATATGAACTTTGCACAGAACGAGGACTCTTTTGACCTACAATTCGTGCAGTGTAGTCACGTTCCAGTGGAACAAGATAAAACCCAAACCTATCCTTTAAAGTTTTATATTTGGATGTTCGGGATCTGCACATCGACAGAGTCACTGAGACTGGGAGCACCGTCACCACAAAAGAACATTGATATTGGATGATAGACCCTTTTCCCTGCATAATAATAATAACAGCAATTGTTATTATTTACACCTGTGATTTTCCTGCTTTGACAAATCAAATGACTGCAGAGAAATTCTATTCTACAAAAATTCTCAATTATGATCGAAAAACATTTCTTAAAGATGTTTGTCTATTTTTTTTAATGTCAAATGTTACACGCTCACCATGTCTTCCACAGCTTACTTTCAGCGTCGCTACATAACAGGGACACTAATATGCACTGGACATAAATCACATGCTGCAGCTTCATCTACTATGAACACAATTCTTTGGGTGAAGGTTAAGTTTAGGTTTTGTGCTCCATGCTGTGGGCCGGTTGGCTTGACCCCATTTAATTTCTGTGTTACTGACCTTGTCTGGAATGTCCAAGTTGCTATCAATCATGTCTGATGTGTTTGTTTTCAAGTTGGATTGTCTGAACAAAGAAAAAGATTATGCATGTATCTTAAGAGTAACACCCACATTGGAAACAAAACGTATGACGAATCAAAGAGTCACAAGACAGATGTCAAAACTGGAAGCCTGGTTTTAATTGATATTGCTCTACTGTAATAATCCTGAAAGGCATAGTCTGGAGTAACACATGTAATGTTTCAACCCATAGTAGTTTAAGTTACAGAATCATAGGTCTCTCTTTTTGCATTGAACAATATATACAATGTGAAATAAATACATTTACACAAATGGACATTATCATTGGAGCACACTTGTATGATACACATCACAAAAATATACAGGTAATTTTTTTTTGTTTTTTGTTTTTTTCATTTACTGATGTGAAGCACATCTAAAATCTACGGACATGTTTTTAATTACACAACAGGGTCTTCTCTCATCCACCCAAGGGTCTTTTTTTTTTAATCTTTAAATATCCTTTTTATCCAAATTCTCTCTCCCTTAAATATTTCATATTTGCAGGTTAAGGCTGCAAAATTAGCTGCAGCTCATGTGGCAGTTACATTTGGGGATTAAATACAACTAAATTACTAAACACTGTAAAGCTGTAGACAGACACAGTTTGGCCTCAGCAGTTTTCAGGGGCAGCCATGAAGGATGGACAATTCTGCTTTGTTGCGATGACTAAATAACTCACTGTTCTGTTTCATCTTAAGTATTGTACAATATTTGCATCTAATGGATCTTAGTTGCAGATAAGGGAAATAACACAGTTTCTAAAAATGCAACCAGGTCAAACTCTTTCCATCAGTGGCTCTGCAAAAACCATCCAGTCCTTCTTCCACCACTCCTCCTCAGAGAAAACACCAGTTTGGTTTGTTGTAACATTGATCACTTTGTTATTTAAATGGTTTTAATAATAACTGCAGAATAATTCCAATAGCTACATCAGCATTTAGATCTATAATCCAACGCAAACAAGTGCAGCTCTTGCCTTGTCAAAGTACCGTCATCAAAATATTGCTTTTTAGCAAGAAGAAAAAAAGCTGTTCATGGGAAAACACTCCTGTCCTTTGCTTCTAAATGTTATCCTTGCTATGAGCAGCTTGTTACGTCAAAGCTTCTGAAAGAAACACACATGCTCCCTCCTGATTTTGGCTGGTAGATTTTATATTTATTAGGTGGGTCCTGCATTGTTTTGCATACCTAAAACTTTGACTAGCAAAAGAAGGTTTCACACAGTGACCCATTTCCTATCAAGAGAGAACCTTAACACTTATACTCCGGGATAAGTAACTGTGATGTCTTAATCACTTTCAATTAACTGCATAGGATAAATATATGATATTTAATTAGATTAGAATCATTTCTACATATCAGCATTTGCTAATACATTAGAAATTGTTCATTTTTAAAACATGGCTATTAACCAAATTCAGCCCAGCCTTGATCACCTCAGGGAGACTTGTAACATCTTTCATCAGGAGCACACAGGATATTCTGTCAAACAACTGACAAATAAATACACACAGCAGAGAACAGTAACAGAAGAGAAACAATAACAAGAAACAGAAACCTTGCCCCATAAATTGTGTGTAGATTAATGTACATGTAGATCAAAACACCTCGTCGTCTTTCTGACATCGAGAAGGTGTCTTGAGTTAGTGTAAGCAACAATCAAGATAGGAAATGCAGTCATAGGGGACTTCACCTACAATATTTGTGCAATATTTTTCTATATTATATGTTCATGTTTAAGACCATTGATGAACCCTAGAATCTTTGAATTTACGCTATTTGAATCTATAGATGGGTATAAAGAGGTATGATGAGTATAATAACAATGTTCATTAAAGGATGTTGAGAATTTTCAGTTAAATCTTGATTTTGTGGTTCTTTCGTGGCCCAATGCAGAACCGTGTCCCACAATGTAATAATGAGCACATGTTTAAGAGAAACAGCGAGTGCAAACTAAACATGTCCAGCTTTTCCTTCCCTCACCTGTCTGATCACTTTTCACTCTGTTGTGAAGCAAGAGATTTTTTTCCCAATGTGCTGAAAAACAGAAAACAATGGAAATATTTTAAGGGAAAAAAAAAAGTTTATCTTCATATTTTGTCGAGCTGTGTGGAAGGCAGTTATGTACAGCGAGTTTACCAAAAAAAAAAGTCACTTACAGTTCTGAGTTATTACTCAAATGTCCTTTTCGTTTCATCTTCATTTAAACCTAAAGATATACAGTATACTGTTTATTCTACAGGAAAGTTACACAAATGATCCCTTTTAAATACTTGTAAGGTGTTTCTTCATTTAGATACTAAATACTTCATTATTTATGTATAGTTTGGTAAAGATGAGTATTGTAATTTGATCCTGGTGGTCTAGTAAGTTTTTCTAGAAGAGCCTGAATATCCGGTTCGGTTCATTGTGAGAGAATGCGTTACACAGACCCTCAGCAGGGCTGATCCGACAGACAGACAACATGGACTCTACTCTACTCTGTCGTCTAAAGAAGAAGCACACGGCACAAGAATGGGAATCACCACAAGAAAAAGTACACAGCAACGCCTTAGAAGACTCAACAGAAGAAGAGAGGATAAAAAAAAGACGACTTTAAAACAAAAACAGATGAAACAAAGGAAAGAGATTTTTTTCCTGGTTAGAAAAAACAGGGAACATGTAACACACATCGAGGCTGAACTACTTTTTTTTTTTTTTTTCTTGTTTTCGTTTCCAATAAAATGTCTTATGTTTGAATTATAATCTGTATAATTTACAATATACAATGTTTAAGAAGGCTGAGAAAATACCCCTTACTAATAATACTGATGTTTGATATAGAGCATGTGATGTTAGAGATCAACTACACTTAACCGCAGCACTCCTCAGCTGTGACAAGTTGCCATTTTATATTAGATTACACCGTCATCTAGATTAAACATTTTGGCATTCTTATTTGGCATTAGAAATTACACAAACAAGGATATTTTTTTTTAAAAATCCCTCAACTGTCTTCACCTGTTAAAGCTGTGATCGGTCAACTTTGCAGTATTCCTTCCTTGCCATAACAATGAAATCAATGTTTCCTCACTTGACTATAAAATGCTTTCTGTCAGCTCTGCTTTTCATTTCCTGCATGTTGACACTTCATTTGAACTGACTGGAAATCACTATCAAATAATGTGGTCATTTTAAGTCTGTGAATGCTGCAGAGTTAAATTGAATTATGTTACATTATAAACAATACGCAAAGACCTAATTTGTTAAATTTTAACACAGGCCATGTTACTGATTTAAATTATAATACAAGCTAGACAATTAGGAAACAAATAATTAATTGTATCCAAATTCATGATTACCAGTAAAAAACATAAAGTGAACAGCAGGAAGTGGAATAGTGAGCTAACATAAAGCTGTCAGTGCCGCATTGTCTTTTTGATACGGAAGATGTTTTGTTCTTGCCAGCGCCATTTCTCTCAGTCAGTTTATACTGATGGTCCCCATACTCGTCTACATGGCTGATGAAATACAGTACACACCGTCAGGACTGCAATAGACAAAAGCTGTATCATTGCACTGTTGATTTTAAATAAATAACTGCCTCGTTTTAATGTGACAGCAAAAAAGAGGTCAGTCACAAGAAGGGTGCAAACATCACAACCATGTGGAATTGCAAAGTAGATATTGGATCTTTGAGTTTTCAGCTTCGTGTTACTTCTTTGACTTTCATTTCTCACACATCCTTCATGCTATAATGTGACGAAAGCATTAACATCACACGTTCCTGGTCCATATTGTTTTATGCCTAACTTGTCTCCAAGAAAGGAATTATTGACTGTTATCTAATAGCTTATGGCAAGTTACACAGATAGAAAGAGAAGCTACAAACTCTCCTCAAATCCTCGTCCCCTCTCTCTCCCCTCCTGCTAAATTTAAGACTGGCACGTAATGTTAATATTGCAGACTTAGTCCATATGCACAACAAACCCCTCCTTTAAAACCACTATTGCTCAGAGTTTCTAAGATAAATGCTGATTTGTTAATACATTATTACTTGTATATATATATATATATGAAAGTGGTCAAGCTGATAGAAAAAGGAAAGACATTGATTGATTCAGTTTTAAGAAGACAATATTAATAACAAAAAACAAAGCTGTGTTATATGTCATATACAGTCATATACATGACAATTATTTACAACCCTAATATTGGTATCATCACTAAGATTATTTTCAAGATAGAAATTAAGAAAAAAATAAGAAGTTTCAAAGCAACAATAGTTGTTCTTCACTCAGTTTCATCAGCACACCTTCACCTTCAAACATTCACATTAAACATCTCTGTCCTGACGCACGAGATGATCTGGAAGTTGTGAACGTGACAGAGCGGGGAGGGGAGTACTGAAGTTGCAGTTTTTGGAGTTTGGATGGGTGATGAGCATGTGCTGGACTATTCTTAATGGCACATTGATGGACTGAATCTCTACTGACTGGTGTGTGGTGGTGAGCTGCAAACCCAGGTGACTGAGGAGCTAAAAATGTTTCAGACAGACAAACACAAGAGGAGTGTTTGACAGAATATAAAGGATCCTAGAGGATGAAGTGAGGCTACATCTACCAGTTAGAAACCATTCTTTGTGGTACAGACCTGAGTCTGACCAGATTCTGATGTCAAGCCTTTTGAGAGTTAAGATATTTTCACTTATAAACTGTCATTGAATCTCACCTCAAGTGGTTTGAATATCTGAAATCATTTTTTAGCTTTATCAAGTGTGCAAACACTAATACTGTGGTAATACTGACATGTTTGTGAGGCCAGGGTACAACAAATAGTCACGTTGTAGTTGAAGCAGGGGAGTCACGGGGAAACCAGGAACTGAATTTAAGGAGAACCACAAAGTGTTTACCACAGTGGTTTCCAACTCTGGCCCTGAGAAGTTGAAGTCCTGCTGGTTTTCATTATAACCAGAATGATTTTAAATAACTGGTGAAACAGAAAAGCAGCAGTACTCTCGCTCCTGAGGCCCAGCATTAAAAGCCACTGTTTTATAGAACCAGAAAGAGTTTAGGTTATGACAGTAAAGTTTGCTGGCATCCTCTGAATGGACAAGTTCCATTCTTTGGCAGGGCAAATCTCCTCTTCTTTTCTCTCTGTCCATCCATTCAAATTTCAATGTAATTTGACAACAAATGTCATTAATACTTCTTTAGTGTTCTTTTTGTTTCCACTCGTTTTCTTCTTGAACACTTAAAAAATTCTGTGGGGGAAATAGGTCGGGAAAAAGAGACACGAGTGCAGTCTTACAGTCTCTCAGAACTAAAATGAAGAGTTTTTCAGTTTCTTTTTAAATGTGTCCTCATTTAAGCATTTGTCGCTAATAACATCTTAATCGTTCTTAAATGCATAAGTAACTGTTTTGCCATTGTCAGTGTTCCGAGTCATCACAACAACTGTTAATTGGTTGTTATTAGTTTTAAAAGGAAATATCTTCTTCCCTCGGTAATAGGGAATAGTCTTATCAGTCTGTCAGCATCTTCCCCAAAACAAAAGGTCAAGTAAGCGCCATTTTGTCGAAGATGGTGGAAGTTTTGGGGTCCAGGTAAGAGATGTAGGCTACTTGTTTATTCATAGGGGGATGTGTCAGCAGACATACTTAAGGATCATATTTCTGTGTGTGTGTGTGTGTGTGTGTGCGTGTGTGTAAGAGTGTGTGCGTGTAAAAGAGTGAGAGGTCATTCAAAGTTGTAGTTTAGAGTTTGTGTTGAAGCTCAGGTGGTTCAGACTGGTGTGTAGCTGTCCTTTCATCTATTCCCCCGTCCTCAGACCTTGGCTTCCAGCAGCTCCAGGAAGAGTTTGTGCATTGGGACCTTGCCGTCCTGCTTGATGCTGTAGAAGTGCTGCACAGCCTTGGTGGAGGTCTGGCGGAGCAGGGGGAGGGTCATGAGCAGCTTGCCCGCCCGGCGGGGATCCTCCTGGTGCTGGGAAGCCTCGTAGTCCTGCAGAGCCTCATGGAGCACATCCTGGAGTTTCTGCACTGCATCCACATCTTCAATGTGCATCGAGTCTGGAGAAGGATAGAGAAATGTAGATATATAATGAAAAAACAAATCTGGGCAAAAAAATATACAAGCAATGTATACATATATATATCCCACCCACTTTATTCCAAAAATGTTGTTTCATTAGCTAAATCTGGTACCTTCCTTAACGGCTATCATTTTACCAATTTGAAAAAATAAAGTATTATTATTGTAGAGTGAAAAGTAATTGTGTATACGGCTGATGTGGAGAATTTGTTTCTACATTTGGATATATGCCAGTGGAAAAACATCAGACTTTTATGTTGCAGGCTAAGGAGAATTGTACAAAAAACATTTTAACATTGCCAAACTAAATCTAGTCACGGGTCTTTAAAGTCAGGGGCTGCTTCTTTCTCTGTCTTTAAAGGGCAGATATGTGGGTGTGATGAATGGACAGACAAAGAGATGTGTGGGCAGAGAAAAAAAGATAGACTTGTGTGATGAAGAGATGCATGAACACCTAAGTGTGTGTGTGTGTGTGTGTGTGTGTGTGTGTAAGTATTTGGTTGCACACATCTGTAATATCTCTGTGAGCTGGCATGTAAGGTGTGTTTCAGCAGTAAAGGCCGCGGATGTCCCTCAGTAATAATGCTCCATATTGCCCCTTAGGGAGGCAAAGTCTTAATGTGAGCTGGCCTTTAGCTCCCAACCTCCGATCAATGTCTCCGATCAATGACTACATGCATGTTAAATAATAATCACAAGGCAACTATTGATAGGCCACCCCCACACCCCAACACACACACATACACAAACACACACACAGAATAGAGTAGAGGTGTGCATGTGGTTTTTCACACATGGACATACATTTATCTGATGTATTCACTCTAAATAGACTCTATTGATGTGACAGTGTCCAGTAATAACTCTCAAAAAACAAAAACATATCTTATGTGTGTGATACTATTAGTGTACAAACCCTACTTTTAGAGTTTTGGGATGATCTTTTATCACCAAGGATGTGTTTGTATATATATGTATATATTTTTTTTTTATATGTGTTGATTGTGTGTGTGTTAAATGTAACTCTTGGATTTAAATAAAGCATGTGTAGATTACTGACTTGTGATCCTTTTCACAGAGTGATTGGTCTACTCATACTTTGCTGCTTGATGATATTTAGCTAAGAGAGCAGTAAAGTGAAGGAGGGGGAAAATATTACCTTAGGATAATTAGTTGGATTAAAATTCACATTTTTAGAACATACAATTTAATATACATAAACAAACTACTGTTTTGCAGATCTATTTTTAGTCAGTATACTTATTTAGAAGAAATACATAATTTCCTCATCACAATCTTTCATCCAAATATTTCTCTGCCCTTTATACAGCATCTATAAAAAGACAAAATGTGTACACTATTGACTCTTAAGAGACAATAAGATAATAAACACAAATGTACAAATTATTGAGTATTAGTCAAATTCACTTCTCTTCTTTCTTGGATTTCTAAAAAGCGGTTTTGTAAATCACAGCCCATCATGAGCACAAACAAAAGTTTAATGAGTTTCACATTGTTTTGATTAATATTATGCGTTTAGTATTTAAGATGGTAGACATGGCTGCTGCCTGTGCTGTGACCCACAATACACTCACAAGTAAAACAGCAGACGTTAATGAGCACGAGCACATGGCTGTTAAAACACACGTGTTAACATGGAACACAATGCGCGCACACACACACCACACACATACACACAGCACGCACACGTACGCACGCGCACACACACATACACACAGTTTCCCATGGCTAGTTTAGATGTCTTTACATGTGGGGCACGTTTGCTAACATTTCTTAAGGCTTGGCTTCATTAATGCAGACGATTAGCATCCTGTGAATTAATTAGTGTCAGTGCCCTTCAAAATGCTAATGCTAGCATTCTGTTGTCTTGAAAAGCAGTTACAGAGTCTGAGCAATGGTGCAAAGTTCTTAGAAAGTTCAGTAGAAAGAAAGACTGTTTCAAATGTGAGTTTTCTTTAGAGTGACGTAGGCTTTGGATAAAAGATGACTCTTAGATTTAGTATATTCAATAAACTTGACAAACTCGCAGGCTCAGAAAGAGTTCAGAAATATGCCATTTTTGTCTGCAGAATAAAATGTATATTCTGGTAGAACGTTTAGACACCAACACTGACATTTACTCATGTTTACAGTGTCCTGATATGTTGATAAACTTTATATGTTACTTGCAAGACTATATATAGATTTTTAGGTACAACTATTAGGTACTACCTTCATGTTTGCATATGTGGCTGAACAAAGCAAAACAATATTTAACATAATACAGTCCTATGCAAAACAACCACTAACTCAGAAATGATCAGTGATTGTGATTGAGTGAATGATTGTCCCGCTGACCAAAACTAATGAGCTTTCTCAACTTTTAGTCAACCACATTTGTTTACCTACACACAAAACAATATGTCAATATTTTCTGTATGTGCAGTACACACTAGTTTTATATGCTTGAGTGTGTGTTTCTTTGTGTCAGAGTGAAGAAATTGGCATATTCCAGTGTGTGAGAGTATTTGTGTGTGTGTGAATGATTTGGAGTGTGTGTTTATGTGTGTTGATGGTGGCAGAATCAGAACAAAAGGCCCCTCCCTTGCTATTCAAAGCTCTCCCATTGCATTCTCCCATTTAAACACATTGTATTGACAGCTCCCCCCTTGTAATTAAAGAGTACTGAAGAGCTGGCCAGCTTCCAAGACAAAGTTCAAAAGATGGGTCATGGGAGGAAGAAGGTGTGTGTGTGTGTGTGTATGTGTGTGTGTCAGTCAGCTGTCGATGCAGCTAGACACATCAGAGAGGGGGTATTATCGACAGACTTTGGGTTCTAATGATTTCACCTTATTTAACAGGCATCTGAAGAGACGACTATGCTAATTGTAAAAGGGATCGCCACTTTGTTTGAGGGTGCGGAGTGGGCTTCTGGTTGAAGGTGTGTGTGTGTTTGTATTGTGCGTCTGTGTGTGTCTGCACATGTAAAATGATTTTAGGCATGTGTAATGATTAAGGTTATGACAAGACGACTCCGTGTTACTTCAACAGTGAAAATAGGAGGCTTGACAAGTGTGCAGGTGTTGCAGAATAAATTTCTCTATGTAGTATGTGTCATGTGTCACAGTTGTATGTGTGTGTTTTGTTTGGATGAAGAGTATTGATATTAGTTCTTTGATGGTTCATCTTAAATGAGTCCCACAGGACTGGTGATTCCTCGGATTAACTATTTTTCCACCAGTCGTGTGCACACACAAACACAGACACAAACATCAGCTGAGTGTAAAGAATTTCAAACCTGAGTTAGCCAAAGCAATGGCTTTGAGAGTGACAAATTCCTCCTTCTCCAGTTTCATAGTTTTGTACTTTTTGACCAGCTGAAGGATGGCATTGTTCAGGTCCAGAAGTCCAGCCAGCTTCGACTGGTCCTCATCCATTATGTAGTCCTCAGCATACACCAGCTGAAGACAAACACAGAGCGGTGGAGAGGTAGCAAATAAAAATAAGTACACTGATATTTTTAAGGAGAGTAAGAAACAAACACAAAGCCAAAGACGCTAACCTTGTCTTCGAAGGACAGTGAGCGGTACACAACACGCAGGATCAAGATCTCCATCCATGCACTTTGCAGTAGACTCATCTGGTCAGCCAAAGACAGCGTAGAAAAACCTGTCAAATATTCAGAAAGAGAAGAAAAGCAAGAGGAACAATTGTTATTTTAGATTTTTAGCTCTGAAATTGTTTGCGCTGAAAAACATCTGAAATAATGCAATATCCCGTATGCGGAAAACAAGTTGAAAAATACATGTTGGCCTGTTCTTATAAAGTATGTCTTTCATTGTTTGGCAAGGACAAATGTAAATTATCAATACTGGTTCAGTTGTGCTGTTGTGATTTAATAGTAAAACTAAGGATTTCAGGAGGAACAATAGGAAGGAAAAAAAGAATAAAGCTTGTTTTGAAGTTGACAGGGTCAAAATTGGCTATTCGTCTTAACCCTCCCTCTTTCTGTTGACCAGGGGACTCCTCCATCTCCTCCTCTTCCTCTCTCCCGTGTGCCTAAGGCTGTTCTCCTGGGAAAGGCAGGCCTTATCTCCCCCTGACACAACCTCCATGGATCAATGCTAGCCATCGCTGCTGCGCCGCTCAAACACACACACTAATTGCTGCTATGGCCTCAAAACGCCTGCTTTCCTCAGTGTCAATCCATGTCTTTCTATTTGCCTATGTCTATCTATCTATCTGTCTCTCCAATCGCAATCCATGACTCATATCTGTCAGTGTCTGTCTGCGACTGACCATCTGTCTGATTCTGGCTTCACTATTTCTCCATGCGTCTTGATACATCTCAGTACTGTTTGGTTTCACATTTCTAGTTACATTCATACATACAATCATTTCTATTACTCGTCACTTCCTATTTTTAAAAATATCACTTTTTTTAAGATGCTACACATAATGAAATTATCTTTGTATTATTTTTCTTCATTTCATATGTATTGATTATGTTTTTACTCAAGTGAACCAGCCTCTTACTTGCTGTCTCTTCCTCTCTGCATTTCTATCTCTCGGTCTGCCTATCTCTTTAATGGAACACCTGCCCACTCACACCTTTCCTCACAGCTGTCCTCTCCTCACACACCTGTCCACTCACACCTGTCTGTCTGTGTGTGTGTGTGTGTGTGTGTGTGTGTGTATGTGCGCAAGCCTTCATAGACAGCGGCCCATGTGAGCACACCTGTCAAAGCTTGCCACAGCCCTCCAATGTGTATTTGTGTGTGTTTTAGAGGAGTATCCTACCAGGAGGAGCACGCAGATGAGAAGGAAGATATTTCTTCAACAACATCTGCTGCGACGAGCCTCCTCTTGAGATGGTAGGCTGTGTGAGAGTGTTTGTGTGCCTGTGCGTTAGGGCTCTTATCTCTCAGTGTGTTGATGGGTAATGGCAGGCGTCTCATTATGTCCACGTTGCAGGCTATTGTTATTTGTAATGTGCTCTAATGAATTCCTTCTATCTGTTAACGTCTCCAACACGCACACACATATATGCAGATATACATCTGTGGACACTGCTGCACACACACGTATCACATATACATAGACATAAATGCATAGGAACACATTGGAATTAATCCAAATACACACACGGCACAGTGAAGGGAGCAGTATCGTTGCCAACTGGCAGTGTCGTCTTCTACTTAATGAAATCATCAGAAGGGATTAGAGGTGAATTTCTTAAGGGGGTCTTCAAGCGCACACAGCCACACACACACACACATCTCCTACACAGAGGCAGATGTCTTTAGGGGATCCTTAGGACTTCACCACTCATCGTGGGCAAGGGAAATAAGCGCTGGCATTGCTAAATACACTTGAATGTGTTCAAACCTCAGGGTCAAGTGAAAGAAGAAGTCACGAATGAGGGGTTAATATCATTTAATGGTGTCACTGGTTGCATGTTTTAACTTGTCTGCATGTGTGTTTTTAGAGCGCCAGCTTTGGAAGCAGTGCTGAGGGGTTCAATCAATTCAAGCACATGTATCTGATGGAATTTGATCCAAGACCAGTGGGGGCACGTGTGCACATGCACACAGATGCACGCACAAACGCATGCACGCACGCTCGCTCGCACACACACACACACGCACACAGAGAGAACAAGAAACAAATACATAAGTGCATGCAAGGTAAAAAATTTCAGCCATAACAAGTTTGCATGACTGGCTGTTTGTAAGTTTACACATACCGCCATCGATATATTGCCTTCCTAATTACACATAAAATGCAAACACACACACACACACACACACACACACACACACACAGGAAACACCAATAATTAAAACCCCTGTGATTAATTTATTGAGCTGAAAGTGCAGCTTTTCTTACTGAGGTACATGAATGATTTTTATCAGGATGTGGTTTGTGTGTATAGTGTGTGTGCTTGTGTGTATATGTGAACGCCTACAGTATATTGTGTATTTCAATGTGAATAATTGTGAACGTGCTGGCTTGTTGTTTCATCAGCATGTTTGTATTCTGTGCGTATGCATACATTCCCATACATGTTTCTGTGAGTCTCTACATGTGTGTCTCTATCAGTGTATACTTCTGTGTGTGTGTGTACGTGTGCCTCCCGACCCCTCCCTACCAGCGTGTCTGTGCCGTTCAGCCATCCAATGCCTCTTATCTGTCTGATTAATAGGCGGTCGGCTTCAGGACAAATTAATTAACAGATAACGCCATCTCTCCCTTCTTCCCTTCCTCCCTTCCTCCCCTCCTTCTCATGAGGCGATCGATACAGCAGAAGAAAAGAAACATCAATGGGAATTTAGTGCTGATGATGGAGAGAGAGAGGTATTGATGGGGAGGGAGAAAGAGAGAGAGAGAGAGAGAGAGAGAGAGAGAGAGAGCATGAGAGTGAGATGGAGGTGAGAAGAAAGTAAAAGGGGAAGAGGTGGGGGTTTAGGTAGTGGAGGGAGGTGTGGAGACCTTTCTTTCATACCTGTGATTTCACTTGACAAAAGAAGGTTCCTTATTCGGCTCTAATTACATTTGCTTTCTGCCCATTGTTGATAAGGCATCATATACTGTGTGTGGAAGCATGACTGTGTTTGTGTTTTTGTGTATTTTGTGAAGTCTGTGTGCCGTTTGCTGTGGCTTTACTTAAACATACTTACATAAACTTTAATGAGAAGAAATTTGCTGTAGGGCATGACCTGACAAGGCGAGGAAAGCAATGTGTTTCCTACACAATACTGAACACAAGCTTACTCCTGCCATGTCAAGTTTTTGCTATGAGTTAGTTTGCCCTTTTCTCAATGTTAACTGAGGTATGGAATACTTTATATTTTACTCATTTGTTTTCCAAAGGAGCAGACAAGTCTTCTTTTTTTTTTTTTTTACATTTGCTCTGCTATCTACATTAAATGTCTAAATTAAAATACCATCTAACTTAATTCAGATATGGTCTTTTGTGTGCAGGGCCAGATGGATTAAAGAAGGGAATCTGGAGCCTCTAATATTACGTCTGCCACCTCTCCTCTTCTGTGCTCTCCTTTTCTCTGATGTGAGTATCTGAACCTGCCACCCTGTCTCCTAAAATGACCTCTATGACTAACCAGCAATGGGAAAGATGTTTTTAAAGCAACGTCATTTAGGTCAAGTTAATGACCCAAAATATATATTTGGTTACTTATGTGTGTGCATGTGTACTTGGGTTTGGGTGTGTCTGCTAAAATATGACTGCATTGGTTGTACTTTATATACAAAGATGCAGAGAGAGAGAGAGAGAGAGTTTGTGTAGGTATGTATGTGTGTGTGCCATACAGTACATTGGTCTGACAGAAAGAGGCTGCAGTGCAGTCATGCAGACTTAACCTCTACTGCTTGCTGTTGCGCTCTCTTTCTTTTTTCTCTTCCCTTTGCTCTATCAGATACTCACATAAAGACAAACACACAAACACACGTCGATTCCCCAGCCACCCTGCGGCCTGTTTGTCTGCCAAATGAGTCCTGACTGCACGTTTACACCCGAGACCGCACCACAGTCTGGCACAGACATATACACACACAAACACACACACACACACACACACACACACACACACACACACACACACACGGGATAGCCCTCTCTCACGCCCCAGTTGCTACAGAGACACACACAAACACACATATCGAGGAGGCCTACATTTGTTTTCTTGTGGTTACAGGGCAAATGGAAACCAGTGAGAGCCAATTGTGATACCTATACGTACCTGTGAACTTGTGTGTGTACAGTTTGTGGCATTTGTGAGGATATTTGTATGTGCACTTGAATCTGTATGATAGTGTCTATGTACATCTGCAATAACTGAGCCGTCAATGAAGGTTATTCTGTCTGTGTATTAATGTGACAGGTGTGGAAACTGGCTGCAATACTGATCTTATTAACGATACTCTACTCTTTCCTATTTGATTATGGCCTCCGGACACATTTAACATGAAACTTCTCAGTCTGTCTCAACAATGTAACGGCAAAGATTCACACACTTATCAAGAGAGTAAGAATAAGCTTCACACATTGTCACAGAAATGTAACACAGTACAGCAAAACTGAATTCATAATTCACTGTTAGGGAATCTTGATGTGTGCTGTAGGAGGGCTACTCTGATGTGAATGTAACAAAATGAGTAAAAAGATCTTTTTCCCCCCCTGAGAACCTGTTTAATTTATTTTAGCACTGGCACGAACACACAGATAAAACAAGAGCATTTGTTAATGTATTCATTGTTGATAGATAATCATAACTACACAAATTCTAGTCAGATTTTTTTTTTCTTGTTTCAGGAGGATAATTTTAAATTTCCTTCAGTCAGGACTGGTAACTGTGTTGTAAACTGTTTTTTATGATCATCTAGTTGCTCAGTGTAGTTGAGAGGAGAGCAGAGATTGTCTATGTGTAGTGTGTACATGTATTGTGTTCTGCAGGGGACAGATTTAAGTCTCCTGGCCCACTGAGATAGAGATTGCATTAGGACACGTGAAGTTTCCAGCAGTTACCAGCACATCACTGCCCTGCATGTGTGTGTCTGCATTTGTTCTGTATGCACAGTGTGTTACATGGCTCCAGTGCTCTCTCTCATACCACTTTCTGTACATGTTTGTGTTTAAATTTGTTTTATTGAGCACATTGTTGCATGCTGTGTAATGCAAGTGCTCCCTTGTGATGCTTTTTCAGGGTATGTTTGAGTGTGTGTTTGTGTGCGTGCCTCCATGCACACCTCAAACTGTTTTGTACCATACGGCCAGACGCCGGCCCAAATGAACACAGACCCCCTGTGATGGCTTTGGCCATGCTGAAACAACACACACGACAAATTACACTAGCAAATACTCTGTAACACACACACACACACACACACACACACACCAGCTGACCCAATTACACAGAGATGCGCAACGAGATGGAAACAAATCTACCCAGAGAACCAGTTAATTTAGAAGGGCTTAAAGACACACACACTCCTACACGCTTATACACATACATGTGTATTGTCACTTAGCGCATACAAAACTTTGAGATGGTACTATATGTGTTTGCATATTATAAATTATGTTTTAACTTTCATGTCAGAAAAATCACATTTGGTCTATCAAAATCCTATCAGTGTATCATAAATCTGTGTGTGTGTGTGTGTGTTTCTTCCCTCTTTTGCCTCACAGCTCCCCCACATTTAAACCATCATTAATTGGGAGCCAATAAATTGACCAGAATTCCTCTGAATTCTGGGATATTTAAGCTAATATGGCGTTTTCTTCAGTCAATGTCATGTTGTTTGTATGAACCAACAAGACAACAAGTGATTGATTTCTGCATCTTTCCTTCATATGTTTCTCTTCTGCAAAATATACAGTGTTCTAACAGTATGTGTTTATCTAACTTGTTGTCACTTCTATCTGGTTAGGTCTTTGCTTAGATTTTTGTGTGTATGTTCAGGTCAATTTTTAATAATTTTGTTTAACACAAAAAAGACAAAAGAGTTTGAGTTCAAGTCACACTGCTTTGTTCACATTGTTATATGATTAACAACAAGACATGTATTTAGTATTAAACAGTCTTGAGCCTCTGTTGAAGTCCATTTTCAGGGTCAGGTTTTAGTGATGGTTAATCTCTTTGTACTATAAACATAATACCTGTTTGACTCAACGGTGTCACACATAATCACCTTCACCTTCATCCCCTCTCATATTGTTGGCTAAAATATCTTTTCTCTATTTCTTTACCCTTCCACCTTCCCCCTCTCCTTCAACCACATCCCCCCATTTTTCTGTGTGCGGCCTCGGGGAGAGTGGAGCAGTCATAGGGTTGCGGTAGCCTCTAATCAGTGTGAACAGCCAGCTAATTACCAAACCCTCAGCCCTGGCTGACTGTTAATTGCATACATTAGACACCATCAGCAGCACTGCAAGATTAACACTTAAAATCTTCCCATTGCTGTCGTGGAGATGAGTGCTCTGTGTGTTTGTCTGCGTGTGTGCGTGAAAGGGAGAGACAGCAGAGGAGAGGAAGACTGCGTTGTATTCGCTGTGTGTGCCCGTGTGGCGTGTGCTGCCTCCGTGGTTGCGGGTGCTAATATTTAACACTTAATTAGATCCAAAATGGAAGTATGGCACCATGAGTTATAGCTGTTGCTGTGGCGGGGTTGCTAGGGTGGGGGCAGTGGATCTTCTCGGGCAACTCCAAGTCTCTGTGGAGACGACAGATGGAGTGACATTAAGAGCATTGCTGTGGAGCTGTTTCAAATAATAAAATATCAATATTTACATTTTAATTACCCACTTCTAGCTCCACCAGGGCCGTGTCAAAGGATGTGTGAGTGAGTGTGTGCAGGCATGTGCCAGTGCTAGCTCCGTTGGGGCCATGTCTTCATGACTCCATAGACTGTGTGACAATGTTCTGCTCTTTATTAGAGATGTAAACCTTGTGTATAGTAACACATTTTTCCAGTTTCTGTTTTCCAGCATTGCTTATCTACTCTTAACTCCTAACTCTTAACCAGTCTACCTCTGCATCCTGCCCTTCGCTCCAACAATACAACGCTGATGCAGGCAGGAATGACGTGTGTGTGTGTGTGTGTGTGAGAGAGAGAGAGAGCATGTGCTTACAAATCTGTGAGGGGAATTAACCATGTCTACAGACAACTGAGAAGCTTAGACACACCAACACTCCTTGTCTCACTATAACACAGACATTGCTGACAAACAGTTTTTAAGACAAAAAACATTGAGTTCAAAAATGTGTTGATATTAAGAAAGAAGAGGACATAAAGTGGATATTTATCCTCCAGAAAAAAGGATACGGTACTGGGTAAAATGCAACTTGTTTTGAAGATATTTTGCCACTTACACAAAAGCTTCATCAGGAAACACACCAAGACACTGATTAGACCTTACATCAAAATTTATACCTCAGGGAAAGTTACTGCACGTCTGGCCGACTCCACCAGACACACAGAGAATGAGTCCCTGGTTGGTAATATGGATTAGAGATTAACTATTTCATGCCTGTCTTTGAAGTTTCTCTACATGGGAAAGGTGATATCTATCTATCTATCTATCTATCTATCTATCTATCTATCTATCTATGATGAATTAATTTCCCCTGCTTGTTCAATTAACTGGGTTGTGACAGTCTATTGATCTCTCGTCGGATTACCTTTTCAGACAATATCCTGAGATAACATATTCTCCTGAAAAGACAAAATCCATAGTCCAAGCATTGTCAAATGGGATGCCTTGCTATCTGGACCCCTGGGCAGGACACCATTGTTTTTTATTGTCAAGTTGGACAAAAGACGATTACATAAAATTATTTAATGTCATATTCGTCTTCTTTATCACTGTGACAAACTTCATTTTGCATGTCTTTGCAAGCCAGAGAGACATAAAATGTGGCATATAACTAAATTTACAGATTAGTAAAACAGTTTCAACCTATTTGGAAATATTTGTTTTTTCTCTGTTTGAACACTATTGATGTATGAATAAAATGTGCTGATTGTGGCTTTAAAACGAAAGCCAATGGTCTCTGTCCTGGCCAGGTATCTGTATATGAGATTATGGGGCTGTGTTGATTTTATCTTGATAATCCCCTGTAGCTTTCCATAGACAGAACCGCAAAAACTCCACAGGGATTAATTTACCATTCATAGATTAGAGATATGGTCTCCAATATCATCATCCAGGACAAGCATTGAGGGGAAGGGCTCAAACACAGAGGAATGATGGGAGAGAGAGACAGACAAAAAGACAGATGAAAATGAATGCACACAGACAAACAGCCCTCTCTCCAACAGCATCATGCCTTAATGTCCTAGCTCGAAGACAAGAACATTAGACCTTATTCCACCTCCTCATCTGGGTCTGAAAAAGCCTGGGCTGAAAATCTTAATTAATTGTCCAATAGTGCTGCAGGGTCATTATGCATTGCAATAAAGAAGCGTGTAATTATGAGATTTAACAGCCATTACGAAGGCCAGGAACTCATATGTCATCATCAGCAACCAAGCCAATGGTTTGGTACAGCTATGTGTGTGGCTTGATGGACAGCACTCACACACACGCACACACTTACACAAAGGTATGTAGCATTTAGGTATACAAGAGAAATGTGTCTGCTCTCATAAAGGCATACAAACAGTTGTAGGTAAATACATGTGCATGCAGATAAAGTAGAGGGACACAAACTAGAAAATATGCATACTGGCAAACCCCCCTCCTCCTCCCCCCAACCACACACACACACGCACACACACACACACACAGTCTGACCCAGACAATATGGCAGCCAGCTGTGAAGAAGCAGATGAAACTACCCATCAAGAGAAAATAGACACAAATATACACACATTATTACTGCTGTCTCTATATATGCATGTGTGTGTGTTTTGTGTGTATGTGTGAATGCACGATGAAGCACTGAGTACAGTTCATGGTCCTTTACCACATAGCAGGTGGGAAGAGACACTCTTATATAGGGACGTATTGCTGCATGCAGACCTCACCAAGAACTTCACCTTGTCTCCATACATTTATGAAGTGTAGACAAAATGCCTCAGAGTAAACTTTTCCTGAAGTTGAAATATTTTCTTGCCTCCACTCATATTTACATTGACTTTATATACAATCTAAAACTCAATTGCTGTGTGGTCTTTTTGTATTTTTCGGGATGTATTGTATATGTTATGTATGTACTGTAAAATAGAGAAAAAAAAAAAATTAATGGATGGTTACAATTCAAAAACAATTGCTACTTGACTATATACATATTATATATTACCTTTCAATGCTGGGGAGCACACAGATCAAAGGGCGATCTCCAATTGTTGCCTATCTGCAGTTTTTTTCTGTATGTGTACGAGGTGTACCTATCTTTTGTGTATTAATGTGTATATAATATTTATGTAATTTCCCTGTGTGCGTGTGTATGTATGTATGTATGTCTTTGTTGTGTGTGCACAGGCCATAAGTCGTCCCCAGCTGGTGACAGACACGCTCCAATCCCATTTTCCCACCTGCTTATTCCCTGACGGAAAGGATGAATCCTCCAGACTGTTATTTAAGAACGATGGATGGAGGATAGGAGGGCGAGGGGGTGGGTGAGACAAGGGGGTGAGACAAAAAGAGGGAAGAAGAAGAACATTGGTAGGAGAAAAGGAGGGACTGAAGAGAGAGAATACAAAAGAGGGATAAGAAAAAGACAAATTGAGAAAAGGGAAGATGCAAACACAAACAATAAGGAGGGAAGGCAAATAGATAAATAGAAAGAGAGAAAGGGAGAGAATAACTATTTCATACCTGTCTGTGAACTTTGCATGAACCGACAGAAATAATGTGATGCCATGACAGGCTTGTCCCTCCTTCCACTAGATTTGCTGCATGCATAGGTGTGTGTTATGTGTGTGTGTGTGTGTGTGTGTGTGTGAATGTCTGTGAACCTCTATATGTATGTGTGCTGTATGTGTGTGAACTTTTTATATTGCTTTTGGTGTGTGTGTGTGTACATGTGCGCTCCAACAGATAGAATAGGATGATGATGATTTGAAATGGAGTTTGGCCTGTGCGTAATTATGATCATCTATCTTTATGCCCCGCCAGCATATCATATCACATAACATCATCCCTCTCTCTCTGTCTCTCCCTTTGCCTCTCTTGCTCTTTCTCAAGTGCGCGCACACACACGGACACACACACACAGACACACACACACACACACACACACACAAAAGCAAATTGAAAGTAGTAAAAGCTGACTGTTTGCTAGTAATGACTTAGATGATGATGGGCTCAGATGGTGCGCTGATTTATTTGTTACTGCTTGTCTGATGTCACATATTATAAAACTGTGCATGCCTGTGTGTGTGTGTGTGTGTGTGCGTGCGTGCGTGCGTGCAATTGTGCACATGCACTGTGTTTAGAAGTGGGTTGTGTACACTGGTGTGTTCATGGATGTGTAAATGGCATATGTGCTTGTGTATGAAGGCGTGTGTGCCAATGTATTCAGCTTCTCTGGTGTGTGTTGTGTGTGTATGTGTATCTATGACAGACATTATTCGATGCAGATTAGTCAGTGTACTAAGATTGCAGTCTGTGTCTCATAGGCTGATAGACAAATGAATTTGATTTGCTAATGTAATCAAAGTAATAAGAAAAACAGCAATGGGTTGCTGAGCGCAAATCTCATAACTTCAATATTTGTGTTTTCTTCCCCTCACTTTTACTTTAACTGAAACACATCTATCTACTGAATGCATTTCATCACTCACAATTGGAAACTGAAACTAGATTAAAAATTATTAAAATTGCTTTTAATGAGAGACTATAATATGATTAATTACAGTTATTTTAGTCACTTTTGTGTTCACCTTTGTACAGGTACTGTTTATACATTTTCCTTACACTATGACTTTAGGCTGCCACTACTCTTCAAGTGACATCTGTTTGTTTGTTTTTTTTTTTTTTTTTTTATTATTTTTTATTTTAAATGCCAGTCTGACATGGTGTGACACACATGGACGCAGTGACAGCAGCAGCCGGTACCATGTGTGGAACAATAGTTGTCTGTTGCTCTACTCTAAAGGCATAATATGTGCTCCTGATGGAGCCAATACAAGTGTGATTGTTTGTGGATATATGTGTGTCGAGTGTGTGCTAAACAATGTGTGTTTTCTTAAGGCAAGCCCCTAAAACTGTGTGTGTTTGTGTGTTCGAGTGTCATCATAGACACATCGTCATGGAAACACTGTCAACTGTGATGACAAAACAAACACAGGGCATCGGACAGACAGGAGAGTCAACACAGACTGAACATGCCCTCACACACTGAATATGGATGTGCGTTTGTGTATTCATCAAAACATCAAAGTTGGAATAAAAAAGTTAATCACACATCACACAGAGCAAAGAAACCGTATTTCATAAGGACACATTTACACGGGGCAAAATTTCTGATACACTTTAAGCAACTTACATTCCAGTAATTGATACTATAATTATTAAACTATTATTATGCCTCTGCATTCATGCAGAGTCTTATTTTGGTCATTTAAATCATATTACGGTGTGGGGAAACATTTTAAAATAAATTTACAAAATGTTTTGTTGATTTTTTCCCCCCAACCTCAGAAAAATAATTTATCACAGATTAAAACCACCAAACACACCTCAAACAAAAAGTGAATCCATGAAAAAGACACAAAAGTACACAAGAAAGAAGAAAAGCTATGGATGGGAAAAATAAAATGTCTTCCCTCCTCTGTTTTCTCATATTGATGACATACTTCCAATACACACAGACTTAATACAATAAAGAAAGTCCAATTTAATCCAAACATTAACATCAAATATCAAATAGTCTTTTCCTAATTTGATTTCATCAGTATTTGTTTTCATCTGCAAACAGGGGTGTGTTTGTGTGGGCTGCAAGTAGTGGAAATGGTGGTGGTACACTGGAAGATAAGATGTCTGTTTAGCACCAACGTGGACAACGAAACACACACTCACATAAACAAACACACACACACTTGAAACCAAGGCATGCCACATCAGTCTCTAAATGTGTTATGTAGCTGAGCGATGAGCAAAAATGGAAATCAAAAACACCAAACAGAGCTCAGAGAAAATCAACAGCGACTGGAAACACACATATGAAGATGTGAATTGGAGATCACAAAAGAAATAAAATTGACCAAGGCAATGGACTAAATCAAATTCTAATTCAGATCCTAATAAAGTCATATTTACGAATCAGATCTTGTTAGGATATGGAAAAGTCAGACTCAGTTATATTACATCAAAGAAGACATACTGTAATGCTGCCAATACATTTTCGTATCTTCCTCCTTTACTGACTAGAAGGGGTATGCTACAAAAGCAAACTTATCTCCTATGAATTGTGTATTTTAAAAACAAATCAGAAGAAGAACAAAATATATAGACTGAATATATTTGTTTGAATATATTGTTTTCTCTTTAGTAGCAACTGAAAATCATCTTAAATCTAAAATTCACTTCATATACAGAATTGTTATCATGTGATCAACTATTAGACAATAGATGTGAATATCTCCAAAAGTTATATATAACTACATATTATATTTTTTTCCTACCATTTTACTTATTGAATATTTGCACATTTAAAACCATGTCCACCCCACACAACACTAGTAGTGTGTGTGTGTGTGTGTGTGTGTTTTTAACCCCCTGAAAAAAATCCTAGAGAAAACATTGTATGTTATACTTACAAAAACTCACTCCATCTGTGTGTGTGTGTGTGTGTGTGTGGTGGAGAGATGTTTCTCTTCTGATTTACCACTCCCTGACCAAAAGCCCAACAACCTCTTTGCTGATTGATGACATCACCAGACTTAATGAGGAGGGCTGAAGAAGAGTGACATCACCACCCGTGTGGGCCGTTATATTCCTCGCTTCCCACACACACACACGTACACATACTGCATGCACATGTTCTGCATCTTTTGAAACTCATTGTGAAGTGTTATAATAGGTGTCAGGGTTAATGTAGTGAGCTGCAGTTTCACAGTCAAGGATGTGAATATCCACGTGTATTCACGTTTGTGTGTGAGTGTGTGCACATGTAGTTCCCCATGGCTGCTGATACTCAACATTTGATTTGCTAAAAGGAGCAGGACACTTCTATTAGTCAATATTTGCTGATTGAGTCTTTCTGTCTGATTGACTGGCTGTGTAGTTACTTGACTGACTGATTGGCGAACTGACTGTCTAGCAGTCTGAATGGCAAACAGGTTGACTAGTTGACTGAATCACTAAGAGAAAACCATTTATAACGATGTCCAAAGAGAAAGAGCACACCAGAAAAACAGCGGAGGGAAAGATTAGGGAGAGCTTTGCTTATTGGGTGTTTTACTGAGAATGCTATGATGTACCATTGTTAGTACAAAGGCACGTTTGAATGAACAATTAGACTGATGGGCCAGTCAATTGTACCATTTCAAAATCTATAGCTGGATTTGGGCTCAAACCCTGATCGCCATATCTGTAGGGGATACATGCAGACAGAATCAAGACGAAGGAGAATGAAGATGGCTGGGCGGGGGGATGATTTAAGAGGGTAGGTGGGAGGCGTGGGTGGGAAAGGGGTTGAGAGATGAGGTTGACTTTATAATGAAGAGGTTAAGGATACCATGGAGAGGGAGAGGGTGGGAGGTCAGGTTAGAGAGAGAAAATATGGAGAGCCAGAGAGAGACAGAGGTAGAGAGAGAGAAAGACAAAGGTCACATGAGAAGTTGAAGAAGTAGGGGATATTTAGCCATCGGGTCAGAATAGTATTGTGTTAAAGGCTCTTTGGGAGTATCTAGGTTATACTGAGTTAATGTATGTGACCTCCCTGCTTTTCATTCTCCTTAAATCTAGTATGTTTTCTAGTACGGCTCCTCTTCAGTTTACCATTCTCGTTTCTTCACTTTCTCCCTGATATTTCAACAATATAAACATAAAACAATAAAGTAATACATGTATATAGAGCTTTAGCGCTTGTGTAACACTCAGCACTCTTTGTCATCAGCATGATGAGGACAAGGAGAATGGGACCTAAGATTTAGCCTTGAGGAACTCCACAGGTAATATGTAATAACTGGCGAGGGAGAAATGCACTGCCTTGCTTGTTCCGCCTTTTAGAAATGAGGAGAGTGCCATTTTGGCCTGTGTGTGTTTCAAATGCAGTTTCAAAAATATCTTTAAAGTACTGAGGCACTAGAAAATATCTTCCTGATTTAATCAAAAGTGAAGGTTTTGTACATCATAATAATACTAAAGACTAGCCATCACAAAAGGCCTCCACACTGAGTTTCACATTGTGTGAATAGTTTTTCTCAGTGGCAAAAGATGGAACAAGTGAAACACACTCAGCATCTTTACCTTCGTTGGCAAGTTAAAAATAAAACCCATGACAGAAGCAGAGGAGAAGTAACATCTTAGTGGCAGCAAGTGTCAAACTCTATTGGATGCTGCTAACAATCACCGTAACTGGCATAAGACAGCGGTTATAAATCATCTACATCATGTTCTTTCGCTCAGCATCACTATGAGGTATTTCAAAACCCATGCTCATATCTAAATCCAAACAGAGAGTAATAGGGAGAAAAAAGAAACATGGCAATAAATTACTGGACAAATAAAGACAAGCATGGAGAACGTGACACAAGGTCTTCCACCTTCACCTACTATACCGTTACTATCACCACCACCACCACCCAAACCCCTTCTCCCATATCTCCAAAAGACTGATTAAATGAATAGACCGACAGCCACCTCCCTTCCTCCATTTTTACAGCTCAATCATACTGTGTTACTGCCGACACATAGACCGCTTATCCTGAGTGTCAAAATTGAAAGGGGAATGAAAGAAAAAGAAGGAGAAAGACTGTAGCAAAAGAAAGAGCAAGTATGAGGAGATAGGGAAGCAAGAGAATAGTGGGGGGAAGTGGGGGCGGCCCGAGAGCAATTTCTTTCTTGAATAAAGAAAGAACGGGGGAGGGGGCTGTAAAAAAGCACTAATGGTAAGGCCCCTGGTTCTGGTAAAATAGACTGTGTTATAGGTTCTGGCTCTTGTTCGTTGATTCGTTCATTTGTTCGTTCCTTGCTCTTTCGTCAAGTCAAGTGCTCGCCTGTCTGTCTTTCTCCTTTTGTGTCCACGGGTCTAGATAAGAGCTTCTAGCATGACTGCCCGGTAGTCATTTAGTTATTATAGAGACGGAGAGAGTGAGAGAGAAAGACAGAGAGAGAGAAGGGACGAGGGAGTGAGAGAACAGAAAAGACAGGATGAAAAGGCTAATTCTACAGGCAGATAAATGGCTCGTTTTGAATGGCCTTTCTTTCTTTTAATTCACTCTCTCGTTCACTCCAGTTTAAATATTTGCTGTTCTCCTCCTTTTCCTCTCACCTGACCGCTCTTCTTTCCTCGTTCAAACACACACACACATACACACACTTGATTATGACATGTAGCCTAATATGCAACTGGGGTTGTCTCTTTGAGAGCTGTTAAAATGAGATCTTCTCTTCACTAATCCATATTATTGGACGCCAAGGCCTTTCACGCCCTCTGAATAATAACTCCAATGATATTTCTACATACTCACAGCTTCCTGAGAGAGACGGTATACTGCTCACATATTTGTATGATACTGCATATTGTGTGTTCGTGTTCATATGTGTGTATGTCTAGAGGTTAGTTATTACCCACAGTCTTCACAAGCATAAAAGCTTTTAAAACTTGTCAATGTTTGTGTGTTTATGTGTATTTCAATGTGTTTCATCTCTCTCTTTCACACACACACACGCACACACGCACACACACACACACACACACTCACACAAAGTGCTTGTGTGAGGTTCACGTGTGAGTTAGTTTCGTAAGCTCTGTAGGATATCAAGAGACACACACTCTGTCTGAAACCTAATTTTTCTCTCCTAATGACATATCAAATGTTTGCATATAGACCATATCAGTATGGAAATGTGCATACACACATACACACGTAGCCTTAGAATAAAAGAACCAATCAAAGAGATATGTGTGTGCATGTTGTCACAAGTCTCTAAGGTTGGGCGAGTCTGTGTGTCAAACATGACTAGCAACACACACACACACACACACACACACATGCACACACACACATACCCTAGCCTTGTTATCCGGGGGCCTGTCTTGCAGGCAGCCTCTCTAACGCTGAGTGATGTTTAAATTAGTTTACAATTTAGCCTCCTCGCTATCCGCAGACGGCTCTTAACTCAGTGTGTGTATGTGATGTGTTTTTGCGTGTGTGTTTGTGAGTGTGTGAGCGTAACAAATTGTTGCCAGTACGGCAGACATCTAATGACTTCAAATTAGCTGCCTGGCGCTCGCCTTGACACGTTGTTACCACTGTTAGCAGCCTGTGTGTGTGTCTGTGTGCCCGTGTGTGTGTGTGTGTGTACGCAGCGCTGCGCAGCCATATCATGAAGCATAAATTGGCTTCATCTCTCCTCTCTCTGCCTCTGTCTTTTTTCTCTTTGTCTCTCTGTCTCTCTCCATCAATTTGATTAAAAAAATTACTGTACCATGGCAAGCAAAGGTGTGTGCATGTGTGTGTTCACAAGTACACCCTCCAAGACGGCTCCATGAAGGTTAACAGGTCTATTTTATTTTATTTTATTTTATTTTATTTTATTCAAAACTTATGTCACTATAGTCTTTTATTGTTTGTCTTTTGTGTGTGTGTGTAAGAGGCTGATAAAGAATGTTGAGGAGGTGTATTTCACTCTGACAATCCTTTCCACCCAACAGTAGATCACTTTGTGTGTGTGTGTGTGTGTTTGTGTGTGTGAGTATTAGATCAGTGTTCAGTGTTGTAAACAGTGAGGATTTCATAAGGTGTTCACATCACATACACTCACGTACACACTCACACAGACACACACACACACTTGGAAGATGAAGAGTTCTATCTTTCTCTGTGAGCAGTGGATTGCCTTTCTCGTTCATCTAATCACGCCATCTTCTCTCCACCGCCAAGCAATCGTTGCGCTTCGCTCCCTCCACACAGAAAGCTACATACACACACACACACACACCGAGTCTCAGCCCAGCACATAACCTGGTCAACTGAGTCTACTCACTTGTAAAAGTAGAGAGTAAAGGAAACGGTAAGACCAATGTAAAACAATATATTTACAGATACATGATGTGAGTGTTTGTGTGTGAGGTCTTTTAGTGTTTTTTATGTTCAAAGTGCATACCAGTAGTATGTAGAGTGACAGGGGGAAAAAGCATCACAGGCCGAGTCAGGTTCAGTCATGTTGTTTTGAAAGAGAAAAATAAATATTCAAAGGGCTATACTTGGTATTTGGATCAATATATATGTCTGCTTACTTTCCATATAGCATCACATCGATCAATAAACTAACAAGAAGCAATGTATATTCCCATCTCCCTTTCTCACTCTCTCCATCTATTTTTTTCTTTTTCTCTATTTTCACATTTATTGATATGATATAATACATGTGATTTGGAGACCCTGTTATCCAATGCCATTGACATTATTGTTACAGATTCACACAACATGACTTAATGGTATTTATGCCTCAAATTTGGAAAAAGACCCCCTATGCTGCTCGAGTATTGGCAACAGGGAGGTAATTCCATTCTATTCTTTTATATTTTATTCTTTTATTTTCTATTGTATTCAGTAACCATATTCTAGTCGACAATAGAACTAATCTTTGTGCTAATCTGTGTTAATCTGAGACACTCCTCTTCCCTCCTCTGCTGTCACAGCAGGCTCACTCAGTAAAACCAAATCCAGATTATAGTTTTCATCTCTCCCTCTTATACGTTTCATACTCTGTCTTACTTTTCAATTAAGCTTTTATGGCTACATACATTCCTCACTCACAATTTTGCTCTTTTGCTCTCTTTTTGTTTTCTCATTTTTTTAAGTTTTGGCTGATTTGTGTATCTGTATATATTTCAGTTACAAAGTAACTGAGCATGGGCCCAAACAAACTTTAGAATTTTTCTACATCATGCAATGTTGTATTGCAGCAGCCACATACATGCTGGTATTAATGGCCAGATATATGGTACAGTGACTGCTGGCAAAGACACACACACACACACACACACACACACGCACGCACGCACGCACGCAAACGTGTCAAAGGTAAGGGGATTGGACTGTTTGGTTCAAAAGGTCAGATTTTCTCTGTGTGTGTGTTTTGGAAGGTGTGGTATCAGTGAGGGCATTTGGTTGACCAGTTGGAGGAGTCAATAGTTCAGACTGTCTGGGTGCAAGGATTAGGGTGAAAGGTCATGCCTTAATACCAGGTGTACTTGTGTGTACATTATGTACAGTAAGTGTATCTGAATGACATCTGGAGTGGTTGATGCTAACCTTATACTCTCTCTGCTAACAGCATGTGTGTTTGTTTATCTATACTGTATGTGTGCGTTGGTGTGCATAAAATCTCCTACACTCTGTAAATAATAAGTACTTATATACGATATGTGTCTCAACATGAAGTCAGGTTAGGTTCAGTGTCAAAGTCAGGGGTCAGCAGCTTTTTTCACCTACCTGGAATATGCTTGGCCCAGCCGATGTTGACCACAAGCTCTCTGTCCGCCAGATCACACAGCGTAGTCAGGGCCTTGATGTCGCTGTCTGGTACTGTTGGGTCAGGCATGGCGTAAATCTTCTCTGGCTCCGCCACCAGCAGGTGAGAGACGATTTTGTTATCTGCAAGGCAGCCAAAGGCAACTGACATGACCACCAGACAAGGAGAAAGACACAGAGACAGAGAGATGGTGAATTTTTGCCATATTAGGCTACAAGCTGTTCCACACCAATCTGGTGCTAAAATGTGAAAGGTAATATGCAAAGTCCTTGATAACATGACCTTCTAGGTAACACATACTATATGTCTAAAGGTATATTAAGTAGCAAAAAAGCAGCTGACATCACCATTACAGACAGAAACAGACATTTCATCAAACCAACAAACAATACATTTTGTATATTGCATAACATACAGCACACTAATCATTATATTAGATTTTACACATATTTTCAGTATAATCAAGCAACCCACAAAAAAAGCTATTTTTTATAGACAGTATGATGCAGTATTTTTCAGTTTACTGACAGTTTACAGTGTTCATGACATTTCATATAAAAATATGGAAATAGAAACAAGGTTAAATAAGAAGATGCTTGACTACAAAGTTACAATGCCCTTTGGATGTTTTTAACAGTGAAGCAAAAACTAATCTAGTTGATTCCAGTAATTTGGCAGGACTAAAGAGGAAAATCCATTTCCACAAAAGATCCAAAAATTATTGAAAAGATTCCAGACTAGAAGATGCTTCAAGGTGTGATTAATGGTGATTACTGCTGGTGATACAGATTGCCTAAAATGTTGTCTTTTGTACCACAGCCTTAAGCCTTAAGAAGCTTGCTGATACATAGAGAAGGGAAAGATAATACTAAAAGCCAAACAGCTCAGCTGGTAATAGTGACATGTGGTGATGAGATCTCTATGGCCCATTAGTAACAGACTGATACCCTGCTTCCAAATTAATCCACTGACTAATCAAGCATGGGAATAATAACAGAGGATAGAAGAGCAATGAGCGAAGGAGGGAGAGATAGAGAAAGATCAGGAAAAATAAAAAGGAGAAGACGGACAGGCAGAAATAGAGCTATGGATAGATTGTGGAAGACAGACAGGAACAGTCGAGACAGATAGGTAGAGATAAAAAGCAAAAGTAAAGTAGAATTACATACATACATACATACATACATACATGCATACACATCTTTTCCCCACCCTCTTCCCACTAGCTCCACCTTTCAGGTCGTTTGAGCCATTCCCAGTCACACTGCAGTATCTGTGGGTAAATCTTATTTAATGTTTCCCTAATTAGAATCAATGGAAGCCCATTTCCAAACCCTGGGCTATTGTTCTGTCCTCACACAATCAATGGGGACGCTGAGGCTAGGGATTGGTCTACAGATAGACAGGCTGTGTGCGTGTATTTGGGAGAGAGACAAGAGAGATTTTGTGTGTATATTGACTGTTTGAGAGAATAAGAAAAAGAGAGATGTAGGAAGTTTATATCAATCCTATATTGTTGGGTTTTCAACTGTAGGTTTGTTTTTAAGTTAGTATACAAGGGATTACAGCCTGAATAACTATTTGGAGTGATGACCAATGATATAAATAAATCACTCTCTTCCAAAATGTGACAAATGCTTGATAAAAAAATTATAGAATTAAATACTGCATAACCAGTTTAAGGAAAATTGGGTATTTAGTTAGTGGAAGCACAAGCATGTGCTGTGTATGTAAACACATACATTAGAGACACACACATACTGTAGTGTACACACAGTTACACTATCCCATCATTTCAATAATTAGTATTGCCGAATCTCGGCTCGGTAAACTGCCGTGCAGCCATTAATCATATTGGCCTAAAGCAGAATATGCTCCAGCTTTAAGCAAAATGGGCTTTGGGGACCAAGCCGCTAAACACTGTTCAATCTGCACTGCCTGTGTGTGTGTGTGTTATGTGTGTGAGCAGACAGTTAGCTAGAGAGCTAACTCTAGTTTGATGTGCTTGCCAGATTGGATTTAATCCGGATTAGGGCTCTGGCTGGTTCACCCACCCCTTTCTTTCTTTCTTTCTTTCTTTCTTTCTTTCTTTCTCTCTGAGAAACCTTCTAATTCAGGTTCATCTCTCTGTGTCCTTCTCTCTCTCTCTCTCACTGTCTCTCTCTCTCTCACTCACTCACCCCCTTGTTAATTTTTCAATCATCATGCTTTGGCTATGGTTTTATTCTCTAAAAACAGAGCCAATCCAGCCGGAGCTAAATGAATACCTTTACAGTGAAATATTACACACATAAAATGTTATGACCCCAAACTGGTAGCAGTAGAAACAGGGAGATAAACTTGGTCCAAAACAGATGGGATCTCACCACCCTGTGTCTATTTGTGTGTGTGTGTGTGTGTGTGTGTGTGTGTGTGTATAAATGTTTTTACTATCCAACTGTCTCCATTAGGACAGAAACTGATGGAGAGGTAGTTCATTGTACTTCTAGGTCCTAAACAGTGACTCCTACCTATCACATGTACACTACATGCAACACAGTGATACAAAATCAATGTGAAATGTGAAAATATTTCTGTAAATTTCTAGGGAGGATCTTCCTTGTTTGCTGTCCATTGTATGTTCTTCAGATGCTCCACTAAAGCACATATGTCAGTTTGCAGAGTGTGAGTGACTGTACACTAAAGATAATGTTCAAATTCCCATCCACTGGTCAAGAAAAAGCTTTTTTATGTACTGTTACCAGTCAGTTTGAATGTTTATGTGTATGTGTGTGTATATGTTCTTACATGGCTTCTTAGGGGGCAGAGCCAGCTGTGGGTTCAGGTAGGGACTGTTGTCTGCATCTATCCGGCGTTTATACTTCTGTCTTCCACCACGAACCCTGTCCAGACGAACACCTGTAAGAAACAACAGAGAGAAGTGTGTGTCAATACACACAGTGTCACACTTATTTGAAAAAACAAAACACAGTGAGACTTTACCTTTTTAGACTTAACAACAAGAAAAAAAATAACAAATTGGACAGTATAAAAGGAACAGACAGAGTGGAGATGAAGGGACAGATGAAAAAAGGTTACAGGGGCAGGTTACATATTGAGAACAAGCATGTCAAGAGATAATAAAAGACATGAGAGTGGAACGTAGGAGAGTCACATATGAGGTTTGGATGTTAAGTGGTGATAACTGTGCTGCTTCTGTGGCGTACGCATGCGAGTATGTGTATGTGTGTTATTCATGTAGACACTTGTTTAAATCACTTGCCTCTTTTATCATACAACAAGATTAATTCACAACACACCAGTTGTGAAAAAGGCTTCTCTCACTGTCTCTCTTTCTAGCTCTTTGACTTACTCTTTTCCTGTCTCTTGCCCAATTTCTCTCTCTCTCTGTCTCTCTCTCTCTCTCTGTCTCCTTAATTAATTGACACAAAGGAGCCCTAATTTAATTAGGCCTATCTCTCAGGGGATTGGATGTTACCGTGGTTACCACTTAAAGATGGATAAAGAAGACAGAGGTGTCATGTACCCTGGAGGAGGAGAGAAGGACAAACTAGCGCTAATCTGAACATAACATGTACATAACTTAAATAAAATAAAATAAATAAATTCAGCTTCAAGAGTCACTTTTTCTGGATCATTCATTCATCATGCTCAGGAAAATATCCAATGGCACTCAGGAATATATTCATTTTATATTTATGGCAGCAACAGTGGTCCTATATGAATAAATACAAAAAAAATGAGACACTAAAGAGCACTGCCAAAAAAAGAAAAATCTTCAGCAAGAAACGTCCAGAGTGATCTGATAATTAAAATAAAAGCCACAGCAGCCACAACTAAATGCATCATATGTCCATGTTTCATTTTGTCGCCCTTTCATAACACATCTCTTTTCCTCAGGTTGCTTTGTGTTGTATTTCCTATATTTCCAGGGAAGGCACAAACAATCCTGAACTAATTACAAGACTCTTAACTGGCACCTGTCATGTTAGAGGCTAAAGGGAACGAGCAAGGTAGACAGAAAAAAAGAAGTAATGGAGGAAAAGAAATAAAGATAATGTAGCAAGAGGGAAAGAGATGAGCACTGGGAGGAAAAGAGGAAAGAAGTACTGTACATTTATTGATCCTCAACTGTTTCCCACACTATGAGTGGGAGACAGTTTAGTTTTATAGTGCCAATTTGTTTTCTGTTTTGACCCTCTCTGTCTCTGAGATCAGTTTTACCAGCTTCCAACTCTGTGTCACTCTCTCCTTACTCCTCATGTGTAGTTCTCACTCTCCATCCCCTTATATTTCTTGTATTAGTGGCACTGTGTTGAGGGATGCTTTGAAAACCCAAAGTAAGGCTGAATTGGGTCTGGTTTTTATGCTTGCTGTTATTCAAGATTTATATCTAATTGCAAATGTTAGTGTAAGAAGCAGCTGGCTAGCCGATAAGTCTCTGAATGAGTGTCAGACAGCAGCAGTCTGAAGGTTTAAACAACAAAGTGATCAGTTTCAAAATGTGCTGGCACTGACAGATACTGAAAATAAGTCAGATACAATCTAAAATGTTTAAAAATGCCTTAATATGACATGAGAAAAAAATAGTAATACAGTCTGATTTAAACTATTAAGAATTTGATTTAAATGTAGACAGAGTGAAAAAGAGGAAGGGGGTACCAGTACAGTGAGAGAGCACAAGACAGATTTGCTCTAAGATTTAAAAAAAAAACAAAAAACAAAAATGTGCTGACCATGTTTGAAACAACACATCTAAGATATTTAACAGAAATACTTTTGTTTTGGCAGCAAAAAGCATAAAATGTTGAGGAACATTTCTATGTATTTGTTGGCATTGTGGTTGTAAGTGTTTCCCTGTTTTATTTGTACGTATAAACTTTTATGGTCGCTTTTATTCAAAGCATTTCACAGTGGGATGAGTATACTCCTTGTTTTTCTATCAGGGACATTTAGAAGCCTCTAACTAGCCCAGGCAGCATTCAGCCCAGTGAACTGGATATGACATACATCTGTGTGTGTGTGTGTGTGTGTGTTTCTGTGTGTGTTTGTGTGTGTACTTGAGTCGGAGATCAGTAGACAGAAGGGCTGACAGTACAGGTACAGTGGGGGGGCCAGTGTCAGGAAACGGTCAAGAAACTCTTAACACCAGGGGGTACAAACCCACTCACACACCTGCTCTGTGTCTTCTCTCACACACACATACATTCACACTCCTCTATGTTTCTCTAACCCACCACCCCCATATTGTGTTTGGGTAAGCCCAGACAAGCAGCTTGCTCAGTCACTAGCTGGGTCAGTGGATGGTCAGAAAGATGGAGATGGATAGAAAAGCAGAAACAGACCGGATGAAACAAATGGTTTGAGCAACGGAAGAAACACAAGTGTAGTTAGGTTTATACTGATAACTTGTTAAGCAGTCTCTCTGTGTCAATGTCTGACTATAGTCTGTTATGACTTTTACCCCCTGTGAAGATTTCCAATCATATATCTGCTTTGATCCACTTATGTGGAAGTATATCCACTTGAAATAAACTACGGTATGTAAAACATGCATGACACATGAAGGTTTAAACTTTGTCTGCAATGTTGAAATCCTTTCCCCGATTTGTGCTGTAAACATGGATTAAATGATGATTTAGTCATTGGTAAAATATTCTGCATATAGCAACTTTAAAGAAGGAAACTGTCACAAAAACTTACATCCTTATTTTCTACTTTGTGTTAGATAATACACACACTTTCTGCTGCATGCTTTTTCTCTAACACACACAAACTCCCACACGCAGAATCTCATTTTTTCTCTCTTTGCCTTATACTGCTGAGCCCACTTCATAAAGAACCTTTTCTAACTACCTCATATATTTTCCACCAAATTAACTCCCTCTCAGCACTGATTAATGATCAAATCTAAATGAATCAAATTAAAAATTGAAAATTATATTTCCAAAGCCCACAAAAATGAAACAGGAGGAGGCTATGGGGAAAGTGAGAGTGCTCTACCTCTTCTTAACAAATGAGCCTTCAAATCATAAAGAATGGGCAAGAGATGAGAGGAGAGGAGGAAAAGGAAAGATGGTGTGTGTATCTGGAGAAATTGTAAGATCAGGAAAAATAAAACATGTAAAGAGGAAAAAAGGCAAGAGAAGATCGGAATAATTGAACAGCAAATGGGAAAGAAATGGAAAGAAATAAAATTTAGATAAAAAAATGATTAAAAGCATTAAAGGAAGATTATAGAAGAAAGTGTAGAAAAAGAGAACAGAGGAGAAAAGAGTAGACTGTAAGTTATAAAAGGAGTAGGAGATAGTGGATGGTCTAGTAAATAAAATAAGAAATGGAAAATGAGGAAAAAAAATTAAATGAGAAAGAAAAGGAAAGATGAAGTGAGGACTAATAAAGGAAATGAGAAATAGGAATAGAATGATGAGAGAAAAGGATATGATCTGTAAAAAAAGAACATGAATAACATGTTTACAACTAGAAAACACTGCACACAGTAAAGAATGCACACACAGACACACAGTGACAGTGATGAAGGTGAATCATTCCTATCATGGGAATATTGCTGTCTGTCAATAGTAAGATCTGCACTGATCACATCAGCATAGATTTTACACTGCACCGGTGTCACTCTGTGTCAGCATGGGTGTGTGTATGTGTTTGAACAGTTGAGGGATTGAGGGTGAAATGCCTTTGACATCTATGTGCTTTTGAAGAGTGTTGAAGAACGAATGGAAAGAGTGAAAAAGACAGAGGTGAGGAAAAGAGAAAGGAAGATGGAGAGGAAGACAAGACAGAATGGATTGATTTCAGATGATCAATGATATGATAAGAGGAGGACCAAGAAGATTGAGGGAGGGTGCGGACAAGAGTGAGACAAAAAATCACCAGAGAAAAAGAGCATTTATAGTGCAAGAAGAGGAAACAGAAAGAGGGAGAGGAAAAGAGAGAGTACTTTTATGGTAATTGAAGTTGTAATGGTTGAAGTCTCTCTCACACCTTAGACCAGGTTATCACCTTATGTTTCTGTGTGAATGTGTGTGTAAACAGCTGCAGTGTTGATGTAACAACAAAGGGTTTTATCTATCTGGGTTTTAGAACTGATGGGTGAGTAGACTGTGTAACAACAAACCTATTTAAATCAAATCTGTGTGCATCTATGAGTCTACTGCAAGTGTGGAAGAATAAGAAATAAGTGAGGAAAAACATGCCCACATGTTTTACATGTAGTGCATACATACTTAAGGAAATACAAAATATTAGTTATTTACGATATGTGGTTCATGTTTTAAGATGGTCAAAGTGAGTGAGTGAAAGAAAGCAAGAAAGCAAGAAAGAAAGCAAGAAAGAAAGCAAGAAAGCAAGCAAGAAAGAGTGTATAAGAAAGTGTGGAGGGGCGGTTAAGAGGAAGGTGTGTGCAGTGTCATGCAGTGACGTTTGTTTAGACCAGAACAGATCAGAACAGCACAGCCTGAGGCAGCAGGCAGGTGGCTGTCACTGGTGTGTGAATATGTGTGAGTATGGGTGAACGCGGGCGTGTGTGAGTCGGTGTGAGGTCCCCTCAAAAAAATGTTGCCTTTTTCACATTAATGGCTGTGTTTATGAAATATATCGATCTGCATCTATCTGATCCACAGCTACTGTGTATCAAAATTGTCTTACATAGTTCAGGAAATTAGTAGTAGACTGGAGGCTTTTGTTTTCTTCCATGTTTATAGAAATATTACCAACATAAGCTGATGAGACAAAAACAACTTGCTCAAGATTAACCAAGTGTTGAAAAATTACTACTGAATGTTTTTTGCTAAAATCAGAAAGTCTTGTCAATTACTATTTTATTTCATTTGATATAAACGCGGTCAATTCACATTTGCACTGTTGAGATATGGAGTTTGCTCGACAGTTTGATGAAAACGGCTATTGTGAGATGTCAAAAACAACAGAAACAATTTGGTCTTACATAATAGACCAGCATCCATCTCTCCCCCTCCAATCCCATCCATGGTTCTTAGATGTGTCTGGATGTGGATAGATGTGGTTTCTTACTCTCTTGTCCTCTCCTCTCAAGAAAAACAGAAACAAAGTGTATGTGTAAGGCTGGACCACTTAGGTAGATCTCTGGTCACAGTATTTCCATTATCGCTCCTTTCTAGCTAGGATGCAACCAGATGCCAGTCACACACACCAACACACACACACTTACTCGAGACAGACACTACAGGGCCAGATTTAGCTACAAGTTTCCCATGGGGAAACACCAGACGCCACCAGTTGTCTGGCGCTCCACTCCTCTATTTTCCTCTCCTCTTGTCTCCTCATCACTCTGGTCCTCTCCCTATCACATCCTTTGTCCTCCTCTCCTCCGTTCTTCTACTTTCTCTATTCTCCTTTACTATTCTTTAATCTATAACTTGGCATTTATTTTATATTCTATTTATCTTTTCAATCACTGACATCTTTCCAGAAATGTGTTCTTCATGATAGACAAATTGTCTTTGTGGATTTCACGTATAAACATGTGTGTCAGCCAGTCATCTTGATTGTGGTGTGTATGACTGCGATGCAATGTGGTTGGGTAGCAGTAGTCAAGCCTTATAAGCTATGAGGAGAGTTATGATGCACACCATTAGCTGTATACAGACACCAAACACACACAAGCGCCGACACTCACACAGACTGGGGCCTTCCACCCGATCTCACTCATTAGGTCTTAGAGGCCTTAGAGAGCACAGGCAAAGTTGGCACAAGCTGTGTGTGCGTGTGTGTGTGTATATGCATTGTGGGGCAATGTGCCAAGGTATTTATTTGTAGTCCGTGGACTTGTCTCTCTACTAGTCTACCAACTGAATCCAGCTGGCCCTATACGGCTTTACAGAGATCGAGGCTTTGGTCTTGGACTCAACCCATTCTGTCTGTTTAACCATGATTTATCAGACGTGCTATCATCAAAGCTGCCATGTTGTAAGGGAGCAAATCTGTCAATATGACCATATGTATAGTTATACATGCATACTGAATATTGCTGGCTCCTGGGTTGTGTGTCTCTGCCAAAGCCTTTCATGTTCAAATGTCTGATCTGTGTTTTGTATTCTGTTCATGATAAATCTATGCATTACTTACTGATGTTGAATGAACATACTAAATCTGTCTTGCCATGCCATTTTACATACACTAGTATAAACTACAGTCAGCTATAGTATTATCAGATTTTGAAACTAAACAAAAAATACATAATATAAATAATAAATTAAATAAAAATGCATTTCTGAGGTAAGCATTTGTTAAAAACCTCTTTTGGCTTTCTCCTGTTTCATTATTTTTTATCCAATCTTTTACCTGCAATTATACTCCAGTCCCCCCTTCTCTCTAGGCAGATTTAAGCCCCGCCCCCGTGACCTTTCAGTCTTCAGCTGACGCATCATTATGACCTCATTAAAAATGGACAGACAGCCATTGCCAGAGGGGAAGTTCTCATAATATAGTCAGTCCTTTTAATTGCTCTGCTCCAGAAATTAGCTACTACATATTGGTGAGTGGGTGCCCCATGTTCGTTCCTTCCTTTCGTTTATCCCCTGCTTGTTTCCACATCACATTTGTGTTTGAAAAACATCTAATGTTCCACACAGGTTTGTGTCTGCGTATGTTTGTATCCACATGTTTAAGAGAACATATAAAGAGTTGGGTTGGTTTACTGACCCTCTGGCCTCTTACTCTGCCCCCTCTCTGCTGCCTCACTTGCTCTTCATCTCACCCCGTCTGTCTCCCACGGCGACAAAGCTAATTTGAGGCAGATCTTGCCCTAAGGGGTAAACTACAGCATCTACACACACAAACACACACCCACACACACACCCCACCCTTACCACTCTATCTTCACCTTTCTCCCGTGAGCTAGCCCCTGACAACCACAGTTAGCTCTGATGCTAACTGATCCAGCCACTTACCATTATCATCTGCTGCAACAATGTTTACACCCAGAAGGGTCGTGTGAAACACGGTAGTTGATGTTCCTAAATGAGTGTTTGTCGTGTGTGTGAGGGATTGTTCATCCAGTGTGATAACATGTTTTACCAGGTAGTAACAATGTCCTGCAGTATACTGTACACTGGTCTTTCATTTCATTATTATTATTCCACTGTAAAATGTTGTTCAACTAACCTGACCTAGTTTGCTAACAGAAAAAATAGGATGAAATAATTCATAGAGTTGCCTTAGTTTCCAGATTAAATCTTATTTTATATTTCAAAATTACATTTGCGGTAGATTAGATTTTTCTTTAGTAAACTTTTTTTAGTGAACTATTTTATTCAGCACCAGTACATTATAATTGGTCTGTTCAATTTAAAAAATAAATAATTCAATTATGATGTTTGGTGAAAGATTTATCTGCATGCAATAGTTCTTAAAATTAATGAAAACATTATAAACAAATACCACCAACGGAATAAAACAAGGGTGAGGGAATACATTTATCTCCTCTTTTTAGTTGTTGATCTTTCTCAAACTTCCCACGGGTTAAAAAGGAGTGAAAATGAGGAAATATAAGAAAATGGATGTATCAATTTTCCAAATGACCCTTATTCATATGTATAGCGGGACCCCCTGTATTAAATTCACACCCTGCACAACAAATGGGGTGGTGGTGGTCTGTCAGATTGATGTATATATATGTAGGACTGTGTGTGTGTGTGTGTGTGTGTGTGTGTGTGAGATATATGTGTGTGAAACAGTGAAGCAAGCAACAAAAGGCAGCTATTTATCTGTTCAGGACAGAACACAAACACGTACCCCTCAGCTATATATCCACAAAAATACAGTACATTTCTCTACAATTAAATGAGAAGTTTGATCATTTATTGTTAACAACAAGTGAGTAGGTTTGGTTCTCTTATTGACCACATCCTTAGTATCTGACTAAGGATGAAGAGCTGAAGAGCTAAAGAAGTTTCTCTTTCAATCACTGTTAAACACAATTTGAGTAAAATATATGACATATTGTATAAAACTATTGCATGACAAAGTAAAGATTGAATAAAAATATCTCTTTGCAAGTGACAGCTTTGGTTGGAATCTATGGACACGGGTACTGTGGTTTTTGCATCCAGTCGCAGGATTCATTCTGAGCTGTGTGAACTGTGAGACAACTGGAGCTGCCAATAATACATGTGCTTACACACGTGCGTTTGTGTATTTGTGGCCACACACACATACGCGAGACAAAACAGGAGATGAGACATGTGTTCTGCCTATGTCAGATCAACTGGGAGAACAAACGCTTCGACAGCAGCTTGTTGGGACTGTGTGTGAATGTGTGTGTGTGTGTGTGTGTGTCTGTAGAAAAGAGAGAGTGAGAAATACAGAGACCGAGATAGAATGAGAGAGATGAGCATGATTTTGCAGTGAAGTGAAACTTGGGCTTTTAGAGGCAGTGATGGGTCTCAAGATATCTACATATTTTATGTGAGCACTGAGGCACATGGTGACAGTTTTGTTAATATCATCTTGCCTTTTACAACATTTTGTTGTTTGTAAAACAGAGAAAAAATATCTTAAAAACGGCAATGGTTTTGTTATCCACTAAAACTATCTACTGCAGTGACTGATAGTCCTCACATGATGATGTTTGAGTGGGTTAAAATCTGCTGGTATGTACGAGATGGTGCTGACAGGTCGAAGAAAACAGCAAGTAGAGAGGAGAATGGATGGATGAAAGGCATGTGAGAAGCAACAGAAACTGTACAATAATACTGAGTGGGAGAACTGGAGGGAGAAATGAAGACAGGAATGGATGGAGGGAGGGCTGGCATGCGTGTGTCGGCAGAGGCACGCTCCCTGACCACTGTAAGGAAGGGGGCGTAGGCCAGGTCTCCCATCAATTACAACCTTGACCCTCCTCTCTTCTCCTTTCTCTCTCACACACTTTCTGCTTCATTCAACCATCCTCCCCCTGCCTCTCATCCTCCCCTGGTCCCTCTCCTCTGCTCCTATAAATCAATCTCTTCTCCTTACCTTCTCCTCCCCCTTGCTTTCTCCCACCTTCCCCCTCCTGCTATTCCTATTTCTTAGCCTCTCTCTCTCTCTCTCTCTCTCTCTCTCTCCCTCTATTTCTCTCTCTCTCTCTCTCTCTCTCTCTCTCTCGGCCCTCTTCTTCATCCCTCGCCACTCCTCTCCCTCCTTTCATCGTTGGAAGTGCAGTGGGAGTAAAAAGGTCAGAGGTGGGAAGACGAGAGGGAGAAAGAGGCAGAGGCAAGGAGGTAGTGAGAAAATGAAAAAGTGAGTGTATTTAATCAAAGTGGTGTGGGGGCAAATATAATATCTCAGTTTTTTGGGGGTTTTCTTTTACATTTCTTCACTACTGTAGTATGTAGTATTGCTGATTCATGCTTAAACATTAAAATTGGAAAATAGGTCACAATTATTCTGTAATTTCTATTTATACCTAATGTTAGTAAAACAAGGACATAGCTGTTGTCTAGAAGTGTCTGTGTGTGTACATTCAGAAACTATCTTATGTGACTTGTGTATTTGGAGGTGAAAGGTGAACAAGAAGAGAAGAATGCAGCTTGGTAAGTGTTAGTAAGATAAGAAAACAGACAACAGAGTCAGAGAGATAAACAGAGCTATGGAGGAATTTAGAGATGTTGAAAACACAAAGTGAGACATCAAGAAGAAAAATGTAAATAGAAATATTTATTGACATACTCTATATACAAGGAGTATTAAGGATTTCTTAGTGAAGTGCTACATGTAGCACTGTTAAATATAAATAAATCATTTCATACCTCAGTGTATTGATTTGACTGCTACTTTGTATTTGTGGCCTTTTTGGTTTCTCAAAATAAAGACCACATTTCCCCTAAACCCCATAATTTCCTGTCCCAAAATGCTACATGTAGCACAGCTAACAGAGAAAGATAAGGAAGAGACCTTTTCCCTTACCCTCCCTCAGCATGCCCACAGTCAGACACTTCATGAAGCGGCAGGCCTGGCACGACTTGCGTCTCCTCTTGGTGATCTCACACTCATTGGTGGCTGGACAGCTGTACTCAATGTTGCCTGTATGTAGACATGTTGGAGAAAAAACAGAACGGAAGATTTTATTTTACAGAAAAAAACCTCTACAGACAGACAATCTGTAGTCAGCGCATCCAACTGCACATAGATGTTGGAAAAATCATAAATAATTTACTGATGGACAGACACAGAAGGCAAAGGACAATTCTAAGATATATTGATAGACACAATAGTTACACACATATGTAATGAAATAATCCAAGAAAACAGAGCAAGCACTGAACCCTTTTATACTGATCAGTAAAATGACCAATTTGTTTAAGAAACTAGTAAAGGAAACTCTGTTTGTGACATTTCTATTAAGATAATGTGTGTGTCTACACAGGTACACATGTGCAGATGTCATGGCTAGAAAAGCTGAGGTTGCGTGACTAAGTACAGTATACACACTGTAACACTTGTGCAGAGCTGAGGCTAAGATTATTAGCTAATGTAAGTCTATTAACTTCACAACCCTGGTCAGCAACACCAGAAGTGTGTGAGAGGCTAATACCACCTTTACCTTTAATTATCGACTGCCTCACTTTTTTCCTTCATGTTGCAGGTAACTTACTTTGCAATTTGCATATTAAATATACTACAGTATTTCATAGGTTTGCATAACAGTTGTCCTTGAAATCTTCCCTCCTATTTTGAGTCCTTTTTTACCATGTGTTCTCTATCTCTCTCTACAAACTCCAACTATATGTATATTGCCCTCTTCTCTTTCTCGTCTTTTTCGACCCCCTGTACTTTATTATTTGTCTATTTATATGCAGCTAATTTCTAACTATCTCTTGTGTCTCTTCTGTTTTATTTTTGTTTTCACTCTTCTCTAGTTCTGCTCATCACCTCCACATAGTTATTTGCTTCCATCTAGTACAGAAGCAAAGCACAGTTATGGATTTGTTAGGAGAGTTTAGCCTTTGACAAAATTACAAACATAAATGTTCCTGTAAAGTGAGCTGTGATGAGGTATAATGTAAAAAAAAATGAGCTTTTTTTCCCCTTCTTCCTGTGCCTACCTGACAACTACAGTACTCCAAGCTAATGCATCTCCCACTGAAACAGAGTAAACAGTGATTACTATTGACTGCTGCTGTGGAGAGGATGTTTTCTCATTACTGAGCTGATTAAGGGGCTAGTTAGCTTGGGAAAAGGCTAAATGCACAAATGCTTCTTAATGAGTAACAAGATGCTCATTAATCGGCCTTGTTAGTTATAGTAAAGGCTAAACATGCTAAATGCTGGGGCAACCATAACAGTCTAATGGACACAACTAATGAGACAAGTTATCTTATACCCAACCTTTACAAGTGGATGCTACTGTACCCTGGGAGCAGATTAATCTAGCAATTAAAAGGGACACCTACGATTAAGACTACCTAAATGTAAATGTGCTAATGACACAGAATCGGTGCTGGTTAATGGGTAGTCAGTAATAGGCCTTGTTAGTATATGACTAAACAGGCTAGTGCTGCTAAAATGCTACATGATAACGTACGTAATAAACTCCCACTGAGAAAAAAATGGAATTGCTTTTAAAGATGTGAGTGCTGCTGTGTATGTTGCATTTGCAGTACCTATTAACTCAACAGTGAATAAATTGTGATTAGTACCTCAACTGGTACTGCTATAGTCTTTAATACCAGCATGTATATGTAGGAGAGCATTTACATTTGTACAAAAAGTGCTAGATGTTACATACTGTATGCATTCAGAGAGAAGGTTGGATAGGCTCACATTAGAGGCTGACACTAAGGTGTGTTACCTGGCTGTATACTCTTTTGTCTTTTGACATAAACATCCTTCTTCAGAGTGGGGGTACAGGGCAGGAATTAGAAAAGAAGGGTTAACACCAGAATGTCATAGCTCTGCGTGCGTGTGTCTTTATTTTTGCCTTTCTGTGTCGTATTGTGCAATGGGGTGGGCTTCTTGGACGCTTCTATGTATAATGTGTGTGCCTGTTGGTGTGAGTGAGGGGGTATATGAGAGCTTCAAATCCCCTGCAATCTCCTTTGAGATGTGTGTATGTCCACCTGCTGCATGACAATTCATCATCACTGTACAGACTGTGTAATATGAATATTTGTGTGTCTGTAGCTGGCCATACTCTTTATGCTGTCCCTGATTCTCCTGATATTATACATCTACCCTCTTCTTGACATAAACTCAGTTACACACACACACACACTGCATTGCTCTTAACCTACATTCAATATCAAAGTGTTTGTAAACATTTAGTATTATTTTGTTTATTTTTTTTATGCATGAAACAAGAGGACCTAAACTCGCATACAAACTCACTCTTTACAAACAGAACTCTCACATACCCTCACTTGTTTAACTGTCACACCTACCATTCTTACCCCACCTTTCACTGCTCTAATCTACCTTTCTTTTTCCCACTTCCTGTCCCTCTCTTCCCTTTTCATCACCCTATCCCTCCCTCTCCCACACTTCGCCCTCCTCCTCACTCCCCTTTATCCCTCTCTCTCAATAAGGGAGTGATAGATGCAGGTTGTCAGGTGTCGCTGGACCGACGCCACAGAAACAGCAGCTGCCAGAGCCACTTCCTCCATGCTGCGACACACACATGCTCTCCTATACACAAACACACATGCCACTAATTCCTTCCTACATCCGTGTGCCCAGTCCACCCTCCTCCTTCTCCTCTCTTTCTCCTATTCCTCATCTCAACTTATTGTTCATCCAAACGGGTGTATACTCCTCATCTCCTCTCTTCTCCTCTCCTCTTCTCCACCCCATGCTCTCCTCCCTGTCCAGCTGGAAGTGTTTTTTTGGTGATTACCTGTGGTTTTATTGGCTAATGGGTTGAAACATACCAATATGTCTGCCGCTGCCCATCTGAGGCTGGCCCCACTTTCCAGCCAAGATACACACACTAACACACAACCACGCATAAACACAGGCATATGTGCACAGACGTACACATAAACCTGCACTCATTTACATGGATGAACACAAGCCCACACACAGACACACAGGCTAACAGACATCCACACTGTCTGTGAATGAGTTTGGCTTGTGTGATAGCCAAAGATAATGTCATGACCCATTTGTTCCAGCAGATCCAAGACTGCTCAGTCTGCTTCCAGGCACACAGTAGTAACAGTAGTACTGTTGCTTAAACACTAATGAAAATTTTGATTTCTTCCTAAATTCCCATGGTTTTTCTCTAAATTCTAGTCTCCATTCAGCCTTGGAACATTGTTGGTGTAAATGTACTCTGAGTGGACTATAAATCATTTCTTAATAAACATATAGCAACTTCCACGGTAATTGTGATCAACAATATTTTAAGAACGGTTTCACATTCTTTTTGCTTATCAAACTGTTGTATATCATCACAACCTTTTCGTGACATGGTCCTGTGAATAGCTTTGCCAAAGTATTGACCCATAACCTATATCTCCCGCTTTCCTGATCTGCAACATGTCCACTACAAGAAAAGGGAGGATTACAAATTGAGAGAAAATGAGGGAGCAAGAGAGAGAGGGGGTCAAAGCAGTGCTTTAAATCTATTCAAGGTCATACTCCAAAGAGGCTCTACTGTCAACAGGCATCATATCTATATGTTTGCAGGGCTCTTGTATTTAATCTGTAACCGTGTCCTCACCTACGTAACCTTTAACAAGCTCTCTAAATGAAATGAGACATCTGGAATTGGTCAACTATTAAACAGTGCAGCGATGACAGAGGAATTAGGGGTTAAACCTATACACAGAGTGATTACAAGGTCGTTTTGGTGTCCATATGTGAAGGTCCCTCTATGAGTTTGTGTGCGTGTCTCTGCCTTTATCTGTGCATGTGTGTGCTCCAATATCTTTGTCAGGATTGCACCATGTCCTGATCTCATCCTGTAATAAACACATACAGGTCATCTCTGGGTAGTGGTGACCAGCTAGTGGATGTAAGACTTCCACCCCTTACATCTCCCTGTCTCTCCCTCTCTCTCTCTCTAGGGCTTTACTGTGAAAGCTGCTTATCGGAGGCAAAAGAAAGCAGAGACAGATAGGTGGATGGATTGAAAGGCAGATAGATGAATCCTGTCTGATATGACTGACTGACTCAATGGATCAATGATGGCTAGCTGACTGACTGGTAGATGGGTTTTTTTTCCTGTAGCAGGCTGACTGACCAGAGTCCTGATGGCTGATTGATGGGTCCCATCAGTTATTACAAACTTGAATCTTTTAATAATTATTACTGAAATACACAGGTCCACTGGTTTATCTCTTGCTGATTGACCTGACTACATCAAAAGGACGTTTTCCCTGATTTCCCAGACCTAAAAGTGCTTAAGTGACCTATGGTTAATTGGTTATCAAAGGATAAGTCTGATGATATTAATTTGTTTTCTTATTGTCAACAAACCCTATGAGAAGAGCAACAATAAACTGATTTAGATAACACGTATTGCTTTTGTAGCCAAAAATACATCAATGAAGCACACTGTTATACATGTTTTCATTATGGTGAATGGTAAAAGGACAGCATTTATATAGTTCCTTTCTAGTCTTCCGACCACCCAAAGTGCTTTACAATACATATCAACATTTATCCATCACACACACATTTATACACTAAAGGCAGAGGCTGCCATGCAAGGTGCCAGGTCCCTTCAGGAGGAGTTTGTAACATTCACACACACAGTCACACACCGATGGCACCTTTGGGAGCAATTTGGGGTTCAGTATCCTGCACAAGAACACTTCGACATGCAGACTGGAGTATCTGGGAATTGAACCGCTGATCGTTTGATTGGTGGACGCTCTATCTCTGAGCCCAGCCGTCCCTCATGATGAACATGAGCATTGTAGTTTATTTTCAGTCAATCCCATATACACCGTCCTGCTGCTGCATATATGGGTGGTAAAGCCATCGCTTGAACATAGTTTGCAACAAATATACTTTTTTTTATTCTTGTTTGAGTTATGTTTTGTAAAAACTACAGTGTTTTCAGTCAAATATAAATTATATCATCAAAAATATATCATACAAATATTCAAATAAAAGTCACCCATTATTAATGTCTTCACTAGGAACCAGTTGGCTACGGATAAAGAGCCACAGACAGGCTGGGAAAGTCGGAAAGTATTGAGAGACTGATTAACATATTTTTGGTTTTGCTGGTCACCTGGAATTTTTTACACTAAAAGTAAATCACACCCGTGTTGTTTTGTTGTAGAGGTGCAGTGTAGTATCTGCTCCAGTTGTGCTTGCTGTTAAAAGAAATGCTAAACCACCATAAAACCAAATGATTTGTAAAATCTGCAGAATTCCATAGATATTTTGTATGATATCCCACATATTGTAGAAGTCATATTGTTGGTGGATTAATGAACTAATGGCTGTCTAACTGGCTTGCTTAATGGCTAATTGGCTGTTTGTACGAGAATGACCTGTACTATTTTTACAAGGATAAATCAAAGATATAAAGGTCGAGTGAGATTTGAGTATTAATTGAATACCTACAAAATCTGGAGAGCATGGTACAAACACCTGTGTATTTCCTGGACTACTTCTATCCCTAACAGGAGACGAGCATATTACTGAGCCTAAATCCTGGTACTCTTCTCATCATGTGGATTACTGCTCTATCCCCTCTCTCCTCTACCCCCTAACCCGAACTCCTGACCCTTAGTCGTGGCCTCCGACCTTGCTCTAACTCTATGTTATCACCTAGACAACAGGCTTATAGCTAACACTCTTCCTATAAGGCTTTAGAAACTTGATCTGGGAATGCAAATACTACCTGGAAATTACTCTTTGTTGTTGTGAAGAAGAGGTCAAGGTCGAAGGTGAAAGTGGGGTGTGTCTGGGAGTTAGTGTATGTGTGCCTGTAGCTGAATCTATGCACATATGAGAGTGCATGTATGTGTGCGCATGAAGGAAAGAAATGGTGGAGGGGGAGAGAAAAAAAATAGACTACGGTGGGTGTCCTGGTGGCTCACTTAGCAGAAACGTGTACCACATAAAAATCTGGGTTCACATCTGGCCTGGGGCTTTTATCATATGTCCTGGATCTCTCCTTGCTGCTCTTCATTGCCTCTCTCTGCTTCCAACTAAGGGCAAAAGGTCAAAAATGTGAACGCAAAAAAAAATTCTGTATGTTAACAAAAAGGTCAATATAATGGTGCATGTGTATAAGTGCGCATGTGTGAGAGAGTGTATTTAAAAATAAAAAAATTACATTTAAGGTGCTATGTGTGGTATCTCTGTGAAACGCTTTTTAAGGAGAGCATTTAGTTCAATATTAAGAACACGGCATCTTCACTTTTAGTCTTTGACCTTGAGTCCCCCGCAGCCAACCCTGTAATGTGTGACCTTTTATATACTTTCCTATCTTAAAAATGCAATAAATTTTCTTCATTCAATTTAACACCAAATAGCATATAAGTGTGAATTAATATAATTATTAACATATAGTATTTAAACAAGATAGTGGACCTGACAAAGCATTAAATACACAAAGACAGAAATGTAGAAGAGATTATTACAGACGGAAAGTAAAAATGGAAGCCAACCTTGGATGGTGCGTTTGAAGAAGGCCTTGCAGGCCTCGCATGATGCCACTCCATAGTGGTAGCCTGATGCAATGTCCCCACACACCAGACACAGCCTCTTGGGCATTGAATTCAACATGTACTCGCACTTAATCTGTGAATCTTCCCCAATGGTTGACGAACAGTCCTCATAGCGCTTTGATCCGGGGCCACCAGCAGGACCCAGGGGCCCTGCGCTGGAGCCGTAAAGGCTCGGGGAGTCTAAGCCATTGGGGTGGCCGTTCATTGTGGACGAATAGGAGCCTGAGGCGTCACTGGAGCCACCAGGGGAGTGATGGTTTAGACTGTCAGTCAGGGAGGCAGGACTAGACGGCTCAGTCTTTATATAAGAGGACGGACAGTTAGACTCAAGGTGGCGCTCCTTACTGGACATTCTGCAGAGAAGCCTGAGAGAGAGAGACAGAAAGAAATAAGAAGAGGAAGAAAAGTGTTATATGAGGATAAAAATATGATGTATATTTATAAAGAAAGAGAGCAAAAAGAGAAGAGAGGGAAGGGTTAGATCAAAGGAAAGGATACAGTTAAAGCAATGTTCAATCATAAATATATTTTTGCTATTTGGAACAGCAAGAAAATAGCAAAATATTGTGTTTGGGTTAAACCCAAAAGGATTCATTCTGATCAGAGCAATCATTTGTTCTGATGCTGTCGCATTTCCTCACCGTCACTTTCTATGATGGATTTATGCTTTTTCATAGCCTAGCAAGCTATATAAAGGACACACAGACATGTGGACAGACAACCCATCCATCATACAGTCTTACAGTGTTGTTTTTATTCTTTTTTTTTAATGATAAATTATATATAGACATGTGCAGAGTGAGAAGGGAGGAAAGAAAAAAAGAGAATTAAAAACAAAGACAAAAAAACTAGAAAAGACAAATACTGTGGCTCTGATGGGAACCCTGTGTAGCTGAGAGGCATCTATAGTACCACAATCACATGCACATGCTCAGGGCTGATGGTCATCCGTCACTCTCCAGTCAATAGCAGCTTGTTCTACATGAAGGTAATCAGTAAGCAGCCTCTTTGCTGCTCAATCATCCCAAAGACAGCCTCACACATACATGATGCTCGTACACACACACACACACACACACACACACACACACTCATACATACATGCACATATTCAAGCACACACAGTTTTCAGAAGTTAGGGGTAAGCTCTGCATTATATAACAGTCTTGAAAAAAACTAAATCTCTTTGACTAATCAATGTAAGCTGTTACTGTACTTACTTCCTGTCCTCATCTTTTGTCCTTCCTTGCTGTTTCTCCCTTCCTATATTCTGCTTTCCTTTCCTCTCTCTCTCTGTCTCTTCTTCTGTTTTTCCTTATGCCTCTCCTTAAGGAGGCTGACTAGTGTCTTGTTAATAGTAGATGTAATTAACAGCTATCTTCTCTCTGTCCATATCTCTCCATCCTTCCCATTGTCTACCTTACTATCTATCTGCCTGTCTCTCTATCATTTCCCATTCACTGCCATCTCTCTCTTCCTCTGTCTCGGCCCACCCGCTTTCTCTTTGCATTACCACTCTCTCCCTGTAACCCTGTCCTCCCTCCCTTCTCTCTCTTTTCATTGTTAAAGGCAGAAAGCACAAAAGGGGTTTTTAATTAAGGCAGGATGCTGCTAAACGAGGGGCTTCTAAAGTCCAGTCGGCCTGTAAAAGATCCCTGTTCTACAGGGACCCATAAAACACAGACAGCGCCTTGACGAAGAATGGAGAGCCAGTCGGGAGAGGGAAGGGTGGGGGAACAGGGAATGGATATAGACAGAAAAACAGGTAGGCAGACGGAGAGATAGCCAAAGACAGAATGGGAGGAGGAGTTGGCTGCTATGAATGATGATGGCCAAATGACAGACAGCAGTTTTGGTTGTTTAGTTTTTAAATTGCATGTTAACGTATTTGATGTGCAACAAGATGAGGCACAGCTGCTCTTTTCCTACACAGATACGATGAGACAAAATATTAATTTCTCAGAAATTCAGTCCTTTCTTTAAAACCTTTGCTTTTATAAGGCACCATGACATTTATAATGCACTACTTTGGCCTTTCCTCCCCTTTTTATCATATATTTTATTCCATCCACCTCTTCTTCCCTCCCCTCTCTGCAAGTACTTCTAATTCAGTGACTCCATTAATCGTGGCTTTGTGGTATTCACCAATGTCTATAAATCTATTTATCTGATGCTATGGTAGGCCTTTATTTCAGAATTAGAAACACAAGAAAGATTTGGATACAGATGAAAAAAGAAGAGAGGTAAAAAAAAGAATAAGAGCTGATGGAGGAATGCAGAGTGAGAGACAGGAACATATAAGATGCTAGAATAAGCAAAGAAGAAGTGAAAGAAGGGACAGAAATGAATGTAAATGTTGGAAAGATCGATGAGATGAAGACAGATCGCAGATCAGTTTGTCTAGTGAGCAGTGAGAAAACACGGTGCCGACAGAAAGAGAGTAGACCCATTTAAGTAGATGATGTGATGGTGATGATTTAATCTCTCCTTTTTCACTCTTTATGCTCTTTTGTCCCCCCTCCCTTCGACCGTCAATCCCTCTGAGTACCATTAAGTGAAAGAGTTTAAGTGCCAAAAGATCTCAGGCGATTTTTTCCTTCTCTCTCAAATTCTCATCTATCTCGCTTTCCCTCTTCCTTTCTATTCTTCCTCTTTACTCGTTCTCCCTCCTCTTTTCCTCTGTCATCTCTTTTAGTACCTCTCATCGCATCTTTTCTCTGTGCTGTCTCTCTCTCACACTCTGCTTATAAATGAAAAATAATGACAGTCAAAGGGGGAGGAATAAAAAGAATAAAAAGAAGACATGCGTGCAGAGGAGAGGAGTAGAGGAAAGAAGATTAAGAAATCAGCCAGTGCGCTGTGCCGAGTAAGAGGTTGAATGCATTTATGTATGTATGTTATCAGTATAATTATTGCGCTATGTAGCGACGGCTCAGTGCTGAAAGAGCAGTCTTATTGTGCCTGTCTGCTCTTCAGATGAGCGCGGGGAGAGAAGGAAGGGGTTGGGTCTAATTTTTTACCAATTCTTTATGTTTTTAAGCGTTTAAGAAGATTTATATGAAGAGGAAAAGGCTTGAGCTGTGTGTTTAAGTTGTGAGCTATGTGTTATGACATGAATACAGTAAAAAACTAAGAAAAGCAGTAATCAGATTTTAGTATTAGCTGTTATGCTTGTTTTTCTTTGTGTGTTGAATTTAATTTTGTCATGAACTTCAGTTTTTTGGGTTCTCTATTATTATAAATTGTAAAACTAATCTACTAAGCTTTTATTTTATTAGATTTGTAAATGTTTCTTTTATTGAATATGTAGATGTATTATGTAATTTCAAAAAGAAATTGTTTGGTTTTACTGATGGACACTTTCTTCCAAAATGTCACTTTTCTGGAGTGACAAACTTTCCTCTATAGCCACGGAAGCGTCATCATAAATCATAGTGAATCTCTCACAGTGAGGACTGACAGCCAGTTGTAGGTTTATATTTTAGGATTAGTATCCAAAATGAAATTGATCACACACAGTGTATTCATGATACAAACTAAATATGTGACTATTTCTGACAGTCAAAGCAAGAGGACAAAAGGGGCTGCAGTTTAGTTTCTGCAGACATCAAATATTCAGTAGGCCTATTTACCTGTCCATACTAGGAACACACACACACACACACACACACACAAAAGATTACCACCCTCACTTGTCTCCATTTCCAGCTCAATCCCTGTCATTTTCTCTTCCTCTCTGTTCCTATTTCTTTTTTCATTTCAACTTCTTGAAGGAAAACGTGGCCCTCATGAAAGACAGATAACAATGTGGACACATGGAAAGAGAAAGAATAGAATAAAGCCTACAAAGAAAGATATAAAGAAAGACATAAAGAAAGAAGGAAGTAAATGAGAAAGAAAGGGGTGTTATTTTCAATGTGTTGTGAATGACGGTGGCCCCCTTTACTTTGTCAACCTGTCATTAGAGTGGTGGGCTGATGCAGCTCCCTGACTACTGGCAGGGACAAACATACAATCATCATATTAGAGCAACTACTCTCTGCCTCTCTGTGTCACTGTGATGTTTACTTGTGCTCTCTCAGTCCATTTCTGTGCACATTCTTTTATTACATATAATCTTTGTACGACTGCTTCGCTAGATGGCAGCCATAAACACAAACTGATCCGCAAACAACTTCAAACTGTTTTAGAGAGAGGAGAGGAGAGGAGAGGGGGGGATAGGGGAGATCACTGAAACAGAAAGTAAGATTTAATTGAATAGGGGTCCACAATGGGCAGTGTGGGTGTCATTTTAACATTCCCTTTTAACTACTGAATCAGAGATTTTGATAACATGCAGTTACCATGTTTCCAGACCTCAGTAATCGCTGGACATCAGTGAGAAAAAATGATTATCCTCACAAATAAAGAAAGGATGGATTTTTATGTAAAGGGATTGAAGTTCTTTAGTTAAATTCTATTCTGAAAACATTTTGTTTTAACATAAATACATAACATGAATAAGTCGATTTTGTACGAAAACAGGGTACAAAATCCACCATGACAAACATCTGAAGAGTACTTAAGCAAGAGGAGAGAGAAAAAAAAATAGAGAGGAAAGAGAGGAAAGAGAAGTGGTAGCAATAGAGACAGAGAAGGGAGAAATGCTGACAATGTAGCCACCACGGGTTGGCTAATACCTTTCCATCACACCATGCATTGTGCTCTCGATGCTGATAAGAACACAGTCCAATAAGCAAAAAGAAAAAAAAAGAAGAAGAAAGAAAGAAAAAACCTTACACAATTATATCTAGATGATACCGGCAATGGTTTGGGAAAGAGAGGGAAAGTGAAAGAAGGATGGAAGACAGAAAAAAATACATTGAATTAAAGAATGGAGTAAGGAGGGGAATAGGAGCAAAAATGCTTTTACATTTCCACAGTCAAATGAATAGAATGATTCCATCAATAGACTGAAATGCTTTTTTTTAGCCCTTAGACTCACTGTGTTTATTTTTATTTCTTTGCTCTCTCGCACTCCTATCTGTGGAGGGTTGTTGAACTGCTTGTCAGCTTGTCAGTTCGATACAAGCACTGGCGAGTGTGCTCACAAACACACAAAAACATATGTAAGCTTGACACATTAGCTGCACACACTGGTTTAAAAGGAATAAGTTTGCTAGTGTTGTTAAATACATTACTGTTAGAAGATACTTGAACATACTGGGTATTTACTAATTGAATCTGTGCTTTTATATGTGCATTGTGTAAGGTGTATGTATAGTTAAAAGTTAGAGAAACAGAGTGCCAGTGAGAAAAAAACACACACTGTGTGTTGTTGTGTATCGTTGCGTTTCTGTGGGGTTGAGTTTAGCTCCATAGACTCACAGTGTGTAGATGATTATAGTTGTTACGGGGGACAAAAATGAATAAAAAAATAAATAAAAATCCAACCGCGATAGTCAATCTAAACCACTCTCCCTCCTACTGAGCTCTCTCTCACACTCTCTTTCCTGCACTCTTTGGTTCTCAATCTCTCTCTCTTGTTGTTTCTACTTCTCACGCACAAACACACTGTATCATTGCTTCTCTCTCTTTCTCGTACATCCACACTCCTTCACACACACACTACCTTACACCCCATACAAATACACACACACACATGCACGCACGCCAGGGAGCAGATCAATTGTTACAGTGTTAGACGGGCAGGAAACCTGTAATTCACTTCATTGGCTGCAGAATAAACCCCTGATTACATACAATCAATGTGATAATGGCTAAAACACATTCTGCCCAATGGGCTGTCAGGCTGTAAAGACCGGCAGAGGAGAGGAAATGTGAGTGTGTGTCTATATTCCTGAGTGTATGTGTGTGTGGACACTGACTCCTTCTACGTATGAATCTTAATGTGACAAACACAGACACACCTTTCCTGCACACAACCATCCAAAAACAGTACGTAAACACACTCAAAGGTGTGACATGAAATGGGTAAGACTTACAAAAGGCACACTAGTGAGGTGAAAGCTGTTATGATGCATCCTGGGGTTTATAAAGTTTACACACACACACACACACACACACACACTCTCTCTCTAGATGTGAATGGATAAACAGTGGGAGACAGCACACACAGGGCAAGCTCAGCCAAACACTATTGATTAAGAATTATGTGCTTTCCAAACTGTAGACTGCAAACTAAGGAATATCATGTTGAGTCTGGTGATATCAATGTGCTTCATGTGCCTACAATCATTACAGAGAGCAGGTTTAAAACTGTTTTAATGTACATTTTCCTTTCCATCTTTCCTTCAGTTCTGTTCTGTTCTTTTCTCTTCTCATAAAAGGTGATTTAACTCCAAATTTGGAGGGGAATTTCTTTTTCCTCTCAAAGTCTTATGAGGTCTGTATAAAGGATGATTTAGATTTGAGAGTCTGCCTGGGCTCGTGTAGTTATTTAAGTGAAAAGATATGAAGAGGGTGAGCTTGTTCAGGGCAGAAACGTTAGGCAGTGTACCGCAAAACCTGTGTGTGTGTGTGTGTGTGTCAGATGGGAATCTTGATGATTTAGGTCATTTTCTTGCAGAGCAGTAGCTGATAAGTGTGTTGCTGCCAGGCACTATCTTTGTCACCATGTCTCTCTCTCCTTACCTCTGTGTGTGTATGTGTGTATTGCTGTGTGTCATTGTATTTGTAAGGGTGGTTGTCTACTGTAAGAACAGTGCTTTAAACCTCTAAAACTGCTTAACTCCATTCAGTACTTCAGTACTGCGGTGTACAGTTACCACAAACTCTGTTAGCTACATTAAAATATTTTAAATAAATACATAAATTATTACACATTTGACGGCTAATCCAGTTACATTTTGGGGCTCGGCAGACTAAATTGCATACCATGTACTTGTGGCGACCTCCAGACTTTTACTGGAAAAGGCTGAAGAGTAGAAATCAATGAAATTACTAAATGCATCCTCTTGTTAGGTAAACCTGTTATAGAAGATACTGGATGTGTCAAACTGTGTGTGTGTGTGTGTGTGTGTGTGTATAAAATTATTTAATTAGGTGATTATGATTAACAAAATACATTTGATTTGTTTGCAGCTGATCACTTATTCATAGTGCCTATTCAGATGATGGGAAATGTTTGTGCAGTGGTATGAAGGGATATAAATTGTAGGCTGGTTCTTTTATAGAAGAAAGGTCATTGATCAAGGTTAGTGTTCATCTGTGTGTGTGTGTGTGTGTGTGTGTGTGAGTGTGTGTGTGAGAGCGAGAGAGAGAGAGAGAGAGAGAGAGAGAGAGAGAGAGAGAGAGAGAGAGAGAGCGAGAGAGAGAGAGCGAGAGAGTGGATTAGCAGTGTTATCACTAAGCATAGCGATGCACCAGCCCTTCCAAACACTTACAGACCCTTGGCGTTGTGGCATTCATTCATACACACACCCAAACACACATGCAACCATTTTTGTATTGTGAGATGTGCAGCTCTCCGACTCTCTCGTACTGAAACAGATAGAGATCTGGGCAAGGTGCCGTATCAAATGAAATTGTGCAAAAGTATAATAAAAAAAAGTACTTAAAAAACAAAATATCCCCCCCATCGGATTAAAAACACATTTTATTAAGCAGATGGTGAAAGAGGATTTCCACTCTAGAAAATATGACAGGGCTTTCAAATGTGACACAGGAGGGGAAGGGAGGATGAGGAAAACAGACAAGGAGGGAATGGGAATAGAGAGTGCAATGCTGCAAAAGAAAGGAGAGACAGAAATAAGGTATGAGTGTGTGCAGTTCAATGATAGAGGAGAGGAGAGGAGAGGAGAGGAGAGGAGAGGAGAGGAGAGGAGAGGAGAGGAGAGGAGAGGAGAGGAGAGGAGAGGAGAGGAGAGGAGAGGAGAGGAGAGGAGAGGAGAGGAGAGGAGAGGAGAGGAGAGGAGAGGAGAGGAGAGGAGAGGAGAGGAGAGGAGAGGAGAGGAGAGGAGAGCTGCATTCTTTAAGCAGATCAGATTTGGGGAAATTGGGTTGTCACTACAGGATTGTGATGATTTACACCTATCCATCAAAGAAGGGGGAGCAGAGGGAGTAGGAGTATGTACAATAATGCACACAGCATCTGTAAAATTTGAGAATACCCTTCCTAAACAGGGTCAGTTACTGTTAAATTCAACATCCAATATTATATAAAGTGCAGGACTAGAGACAAGGAAACACTCTGTTAGTATTATACATTTATAAAAATGTGGTCATTGGTAGAGATTCAACATATAGAAGATTTTTTTGATAATGCAAAATAAAAAAAAAAGAGTGAATGTCACAGATTATTAACTAAAATACAAAATGTCTCCCCATACTATCCTCAAAATGAAGACCATCCCCAAAATATTGGAAGTATTGAATTGATCTGTATTGTCACCAGATGTTGTTGACACTCTCTGCCTCTCTTTCCCCCTGCCCTCCCTCCTCACTTTCTCCCTCCCCTCGCTGCTGGCTGATGCACCTTACAGCCTCGCTCCTGGACCATCTGTTAGGGAATCTAATTCACATCCACTCATAATCAGGTTTGCTGGAGTGCCCACTGTCTCTGCCTGCGTCTTTCTTTATTTCTGTCTCTAAGTTTTGACGAAAGATTTTAAATCTGAAATTAATTTATAAACATCAATTTGACATTGCATGGAGAAAAAATAAGGTGCTGAATTGACACAGAGATCTGAACTGTAAATGTTTATGTGTGTTTGTCCATGAGTGAGAATTAGAGTTGAGGTGAAGGGGGTGGAAGTTAATGAGAGGTGAGTGTCTGAAACCCTCTCTTTCTTTCTTTCTCTCTCTCTCTCTGCTTCAGCAGTAATCCTCTTCTATAAATCTGCAATCCAATCAGCGTTGTCCACACTTACTCACACACACACAAACACACACACACACACACACACACACACACACACAGAGCTGTTGGGAGGCCCATCTGTGTGTTAAGGCAATCTGCTTTATCATTATGATTACATTGGGCTCAGTTTACGGCAAAGTGTGTTTGTGCGCCTGTGTTTGTGTGTGTGTATATGCTCAAGCGCTCCCTGGCTGGCTGACATTAATCACATTCCCATGGTTTGATGGCCTAAATAAAAAGAGGAATAATATTGTTGCTGTCCAATGAAAACTGCAGATTTCCAAAAACAAATGAAGAATTTCTTTATCGCAATGTCTTCAGGAAACAAAGCAAATTAAACTTTTTAATATTATTTTTAAATAAATACAATTAAGTTTTTTTTTGACAAATTATATCAGAAATATATGATATGAGAAGAAAATGCCATTCTTCATAGTAACAGCAGATAATCAATAACAATTTACATGCATTTTAATGTGTTTTTTTCTATCCCTAACATTATTTTTTACATTTTGACCAAAAGAGAAATTTGAGTCCAGATTTATTTTTTGCATCATGTGCGTGTGTGTGTATGTAAATAGTGTGAATAAATCCCATCAACACAGTTGGAGGTCACATATCCTGGAGTGAGCGTTCATGTGATCTTTTACTGCTTGTGTGTGTATGTGAAAAAATACATGTAAAGGTGCTTGTGTGAAAGGAGTTGAGATGAGACGACTGGTATTTTACCTTCATCTTTATATACCCTTAATATGTATTTTGTTTATGTGCTCTTTGTTTTAAAAACAAAGTCACAGTAAGAAAAAACATGGGTATATTTAATCACATAAATGATGGCTGAATTCCATTTAGCTGATCCAGTTTCAGGGTCCTGGTATTGTGCATGCTGGCTCGCTGTCCTACTGTCATGGCTTACTGGGACACTTGAACACAATGGTGCCTGTGCTTTTTCTACTGTGAGCAGTCAAAGTGTCTGCAGTGAGAAAGGCCTTTTGTGAGCATATTCTTTACTATAAACTCTAAATGAGGAGTCCTTTTTGTTCTGATTAATAACATTTAATATTTCTGCATTGTTATTGTCATTATCATATGCCAGCTGGGGACTATTGTTCTTGTGTCACATCTGAAGCTTGGCATAGTTTTGGCACTTGAATGTACAATTACAATATAAATTCTAGTTTGTTTTAACATAGTCCAAAACCTGATCCAATGCATGTTCCCCACTTCAGAGTATGTGTGTGTCTATCTGTATGTGCAAATGTAGTGTATGACTTCAAGCCATGGCGTGACTCCCTAGCCCTTGGCAAACCTTTACACCTCTCATCACCAGACTCTACTGTCTGCCAACAACACACACACACACGCTTACTTTGTGCTAGTAACGCTCCTCTTGGTGATTGGCTGAGAGTCTGCGTGAGAATGGCTTGCCAGGCCTCTAATTGGCTTGACCCAGACTAACCCTGAAATCCTATTGGACTAAGACCTCCCAATCTACTGTGCGTGCACACACACACACACACACACTTAAAAATTAAAGGGTTTTTACAAAGGCCTAACAATGCAGTTATCAATAGTGTTATAGTGTTTAAACATGCTGTGCATTAATACAACAACAATCACAACATGATAAATGACAGTAAGGTAATCATGTCAGCCAGTGAGATTATGCAGCATATTGCTGTTTGGTCACAAAAAAAGAGTGACATGACTCCTGACTAAAAGTTTTTTTTCGCAACAAGCTCACATGAAAAATGTATAAGAAAATATAAATATACAACAATAGGTCCACTTATGCTCATATACTCAGGCACATTTGCATATAATAGTGCAATAAACCTGCATTATGCTAATTATATACAAAACACATACTTACAATTATAGTTTTGCAATCTGGGCATGTGGCTCTCTCTCTTATCCAGAGAAACACAGAATGATTAAAAGACAGAAAGAGAAAGCAGCAGAGAGCGAGAGAAAATACGAAGAGACAGAAAGTGTGTGTGTTTCATGCGTCACACATTTGCTGTGTTTTAACATGAAACAAGCACCATATTTACAGTTTATGTTCTAAAAATGGACCATGGCAGCCCTCAGTTGCAGGTGAACTGCCTTCAACAACGCAAACCAAGAAACTGATTTTCACTGGAAAACTTTAAAGAAAATTTCACTTTGGTTAAAGCGCTTCATGGTTTAAATTTTATTACGCATGCAGATGGAATGGGGGATTACTGTTATGGTAAAGTGACTATCCTTCAACCATTATATGATTTAAAGTCTCCGTCCTACGACACATTTGCACTACTGAAGTGTCCTTGAGCCAGAAGCTGAATTTCCACTTTCTTGTGCTACTCATATACACTGTAAAATATAAGCAAATGAAAACAGTGCTGTAGATGAGGGGAAAATATTTAGCAGTAGCCACTAGGGTGATCTAGATATTCAGTCTTTTCATTAGTGCACCATCCTAAAAGTAAAAATAGATTTTTGCCTTTGTACAAAATAAGAAAATGGAGGTAAACATACTAAGAAAATATATTGACTCATGCACTATTCAGGCAGAGTTTTTTTTTTTTTTTTTTTGATTATTTTAGCGGCAGAAAAAGCAAAACATGTTAAAACTTTTTTTTATTTTAGACTGGGCCTCTCCATGGAATGAATCATACCGACACAGCTATATATATAGGAAAATACAGACCGCTGAAAGTATTATTTTGACCATGGCTATGGAGGTGATTTTGCTTTTAGAGTAATTTTGACACAAAAAGCACAAAAAGTTGCATAATTTAAAGGCTGATATAATAATAATTAAAATAATAAAGTGGATGCTGAAGATGTAAAATACTACAGAAATGTAAAGACAAGATTACTGTAGATAATACGCGCACACACACACACACACACACACACACACACACACACACAGAGAGAGAGAGACCACTAAAAACACTGGCTTTTGATGTTTCAAAGTGCTTTTGTTTCTTTCCCTTTCACCTGAGGTCACACTTAGCTTTTGTGTAAAACTGAACCTAGCAGATTCATAGATTCAACAAGTCTTTTTTCCTTCACTTCTTTCACTTGCTCTCTTTCAATAGGTCATTGTGTCTTACCTGGGGTTGTAGAGGGCATGTGCGTCTCTCATGTGGTTGGCCTCCAGTGGATCGTAGCTCTGGTGCATCCTCCAGGCGCCAGCGCCGCATTTACCATAAGTTGACTTGGAGTTATCTTCACTGCTGCTGTTCACCAATGGCCCCTTCGATAAGTTCATTCTGTATGCAGGTGCAAAGTAAGAGAAGGAGGGGCCATCAAGTAAAATATACAAAATATGAACACAGAATAAATAAGTTAAATAAATGTAACAAATAGATTTCAATTGTTTAGGGACATTAAAATAGCATAAATTAATGTTATGCAACCCAAGAAAAACAACCTTTTGAAAAATTACAAACACTTACAAAACGCTTTTTTTTGTTGTCTTTTGTTTACTTTAGTTACTGAATGTTAACCGTTTTTCAGTACCAAAATCTAGTCTGTGGAATCTAGCAGTAAACAAAAACAGAAACATCACCTTCTAATATATTTGATCTGCAAATTTGAATAAATATTTTTCACAATAGGTAAGGATACTAGCAGGGCTAAAAAAGAAAAGAAAAAAGGAAATAAAAAATCTACTCAGAAAAGTTAATTCTAAAATGAAAGTAGTAGGAGACAAATTAATTGAACATAATGCCAAATGGCAGAAAAAGAGACAGGTAGGTATGTAGACAGTCAGAAAATACACAGACAGGTTTAAAGATATGCGCAAACACAGACTGAGACATGCTGAGAGCAACGACAGACAGGCAGCTGTCAGCCGAACAGACGCAGTGAGAATGGGTTATGACTTTAAACCAGTGAGAACGTTTCCAGAAAATTCAGTGAAATATGTTTGTCTCTGCGTGCGCACATGCATTGGATGCGTCAGGCTGCTAACTGAAGCACACACCGGCTGTGTTTAACATCAAAGGAGTTTTACCAGTTTTGGCTTTGGAAAAGTCTGAGATAATATAAAAGTACCAGAGGAAGGACGGCTAACTGTCGATCAAAACCAGCTCTGTTGTCAGGGGAGGAGCTGTCGCCGGGGTGATAAGGTCACTACAGGCAACAGAATCAAAATCATCCATTGCAAGAAATAAATGAAATAAATAACACGCAGTGCAAGAAAAAATGGACTCTTCTTACAGCTGACATCAAAGAGGAGGAGACAAGGCAGGGTTTGTAATAAAGTTGTCGAGGTGGTATACATTTAAACCAAACTATCAGGGGGAGAATGGCACGAGGCTGGTGTGAAGAAAATCACTTTATTACAGGAGCACAAAATATAAAAACAGAAACCAATCAAGAGTGGAGAACAGATGTCAAAACACAACTGGTAATAAAGTGCTGTTTATATAATAATGTAAAATGTATAACAGATGCCTGCTGGTAGTGCTGCATCCCTGCACTTGCCATTATGAATATTTGCTTGTTTTTGGTTTAAAAAAAAAAAAAAAAAGTAAAATAATGATGCTTGCTTGGCTAAATCAATTACTATTCATATTTACTGTTGAAACGTTGTAGTCTACATATTGACACAGTAATGCTTTTACGTTGGCTTTTGAAGACATTGGCAAATCCTTTCATGACAAACACATCAAATAAAACCACCTGGGTAAACTTTATCCTGTGCAATGGAATGAAATATCTTCCAATGATACTTATTTACTATTAGTTTTGTTATTGTTGTGTTGATTTTGCTGTATTTTTCCATCATTACCGAATCTTGTGTGCAGTGTATCAGTAAACAGAGCTATTGGTGATATTGGTGTGTGTCACAAACTGATTATTAAAGACTTGTTTACCACACAAACACACACCACATAGACATCTGTGTGTGTGTGTGTGATGTTGTCCCACTGTGGGTAGGTGAGGGCCAGGTAGACAGACAGGTAGACAGACCAATCACTTGTCTGACATCCATCCCTCCTTCCGTCCCTCCATCTATCCACAGAGCTGGGTTGGCTCAGCTAGAGGTGGAGGGCCAGGGTGTGTAATATGTAGGTTTTAGTTCCACTCTGGTGAATAGGAGGAATCGATATCTTGCTGCTGCTTCAGACACTTATTGGCTTTGGATGCGGTGTCACAATGCTATATAGGCAGGCAACACTTAATACTGCTTTTTTTATTGGGGAGTGTCCTGGTTTCACACCAGACTAAGGTACATCCAGTACCAACCATGTACACATTATGTTGTAGTTTGAATCTCCATCCCTGCTTTTCCGAGTTGCATGAAAGCTATTTAAAGAACTGTAAACTGTTTAAGCTTCACATCCTCATTTAGTACCATGATCCACAAGATGCCATTTTAGAGTCCCAATCATTCAATCCTTTACCAAGTTTTAAAATCACTATTACAGTAGTAGTCCATTCCAGGCTGCCACTTGCATTAACCCAGACACGAAAAACTGTTAGGGATTACAGAGAGAGATTCTGCTTTATTAAATTATAGTTTATGGCAAGGTAATCGGATATTCTTTCTTTTCTTTTATTCAATCCAAAACATTAAATTTAGCCTAAAAGCCATCTTAAAATTAGAGTAGATATAAAGTGTTTTATTGAAAGTAGACTATCATTTAAATAACACAAAGCAGTTTGTTATTCTATTCATTACATTAAAAAAGTACAATGCACACATTGTATTGGTACTAAAGTGCCAAGTAGAATTTAAAATTTAGCAAACAGTTTAAAACAGTCTTTTCTACCCGGAAAGATTATCATATACAAAAGAAATAGCTCATGGATCAAATACTAAACATTAATAGAAGGTAAATGCAGAGAATAAAGGTGAATAAAAGTATAGTATATAACTATGTGATTCTACATAACCTATTTCATGCTTTTGTCAGTATGCGTAAGCGGCGCGCGCGCGCACACACACACACACACACACACACACGCGTCTGTGTAAAAGTAGGGAGATCGCGGGTGCCTTTCTGATGCTCAGTGATTCGCTCATGTGTTGCTGGCCCATCTGTGAAGAGAATGACCATGACACAGTGTGTCTGCGTGTGTGTGTGTGACATCGTGATGCAGTGATTGATGAGACAGTTGCCATTCTTGCTAATGCAAAACGCACCTATCCCTGAAGGGAGCAAATGCCACAACACACACGCACACACGCGCACACACGCAAATACATACACACAGCCTGCAACTGCCCTACCCAATTACCCCTCTAGTCAGGGCAGTGTGATGTCTTCCAGTCACGTATGCAATAAATAACCATACATATGCATAAATATAGTTTCATAGGTGGAATATACAATATGAACACATGATGACATTTAAAGAATAATTGCAGAAAGGAACATGGAGAATCGGTCCACCTAATCTGCGATGGAACAATTAATTGTCGCATTTGATTTTTCTTCACTAGGCTCCTTGAAGAGGTGGTGATACACTAACGCTTACTTGCTCTATCGTTTTACACATGGATTCTGTATATTATAAATTACTCCAGATAACTACTTAAATGTAAATGTAAAGTCTGAATGTGTTAAAAAATAATGACAAAAATAATTAGAAAACATCGAGTCTCATACAAGTATCTGACATAAGTATGTTAACATTTGTGTGTGTCTATGTGTGTTAGGGGGTGTTAAAATGATCATAAGATAATCACAAATACTGAAAGCATAAATAACATTTATATACAAATGTTAGTGACCATGTTTCTCCCTGTGTCTGTCTGCACGCGCATCTGGGCAGGTGGGGTTCAACGCAGCACTGTGTAGGCTGTGTGTGTGTGTGTGTGTGGATGTAGATGTGTGTGCACGTTAGCGTTAGCGACGGGAGCTGTTAGCGGGGCAGGCGGCAGATGGGCTGTCGGCCTTAATAGGGACTGAGCGGGTGCAGAAAGGTGACAGCTCCACGAGGGAGGGGTGTGTGGGGAGGGAGAGGAGCAGCGTGTGTGGGGAGGTGAATGGTGAAGGAATAAGGGAATAAAAGGGAAATGAATTATCTGCGGAGGTGAAGTATGGATCAGCTGCATAGAGGAACGCACCTCCTGAGGGCAAGAAGTGTTTATAATGTTCAATTTAATGCAATATATAGATTTGTGTGAATATATATTTTGACAAACTTTGAAAAGGTTTGCACCATTTCAGTGTAAAGCTGTCTCAAGTATCAAATGTTTTATATTTGTTCTACAATAAAAAAAATAGATAAAACATTAACAATATGATTTATGAATTTTAAAAAGCAGCTGTCACCTTCAACCAGCACCACACAGCATTTTTGAAAAGTATGATGTTACTTAAGTAAGTGAAGCTGTGGGCCTAAATATTTGAAACAGATCTATTTTTAAAAATCTAAAGCTTGTGTAAAATATTGTATTTACCTTACACGAACATATAAAAATGAAATGCGCAATGTTACAAGTACAATTTGTCAAGTCCACACATTGGCAATGTTTATACACACAAAGAACTTGCTCAGAAACAAGGGCTGTACCCAGTTTTTTGTAATGGTCACACAGTGTTGTACAAACAATAACTTTGATGTTAACACTAGTGCACAGTTAATAGTTTTATATTATAAAATATTATATAAAATGTTTTAGACAGAGCAAGAACATAACTCGTGCAATATTAACTAAAGTTTAATAAATTGCTTTTTCACTTAAAATACATATTTTAAAGTTTAAATGCAACTTTGAATACTTAAATAAGAAATAAATCCAATAAATGTTGGGGGTTATCGTTACTGAATCACAACTCAGTGAATTTAGTAAGGATGCACCACTTTTGATAATGACATTGAATATATCCATGCAATGGTGGAGTTTATCGGTAAAGTACATTTGATAAAGAGACAGAAAGATACAGAAAGAGAAAAAGAGATGAACAGATGAAAAAAAAACTGGGGTTGGTGGGCTGGCCTGTCATTCTCTCCCCATCAGGCACACACATGAAGCATGATGGGAGGATGAGAGGAGGAATATTTCACTGTCAGTCGGAAGGCGGTATGGTCATCCATTTCTTTCACTCTCTCTTACTATTTATCTCTTTTCCTTTCTACAAAATCATTCCTGTTTTTGTCTTTTTGAACCCCCCTTTACACACTTTTGAAACAATGACAATTTAATCATACTATACAAGGCATGGGCACGTAGACAGAGAGATCTACCCAACCAACCAATCTATAGGTCTCTCCCAATGGACACAGAAAATAGAGAGACAAGAAAATGGAAGAAAGAAAAAAAACTGCAAAAGCCAGAAAAGATGTTTGAACCTGCATCCTTCTCTCAATCATATTTAACTCATGCAGAAACACTTCTACACCCATATATACACACAAAAAAGGCACCTCTCCATCAAAACCTGCGCTATTGTGGCCCAGTCTCCGCTGTCTTTTCGATGAGAGACGCGCACGCACACGCACACACAAACACACGCACACACACACAGCTAAATAGTTTACCCAGTTTACTCAGTTGAAATCACATTTTAGCAACTCCTTGACTAAAAACACTGAAGACCACAACAGTGACTACAATTCTAAACAAGACATAAATTAAGTCAAGTGAATTTTCTGCAAAACCAAACAGACAGATCTATATAAAGATCTGTTAAAATGTCACAAAAGAATGGAATTAAAATGCACTTTTGACACTGACAGCGGTAAAGACGGCTCTCCCCTTTTCTTCCACATCGCTCTGACCCACACTTCTAAAAAAAAGTCTTAAAAGTAGGCTTGAATGAGACAGAAAAGTCAGCACGTAGCAGTAAGGAGAATATTTCTTAGTCAGAGCATAAATGATTTGATAGATTGTGATAATAGTAATAAGAAATGAATACACATTTTGATGTATGGATGACGGAGATGTATGGATGACAGAATACGCAGAATGAGCGGATGAGCGGTGTGAAGGGAGGGAAGGGGAGAAGGATAAGAGATGAGAGGAGATGAGCGGCGTTGCCTCTCACTATATATCACTGTCCCTCTTCTTTCAATCAGCGCTTTGGCATTCAATCACTCACACACACACACACACACACACACACACACACACACTTCACTTTACCGCCAGTGTGGTGTAATGGCTAATTGCAGTGAGTGTGTGTCACAGCTGGTACAGCCTCTCTTGCTGCTCTTTCAACACATAAAGCCCGGCATTGACCCATGACACACACAGACACACACACACAGACACACACAAAACACTGATGGATTGAGAATAAATCAGAGAAATTCACATCATCAAGGTTCGTCCCATTTTGCGCTGTCATCTCGGTGTGTGTTATGGTGTGGGGTTTTTTTGTATTCTAGCACATACATCTGTTAATATGCAATTGCTTTTTTCTTCTTGCACAATTTGGTTACTTTTTAGCTGCAAATGAACAAAAATATAAAAATGCAAGTGCATTGCTGTGTGTTGCATGCATGTGTGTGTGTGCAAGCATGTGTGAGTTCATGTGTACACGTGTCCAGCGGACCCCTAAGTGCTGGTGTCAGACAAAAGCACCCCCACCCCCCTTTCCTTCCCACCTCTCACTCTGTCTGCCCCTTTCATTGCATCTTTCTCTCTCTCTCTCTCTTTACGGGGCTAAATTACCAGTGGAATGCCCGGACCCTTCACATGAGAGAGAGGTTCCCGTATGCATCAGTGTGTGTGTGTGTGTGTGTGTGTGTGTGTGTGTGCGCGCGTGCATGTAAGCAGAGACAATGGAAAAAAAAAAAAAAACTGAGTGACAACAAATGCCATAGGGACAGACGGACAGCCAAACAGATGCATAATAAGAACACCTCTTCATACAGGCCACCAATAGGTCACATACGCATGCACGCAAAATTTGGGCAGGCACGAACTCAAGCATGACAACAAACAGATGCAAATGCACACACACACACACACACACACACACACACACAGCCAACAAATCAGCACGGCACATATTGACATGCTTTGACAGATGAATTAAGTAAATGATTTTATAAGGAGATTAAAAGGATTTTAATTTACGCAATCTCTTTTTGGTCTGCCCCCTTCCCTCCCTCCCTCCAGTCAGTTTTACGTCTCTCTCTCTCCTGCTTTTTTTCCCCTCACGGACTGAGAAAGAAATCAGCGTACAAGAGTGACAAAAAGAAAAAAGAGAAAAGGCCGAGAGAAATAAAATAAACGTTTATACTTTTCTTAAACACAAAGTGACAATTAATTTATTTTTAATTCAACAGATCACCATCATCTTTTTAAATGACGACTGTATTTTTATGAAGCAGCATTATTTATGTACATTTATATATTGTGAATAAGTCAGAGTGTGAGAAGAATGGTGGGCCTACAGGTTTGAAGGATTATATTTTCTTTCAGTTAATTCAAGAAAAATTTGCCCAAATTAAGTTATGTTAGCTAGTAAATCCGGAAAGAAAATCATTATGAAATCTTTACGGTCAAGGTATTGCTGCAAAACAAATCGAAATGACTGAATTATGAATTATCCGATTTTGAATACCCTCATTATTGTCTTGGCACACTGCAATGAAACCCTTTAACAGATGCAAGGTTAAACTTGAGCGTTATCTTGTGTACCCAATATTCATTTAATCTCTTCAAATAGAAAATAACTATCACTATAACTAAATAATTCAGTTTATATTATTCTTGCATATATAAATTATTATAATTTTTTTTTTTTTAAGGACACACTTTCGACAAAGTTTAAGTTCAAACATGCACCAAACTATGTTATTCATTTAGACTTAATTTGATTGCCATTGAAGAGACTTTACTTTCATCTAATAAAAATTAAATTTAATATTAGACACGAATCATGATTGAAAATGAGTGAAAGTGAAATATGTTTTGCTGTCTTGTATTTCTTTTCATTTCTCACAATGCAAATTGTTGCCTGAATAATCTGCACAGCCGCTGTGCGATTCTCACCACCTGTCTCCTTCACACGGACTGACAAAAACCACCAAATTCACTAAAGTCACTGTAGAAAATATATCTTAATGATATGCAAATGGTATGTATATGGTGGCATGAGGGGAATGTAATTATGTTAACAGCTTAAGCGGTACTTGTTGTTGTTATTATTATTATCCGTATGATCATCATTATCCCTAATATTTTAATTAGTGTAGGAAAGCAGTGCCTGAGAGCAAAGGAGGGGAAAGCCTGAGCAGAGAAAAGAGAATGTTAGATAGATGGACGGATGGATGAATGAATGAATGAATGAATAGATAGACGTGCTGAGAACAGAAGAATGGTCCAGAGAGTTTATCTAAAATATGTGTGAGCGGTCAGCTTGCATACACTTGCAGAAACACACACAGGTAAAGCAGGCACTTTCCACTATTAAACGCCTGACATGAACATATGTTTTTTGCTCAATGTGTTTGTGCTTAATTTTCAAACACAACTCTTGTGCTGGTCATCACTTAATTCTTGTCTAATTCACAATTCAAAATCAGAGGTAAATCTGTAGTTCTTAAAATATACCGCTCTGGTTTGCACTTGAGATCAACAGACAGAGACTCACTTCGGATACAGTGTGCAGACCGAGGGTTAAGTCTTTAAGTCCAATATGTATTGAATTCAGACATTCCTCCTGATATTCGGTCATTCGATTTATGAAAGGAAATAAAACGTACTCAATATAAAAGGAAGGAAAAGGAATGAAGATTCTTCTTTTGGACCAAAACTCACTAAAAGCCAGATTTATGGCATTGCACTATATACAAATAATCATTTAAGTTTCAGGCATTTTTTAATCATTTTAATCATTATTGTTTGGATAATCATACAATTGTACAAAATAAGCCGCTCTTTAGAAAATAGAAAATTATTTGTTGGAAATCTGATCATAACTAAAACAAAAATCTTGAAAAAAAACAAGAACGAAAAAACAAGTTTTTTTTCTTTAAAATGTTCCCTTCTAGTCCACATACTTTGAAAGATGGAAGAGGGTTTGTGCATAAAAAGACACACACAGTCACACATACATAGGTGAGCCAGCTTTAAAGCACACAAAATAATGTGTATTTTCTTTAAAAATCTTATATATAATGAAATACATCAGTGTATCCTGCATTGGATTCTGCTTTGATTTAATCATATTACTTCTCCACCTCAGACACTTAAACTGAGGCTCCATCACTCATTTTATTTATTTACCATAAGCCATGACCACTTATAACAACATTAATAAGGGGTCATGTTTTTTTTTATTTCTACATATATTTACTGTAAAATCTTGTCATTAATTAAAGGCAAGGAAGATTTGTCACTATCAGTGCCATTAGTGAATGCCTGCCTTGAGTGCTGTCCACTTACTGATCCACACTAATCACTTCAGCTAAATCTATGTTTCACATTGTCATGTTTGAAAAAGGACAAACTGTGTGAATATTAGTATACTTACTATGTTTTAATCTATGTATTTCCATGAAATGCACTTTGCCTGTTACAAGCACAGTAATGCACACACATACACACTGCTGCCCATTCCGCCAATCATCTGCATTTTGAACGGCGTCTTCAATATACACCTAAAAGAGCAAAGTGTTGGCGAAAGGAGCAGCTCAGCGGCACTTGCTTGTTTGTGTTGTGTATGTGTGTGTATGCGTGTGTGTGTGTGTAACTGTCTCTAATTCCTGTGCAGGGCCACATGCTGAGTTGCCCGTCTGAAATTCTACCTCCTCTGGCATTTAAGAGCGCAGCTCTCCCCCTTTCCTCCTCCCTCCTGTCTTATGGGCCCTTCTCCACCCGTGTCTTCATGTTATTCCTGTAACCTCAATGCCCTGTTACCTCGCTGATTCTCTGCTTGGATGAACACACTTAAAACACACATGCACAGGCACACACACACACGTAGACCTACCCGGACAGAGTTACAGTCTTGTCTTAAGGACAAACTGACTTAAGTAAAACAATGTCCCAAAATAAGGGAAAGTGGACGAGAAACTGTCCCTACTTTGCAAATGATTGTGAGTGTATGTATGTATGTGTGCAGGTGTGTTTGTGTGAATGTCTTGCTCCCAGGTGGAGGGACAGATACTCTGCTCCTCTACCCACAGAGTAAGAGCTGCTGTCCAGATACTGCAGCCACACACACACACACACACACACACACAGACTGTGAACGCGTGCTACCTGACAGCAGAAACAACCTTGACATGGTGCCGGCCACCTCAGCTGCATACCAGCACACACACACACAAACAAACACTCAAGCACACACACACATACTCACAGACAGCGGAAGACAATGACAAGTTGAGTGATGAATAGAGGGATAAGAATAAAAGGTAAAATTTACCTACTCTTGTTCAGAGTGCATTAAAAAACACTCGGATAACGCGTGTCCTACCGAATCCATTGGCGATACCGGGTCATTGTCATGTCAACCTCCTCCGAGGAAAAAAAAAACAAGAAAATCTTTAAAAAAAAAAAAAATCAAAGTTTTTATATCTCTCCTCTCTCTCCTCTTCTTCTTTCGCTGGTCTTCCTCTCTCTTGGTCCTTCCTTCCGCTCGGAGGGAGCAATACAATTACCAGGCTCTGCGCTGCCTGCACTGATCAGCTCTGCGTGTGTGTAGATGTGAGGGAGCGCGTGTGTATGTGCGCAGTGTGTATGTGAGAGCCAGGGAGAGGGGGTTATACACACACAACCAGCCAGCCAGGCAGTTGGGACAGAAAGCTGTGCCGCTGTCCTAATCAACGACTTAAAGCCCTGATAGCAGCTCATGAATATTAAGCAGCATTTTGCATATGCAGTCCCTCAGGCCCCAGTCCTGCTGTGATTGGTGGCTACTTGACCAATGGCTGCAAGGAGGGGCGGGGTGAGGGGTGGAGACAAGGAGGGTGAGCAACAGAGAGAGGGAGAAGAGCAGGTGGAGAGGGAGGGATCAGACAAAGAGCGATAGAAGTAAAGAAAGAGGGAGGGAGGAAGAGGGAGGAGGAGAGGTGGAGAGGAAAAAGAGACAGGTGAGGGAAAGATTTAAAGCCAGACATCCTGCTCTCTTTCTTTTTTCTTTCTTTGTCTCTTTATCAGTCAATCTTTCCGTGTTTGTCTCTCAGAAGTTTCTCTCCACTGGTCTCTATTGCTCTCATCATGTACCTGCACAGAAAACAGCACTCCAGCAAAAACTGCAATGTAAAAAAAAAACCCAGCGTCATTTTCAAAAGCAATGTTAATAAAGTTAAATAAAATAAAAATGTATTAAGCAAAGCCTAAACAATTGAGTTACAGTATATTTTAGGATATTTTTCATGATAGAAATTAAGGATTTGTTTAAGCCAACCTGTTTTCTCAATACAAAATTGACTCAATCAAATCCAGATAACTGCAAGATCAAAGGAAAAGGAGCAAGCTTGACCCTGACCGTAAGCTTAAATAATGTGTCACATTGCAGCCATACACACACACACACATACGCACGCATGCACACACACACACACACACAAACACACAGGCAGGCAGGCACACGCACACACAGGCACACGCGCACACACACAGTCACAGCACAGCAGAGCCATCACAGCTCAGCAGTAAAATACGGGATTATGGCAATTCCAAGGCCCTTGTCCTTTGTTGTGGAATGATTTGGGAATAATTGGGACAAGGTTTTCCCTGCTGCTTGCTGTTTTGTTGAGCTACCTGCCATCTCAGCAACAGCAGGCTGTGTATTCCCTGTATTTCCAATATTTTGGACACCTTGGAATGTGGGAATTGTTGGTGCACAGAGGGATTCTCCAGGAGAATTAGCTCACCGTTCCTCAGTATCTGAGAGAGGAGGAGACAGAGGGAACAGAAAAGAGGAGAGAGGGAATGGTCTTTCCTCTAAAAAGGAAAATGGGAAACCTACACCAGGACTCAGGTCTGCTCCACCAATATAATATGCAGTTTTCTTTCTCTCTTTCTTTAAACCTCTCTCTTTCTTTTTTTCTTCTTTTGTTTTTAGTTTCAAATGTCTTCCTTCTTTCCATCTGACATTTCCAATGCTCAGATACCCTTCCACACAGGATGGAGGGGGAAGAGAGAAGTGTGGAAGAAAGAGGGAGATAGAGAGAAAGAAATCAGAGGGGTGGAAAGGGGGGATGCAAAGATGAAAGAGAGTGGTTATGATTAGCAGCTTTGGAAGAGAACAGATAATAAAACATTTCCTGAAACCAATCTCTGCTTTGATGTATGTGTATGCGTGTGTCTGTGTGTGTGCAATGGTAACTATAACCTCTTTTTCTCTCTTTCTTTCAACATATTAAAACACTGAGTCAAATGTTTAACACCATAGTTTTGTTGGTAAATATGTGTATTACTTTACAAAACTACCTTATTCTACTGTTTTTCCCCTCTTGAAGTAATAACTCAAATCTGATAAGCTTTCTTACAGTGGGATGTGCATATTAGCATGCGGAGAGGTCAGTAGGCTCTCTCTTCCATTGTGAACTGTGGAGCTCTTCAGTCACACAGAATGGCAATACTGTGTTATACAGTACAATAAAGTATGCTGAAATGCCCTGAAAATATATATGTATGCATGTATGTGCCCTCAACATTAAAATCACATGCATCATAGCAGGTAGTAGAAAGTGTTTTCAGGAAAAAAAGACTTATAGTTTAGCACTTTGAAAAAATGAGCAAAATAAATAATTTTTATGAGCACCAAATAAGACAAAGAAAGTAGCCTGTATTAAAAACATACTATGCACATGTGTGTTGTTTGCCATTTGCACAGAGATACACGTATTCATACTCATGTACAGATGCTATGAGGTTCATGTACACAAGCGCACACACACACAAACACACAGTTATGATATATCCAGGGGCTTATAAGCATCGACAAAGATGAGTGTGAATCAATGCTGCCGTCACTACTGGGCAAACAAATCCTTTACCAAAACCTCTCTCTCCAACACACACACACACACACACACACACACACACAACACACAAAAACACACACACACACACGTATGTGTTATATCTGCAACTTTGTAGTAAGATTAAGATATAGGAACACATTTAAAATTTTGAAATCTGTCTGTGAGAAATTAATTTCACACATTGAAGTATCTACTCGTTTACCTCAATGTTTTTCTCTTTTTCTATGCTTAAAGGTGCAGCAATTAAAATCAACAACAGGCTGTATTCTTTCATATAAAGTACATAATGTTTTAAAATAAAAATTTAAATATGATATCAAATTCAAAATATACCATTTTAAAAATTTTCACTCCAACATAAATTTAAAAAATGAGAGGACAAAATGTAAAAGATGCATTCAAGGGCTACTTTCATGATTACACTTACATAAACTTTGCAAAGTTCATGAACTGCAATTTATGCATTTATGCAGTTTGTGTCTTTATGACACCTAAAGTCAGCTATGTTACAAGTAGAAATGTGCTTAATGAAAACATAAAAACATGAAATCTAAGGGTTTCAAAATAAACGCATATGTGGTGAGTAATGCTTTGAAAAGCTTCTGTCTATTATGTAAATAGCAAAGAATTGTTATGGAGAGACAAAAAAAAAGCTATACCACACACTCCCAAACACACACAACCATCCTTTCAAATTCACACATTATCTGTAGTTTTACCCTGAAACAACCCCAATTCATTCACTTTCATCCTCGCTCCTCTTTTTCCTCTCTGACCCCCATCGCTACGCACCTCACCTCTTCCAATTATTGATTGGCTCTCAGTCAGTGTGTATGTTGACAGTGACCCCTCTAGGCCACTTCTCTCTCTCACTGGACACTCCCGCCTGCCACACAAACCTCTTAAACACAAACCTATTACAGTAAAAGCCAGGGAAATACCTCATGTGTTCACATGTGTGCCGGCTCCCTGGTGATCACAATACCATGAAGGCCGTGGATAAACTGCACACTCCATAATAGAACTCAATCCACTTAATATCTTGAATACCATTATAATTAATATTTATATGTGTGTGTGCATATGTGAAAGGACATTGGCAGCTCAGTTATTATGCTAAGGCTCTCACACTTGTCTTTTGTCCGCATATATGTGTGTGTGTGTGTGTGTGTGTGTATGTGTGTGTTTGTGTGTGTTTTGAGCCTGTGGTGGCATCCTTTTGACATCTGTAGAAGAATTATCTGTTGCAACTCTCACTGACATCAATCACACCGCACAATAGGCTGCAGCAAGATCATTCAGGGTCATGTGAGTGTGTATGTGTCTCTGTGTGTGCTGGTCAAAACAGTCTTTTACAAATTCAAGAAGTGGTCACTTAAAGCAACTGACTTCAGACCACCCATCGAAACATTTGTGCCAGTCATACACACAAGTACCTTAGATGGGACTCAGTGGTTGACATTCAATATCTCTACGTTCAGATAAATAAATAGTATAGTGGCAAAAACATGTTTTATTGTTATAATCTGACCAATAAAACTGAAAAGAGCCACATTGGATATTTTACAAAACTGAACCATGCTTTTGTAAAGACAAAGAGAGTTCCCAAAGAAAGAGAGAGAGAGAGAGGGGGTTGAGAGAGAGAGAAATTGAAAGAGAAAGTGAGCGTGCAGTTCACTGCTAACCAACAGAGGGCGCTATGGATTCTGGTCGTTTACAGCCAACTGCAGCACAGAGACTTAAGAGCTGTGTGTGCATGCGAGTGTGTTATGTGTGTATATCTATACTACGTGCCAGATGGAATCATCATAAATTCAAAAATAAAACCGATAATAAAAATTCACACATATTTTCCAATTACATCAAACAACCACAAATCCTCTCACTTACATGCAATAAAGCACACACACACAGACAGACACACGCACGCACATACACTTACACTGCCAGCAGAGATGGTAGACATGGAGCTAAGTTATCTGATAGCTCTGTCAGCAGGTACAGCAGAACACAGTGTGGAAACGGCCAATTTGACCACAGACCCCCCATCCAGCCCTCCAACCAGCTACACACTGAACCCAGAGAGAGAGAGAGAGAGAGAGAGAGAGAGAGAGAGAGAGAGCATGTGTGCCTTAAAGCAGGGAGGAAAAAGTGAGATGGACACCTGGAAAGACATATCTGTCACCAAAGTGTCCAATCAGTGTAATAGCAGTGAGAGGTTTTGAAGTCACAAGCTGTTATTAGATAAACACTACACTTTAGCTGCAGTTCATTTCAGGCTGTGTGAGATTGAGTGTGTTTATCTATGTTTCCTACTGTTCTGCTTGGCAACATTAAGTACATTTTCAGGTTTTGTCAAAGGAAAAAAAACTTAGTTGATCCCTTTGGGGAAATAAGATTGTTGCAGCAGCAGATAGTTTATATATAATTCTGCAGCAAAAAGGAATTCAAATATTTGAACACAACAAGAATGATGCAAAATGAATGTATAACATATAAATTCAATATTTTAAATAAATAATGTCATACTAGCTAATAAATTGATGCAATTTATGTACATATAGAGTGATAACTAAGAAATACAGATAAAAGTCATCATGCATTTTGAATTGTGTCACTCATCTCAAACTCCGACCCTACTTGTGATGCCCTGTCTTGAATTCTCAGTGTCTCTAAAAACACTCACATGCCCATATATATACACATTAAAACAGTTTTTGTTACTGCAATTGCCCCTATACCACATACTTACTAAACATTAACCTACTAATTAAGAATAACAGATGTCTGTCTCAAAAATATTGCCCTCGTACAAAAATTGTGCAAATTTATCTGAAGCTAATATGAGGCGTCAGTTGTCTGAGTTCAAATCAAGTGAATCCGCAATTCAGCATGGAAACAATGTCTGGGGAAACAGTATTTTGTGTATTTTGGAAGATGCACTCTTGATTTGAGCTGAAACTATATTAACTACAGATGGCAATGTAAACATTGATTTTAGACCGACATGAACCTGTCCTTTAATTCTGTACATGTATGTGTGGACACCCAGGCACCTCCGGGGAGGGAAGGGGCAGTGATGGTGATCAATGCCAAGGAGAGAACACCAGCTGCTCGGAAAAGCCTCTGGGTTTTAGGGGGCTTTCTCGAGCTTGTCACCAAAACTCTGGCTGGGTAACCTTTGGAGGAGGATACATGGTGGTAGTAGTACACACACACACACACACACACACACACACACACACACACACACACACACAGAGCACAAAATACATGTACACATTATTTAAACACACAGACGACAGACCTGACACACACATGCTTATAATCTTGGTGGATGTATGTTGTGTTTTTGTCAGAACAGAAAGACATGTGACAGCCCTGTTATTCCATACAAAGGTCAGGCAGGATTTACAGCTACGAAGACAGAGGGAGAGAGATAGTCAGATACTGTACAGAGAGAGGGGGGAGAGAGAGAAAGAGATGTGTATTCTTAGGTGACAAATAAATGTGCTCTGTCTCCAGTGTGTTTCTAAGTGAAACAGAGAGACATCGTCAATTCTAAAGTAATCTAGAATTGAATGTGGTGTGAGAAAGAGAGTCATATGGAGAAGGTGACCTTAATATTTAAGGAAGCGCTGCTAAACATTCACATGGTTTCACTATTTGACATAGAAGCACATTTGCACTTTTTTATTTTTGCTGATATCCAGTACAACTTGCATCAAGTCAAGAGGATGGCAAAGAAGACAGAATATTTGTCCCCCACAAAAACACAAACATTCACAGAGTCACACGAGGTCAGTTGCGGTCACCATCCTGTCAGTGGTCAGATTGAAGGTTGGCTCGACCACACCTCATCAAAGAGTGAAAGGACTGACCTCATCAAGCAGGGACAGGCTAAAGGAGGAAGGCTTTGGGCTGGACTGAGGTGTAACCTCATCAAACGTGGGCAGACAGTGCAGACATGATAGATGTCAACACTGAAGATGTGTGTTAGTATGTCTGTGTGTGTGTGTGTGTGTGTGTGTCTGTGCACATAATTTCCATTTGGTCAATGTTCATATACTCTGCTCTCACCAAATACTGTGTGAGCAAACAGAAACACACGTGTATCCTCCCAGTGAAAGCGAGACTGACACACCACGTTCAATTCTAGATGACTTGAGAATTAATGATGTCTCTGTTACATTTACAAATACACTAGAGATAGATGGATAGATAACGTGTACCATACTTTCTGCTTATCTGGAGATTTTTCTCCAGATAAGTGAAAACTTTGACCTACTGGCGACACGCTGCATCCCTGATATCACATCATCCACATCATATGGGGACCGCAAATGTCATGGCAATCCATACAATAGTTGGTGAGATTGCTGATCTTGAGTAAAGTGGTGGACCAACCAACCAACTAACCGGTAGAGTGATACTGCCATCACTAAACACAATACTTGTTTTGCTAAAATGTTCAGTGTGAATACTTGCCAGTGACCCAAAATACAGAGGGCAGTGTAGGATGTGTGTGTCTAATAATAAAACATAAACATTGAAATCTTTCAATATTACTCACCATAACCATATTTTCTACATTCCCTTGACCTCATGATCTCGCCGCACCTCATTTCTGCCACCTGCGCTCTTTCTCTCCTTCCCTCCCTCCTTCTCATCCTCAGATTTTTATATATTCTCATGGATAAATTAGAACTAGGATGTAATTATAGACGGAGTGAATTTCTGCTAGGTAAAAAAAGCACTGAGTGTGTGTGTGTGTGTGTATATGTGTCTTGCTGCCTGTGTGCCTGAATAAAGCAGTGTTTTGTATTGAAATAGGTGACTTTGGAGAGGTGCGCTCCTTTAATTACGCTGCTCTCAAACAGAACATGAGTGGGCTATTCCGCTGGGATTAGTCGTCTCTCAATGCTGTCTCTTTGTTAACGCAACACACACATAACTCACACACATACTCAGACACAAATGTATGCCTGCCAAAAAAAAGCCCCTCTCTCCAATAGTTCAACACTCAATTTATTCAAACTGAGGTGCAAGCCAAGTGAATAATTCCACTACTAATAAAGATGGTAAAAGAGAGTGTGTATACAGGAGAGATGAAGGGAGCAACGGGATAAAACAGCAAAGGTAGAAGGGGGGTGTGGGGGTGGAGGGGACTACAGAGTTTAGAGGAGAGGAAAGCCTACAGAAAATACTTAATTTTGCCAAGGACAGCAAAATGTGAAATTTAATCTCAACATTAATTCCTGGTTTAAAACTATGAGCGTGGATATTTGATTTGGACCAAATGTGTTAGTGTGTGTAGGTTATAAAAACTGGGTCACTGGGTCAAAATTAATCAGACTCAATAATATCTCAAAAACACAAAGATTGGTTATACTCACAAACCTAATTCATGTGTGTATGTATTAAACTGACATCACAAACAGTCACCCCTTTGTGGAGACAAAAATCACATCAAAGTGATTTTCAAGTTTTTTGTACTGTGACTCAATGTGTTAAACATATACGTTTTACCACTTAATATGGTAGATCAAATTAAAAATTTTATTTAGCCTCAAAATAGATCCAAGCAGGCTGGTACAAATATCCAAATATTGGTAAATTTCAGGCCAGCCTTGGAAAGAATCACAAATAATTTCTAAAAATTGCACCATAAAACTTTAAAGAAATTTGCAAAGCTGTGGCAAGTGACACACAAGTGAATAAACAGCACTACAGTTGTGGATATTGAGGAAGAATTTGACACAACAGAACATTTTCACTGGTGTTAGTTGTTGCTGTAAGTGTGAACAGCTTCTGTCAAACACGCTGTTATTTGTCATCCTGCTGTTAATAACATTTATCTGACTTTCTGTAAGATGGTGAAAATTTGTTAATTTGTTATACTAGATAGATGATGTTATTTCATCTAAAGAGTAAAGGGGATGACAACAGTTCACACTGTGAGATACACAGAACATAAACACACTCCACTTCATCTGTGTCTGTGTCTAATGATGTGTGTGAGTAATTACTTTAAAGCCAATGTGTGCGTGTGTTTAAGTGTCTGTATTCAGTGCAAATGCTCATGTTTTTATCTGGGCTTTTGTCTGTCTTTGCCTGCAATGAGTGTGTTTAATGGTGTGTGTGGAAATAATCACTTAATTGTTGCACTGCCTCCATTTGAGGAATGAGTGAGTGAGTGTGTGTGTGTGTGTGTGTGTGTGCTCTTGGTGCTATGATTTCACTGTAAAATAAGATGAAAGATGCAGACAGAAGTGGGGAGGTCTGAAAAAGACAGACACTTAACAGGTTGAGCAAGATTGGTGAGAGGAAGGGAGGAGAAAGATTAAAGTAGGAGAAAAAAGAGAAGGGAAAAAGAAAACACAAGACAGAGACTGAAGGAAAACACAGGTAGAAAGACAGACATCTACCCTTTATCTCTCTCTTTAATTCTCCACAATAACCCTTCCTTCCAATGTTGCTCTCTGAACCGTCGGCCTGTGAATTTATAGTTGGCCCAATGATTGCTTCTCGGGCCATGATGGCTGTAAATTGCTTTGCCATTTGGTAAATGTTGGCAGTTAGAAGGTATACAAGTAATTATTTCCGCTTGTGCTGATTGAGACATAATTCCAAGATGAGGCCGTGGAAAAATGACAGCATTTCGAAACAACTCTGTTTTAATTTCCCACCATTCCTAATTAGAATCTGTGTGAACATGGGGAGTTTTTTATGTGGTTTCCTCCAATGGGGCCAGAAATAATTAAACTGTCAAGGGGAAATAAATACGTATAAACAAGGCATAATTTTTACAGCACGCAGCACCTTGTCAGGCCGTGACTTTTTGTGAAGAAAAACAATGTAGGGAACAATGCAGGGACATAGAGGACACATTGAAGGTACACACACACACACACACACACACACACACACACACACACACACACACTATTTACAGATAGAGATCTCGTTATCTTGTATAAATCCCATGTTCACAAAAAGACTTAAGATTTGAAACACAGCTGTTTACCAACTTGTAGAAGATCTGAAAGAAGCCATCATTTACAATCCCCAGCTTCATATAAACATTACAAAGCAGATTTCTAAAAATCAGCCACAAAAGCAACCTTTTCAACCTTTTTCAAAAGACACAAACCTGTATCGTATACCAGTATGTTTAACAGTTGAGCAGTGGTTCTGGGAGTCATCTTGCCAATCGTTTAGATTTAGCAGCGCTGGGTTAGAGGCCAATATACCCTGTGTGGGCTCAGAGTGAATTCACACTGATAGGGAGAGCTAATGGAGATGCATTCGAACTAGTCTTACTCAATTACAATCTGACATCAGCTTGCAGACCTCAAAATACACACATAAACGAACACACAGACCTAAATGAATCTCGTAACACAGCAGATATCACAGACTTCATCAGGCTTTCAATGAAAGAGGTATCAGACGGAGAGTGTATATTCAGGTGCAACCTCGTAATTCCATTTACTACCAAGTGTTTAGCTGACATTTTTATCTAGCGTGTGTAACAATAAATTGTACAAATTGCTTTAAATCCTTTTTTTTGCCAACACACAAGCAACCAGCTTAGATACGTGTTAGAGGCCCCACATCAGCAAACTCAGACAAGAAATAGAAAGCATGCTTGTGTCAGTTTGCCTTGGGCCAATATGGTGGCCGATACAGCCTGATGATACAGCGGGAAGAACAGTTCCGATGATGAGATCTGTTCCCCGGCCAGCACAACTAAATGTGTGGGTTTCTGTGTGTTTCACTGCATTTTTTTCATATTGTTAAAGCTATCATCAGCACAAAGCATGATTTCTGATGCAGCCATATTGCTGTTCTTAATCCACCTAACACTGAACTTTGTTTAATACACTAACACACTTAAATATTAAAATTTTAGCAATAGCTTTATTTAAAAATTGAAATGTATGTTATGATCAAACGTTGTAAGAACTGAAGTTGTTTTTCTTTTACTTTGATTTTTTTTTGTGTTTTTGGGGACAAAAACAAAGGCGACTTTTCTTCTCACAGTAACATCCACTACTCAACTGATAGTGAGAGTGAGAGTGGAGACTTGAGTGTGCAGACACACACATACACATGTACTCTACATGCCTCCACTGACTAAGGTCAATGGTGCGCTCAGATACAAATGATTCTCATCTAATATTAATAGGATATGCTAAACGGTAACACAGAGGCAGTACAGAACAGAACAGCATCTCTGAGTGAGTGTGTGTGTACACATGCATATATTTCACTCGTGTGCAGGGAGATGAATGCCGCTGGGACTCAAGTAAAATTCAAAAATAATATAACTCGCCATGTTAACATTCGGAAACAATGTAAGTATGCATGTTAATATTTTAGAATGATGTTCCCTGTGGAAACAATCCAGCCAACCAATAGAAAGACTGTCCTTACCAGAAAAATACAACGGCATTGGCCTTATGATGTAAATTAAATGTTTCTGTTCTGCTGACAAGCAGCATCAAGCAGTCTGGTGACAGTTGTCTTTCAGAGGCAAAGGCAACATTTTCTCAATGTTATTATGATGTTAAGAAAGTCTTACAGGAGGAGGTCATTGCTGATGGTTGGGCATGCAAAGACAACTCTGACACCTGAAATCAGTAGTCACATACAGTCTTCTGTTACCGTTGCTGTTACAAGCACCAGATCAGAAAATGCCAAGGCCAAGACAAATGACCTACTGTATTTTGCCGTTCGTAAGTTTGGAGGCCTTCTTGACAGTAGTATAACTATGTGTTAAATTTACCAAAAATAAGAGAATTTCTTTGCCTCCAATGAAGCACAGTGTTAGTTTGGGCAGGGCACTGAAGACGCTCTTATACTGGCTGATTGTGTTCAGCTGTTTTTAATATGCTTCACGATCATTAGCTCATTCACAGCTGTGTGGCCAGTAACACACAAATAGTTATGCAGGTGTACGGTGTAAACATACATAACCAATATCGATGTTCACTGTGCTGATGATGCAGATTACGCTGCTGCATTGCGTTCAGGGTCCATTGCAGCCACGCATGACCCTGGCTCTTTTGCTTATCTCCCTATCTTTATATACTTTTATGTGAAATTCATTTGTCAATGTATATAAATGCTTGTATTTATTGACAGTTGACTTACAATTATTTTTAATTATTAACTTTTCTTGCATAGATACATCAAAACTAGATTTCCATATTTGTTATTTAAGAGAGATGTACATAGAGGCTGAGAGAAGGAGGGAGATGGTCTTGTTTGAACATCCATTAAGTCTCCTCCTGTGATTAAAGGTGAGTTTTAATGCAGCCAAATTTGCAATGTAGTTGTTCATATTTACACATTTTCGTTTTTTCTGTTATCGGACACTGGATGTCGAGTGAAATTTGATTACAGCTCATAAATACTACCTTAACCAGCAGTCATTACCAAGCTGTGGCACTGTGGATGAAATCATTATTTTATAACTATATTGCCTGACAAAATGAAAAAAGTAAGAGTTAATGACAGCAGCTGTGCTGTGAGATCAGCTATACTGAGACTGAAATGAGTGATAACAGAGAATGTTAGAGTCCTCCCCATCTGCCGCTAGACATGATCCAATCCTCTATCGGATCATATAGGCTGATCTCTGATAACAAGATGATATATAAACACAGATGATTGCTCAACCATAGACCAAACAAACATTCACCAAAGAAAAATGCACTGCTAACGTCAAATTTCAGGCTAGATAGCTCTGTAATTGGCTGGTCATGGAGCATGTAAAGGTATGTACAAATATAACTTTGGTCCATTTAGATGTTTGGTCATTGCTCTTCTAAACCACTGATAACAAAACACTGTCTGCCCACACTTGTAGTCACAGCATAAATTTGTTAACTTTGTCTCCTTCGTTCCCTATGGTGTAACACAGCCTGCCAGCTGCTGTCAATCAAACACAGACACTGAAACCCCCCCCATGGGCTGAGACGAACATTTGTGATATTTCCCCAAAGAACTTCTCCAAGACCTTTTTTTTATCCTTTTGATAATATAAACCTATTAACAATCCATTTAAAGTATATTGATATTATTTTTGACTCCAAAAAGGGATAATCAATTGTGATTTTAGGTGGACTACAACAAAAAAAATGATTTGTGTATATTTATTAAGGGGGTTTAGTGCTCTCTGCAGAATCATCTAAGAGTCTGATTGAATTTGAGAATTACAGTCCTTAAAACAATAAACCTCTGTTAGTTGTCAAGAAAGATACGTTGCTTTTGAAATGATGTGCTTTTGCACACTAAAGGTGCATATGACTCAGTTTGTTGATAAGCTGATATTGCTGATAACAGGAGCAGGCTTATTGTGCCACAATTAAGATAGTCAGGTATCCTATTTGCTGTTTAATGGAGATGTGTGTGTGTGTGTGTGTGTGTGTGAGAGAGAGAGAGCGAATGTATGAAACAGCCACCCATTCTTTGCAACAAAAACAACCACTTAGGCATGAACAGCAGCGCTTGGGAGAGAGAGAGAGAGAGAGAGAGAGAGAGAGAGAGAGAGAGAGAGAGAGAGAGAGAGAGAGAGAGAGAGAGAGAGAGAGAGAGAGAGAGAGAGAGAGAGAGAGAGAGAGAGAGAGAGAGAGAGAGAGAGAGAGAGAGAGAGAGAGAGAGAGACATGAAATGAGGGGGGGACCCTTGCCATTGTAAGGCATTCGCATCACTGACGGAAAGTAAACCTGCCCGTCTGTGTGTGTGTGTGTGTGTGTCATTCCCCCATCCTCACCCCACCCCAACATTCACCATTGTGTGTACCACCTCTGTCACCTTTCCTCTAATCAGGAGTTTAAATCAATGACGTTGTCCAAAACTATAATTGCCACTCCTTAAACTGCTTCTCTCGCAATATGCTTTCACCAAGAAACCACTCGGCAGCAGAAATACGCCTCTGCGCGTGTCGGTGTGTGTGTGTATGTGTGAGCTGGATTAAGAGTATTTTCTCATTATGGCAGTGTCTGAACGAGTAGAAAGTGCTTCTCACATTGTTTTACAGCATCCTGAAACCTCAAAGCTCAGCACTAAGCAGCATAATACTCTGTAGCCCCACTGATGCTTTAGCCTGGAACTCTGTCGTCACAAATTGTTCATGAGCTAGACTCATTAGGCATTTATCAAGCTACTTAAGAATAAATTAGCAGATTTTGTGTAACTGTAAATATATATTTTGGGAGACCAGTTTGTTTGGACATTGTACCCCAATAGAGCATTTAATTTGGTGTGCTTGGTTAACCCAGCTGGTCTCATTCTAGGAGGAGATACAGACTCTGATAGGCCTTCAGTAACAGATCTGAAATTCGTACAGAGCTTACATGTCCATGAGGCATGCAGAGGGGCTTTATCCATGCTGCACCAGTGAAAGACTAGCAGCTGCTAGAAGTGAGAGCAGATGGGAAAGCCCTTAAAGAAATGGGAATGTTATTAGCTTATTTCATTCCCAATTCTTCAAAGCACCCCAAGATGTTTTCTTCTCTCTAAAATCAACTGACACAAGATTTAAGAGTTAAGATGTTTTAGACTTATACACACTTTTTATCTGTCACATACAGTATGATACAGCTCCACATGGGCCTCCTGTGTTTACCTGATCCAGAAAAAAAAACAATAAACTATTGTTATTATGGTTGCTGTTTAAATGTTGCAACACTGATTTACTCCAGAGATTAGAGACTGGCAACTACCCAGATACTATGCATGGGTGTGTGTGTGTGTTTGTGCTCAGACTTTAGCTGCCAGTCTGTATTAACCTTGGCTGATGTTCCATTAACCAGAGACAGGAGTTTCCTTAACCTGACAATGCACTGACAACAGGACAACACACGCACAAACACACACAAGCCAACTGGTGGTTCCTCTATATCGGATAGATGGATAGATGGATAGAGAGATAGATGGATTGATAGAGAGAGACACAACAGACAGACAGACAGTTGTGGCAAGATGACTGATTCTTTCTGTCTTCCTAGTCAGACGAATGAAACGGGGAGATAAACAAAGAAACAGAAGTAGAAAAAGAGAGAGAATGAGCAAGACAGTGACAGAGGAAGAAAGAGAGAGAAAGCAAGGTGGAAAGAGAGATGGAAATAGAGATGGAAAGAGAGATGTCTGGTTAACAAGGTGCTGAGCACGACAAGCCCTGGGGAGTCCACGCTCCCTTACCCTCTAAGATTAGACATCTCTCTCTCTGTCGATCCCACTCTCTCTTGTTGCGACACAAGGGGAACATGCCACTATCACAGGGGGACACCTCAGGAACCATCTCTCTTGCTCTTTTTATCTATCTATCGCTCTCTCTCGTCTGATGCAAAAAAAAACAACAAAAAAAAATAAAACTTTTTGTTGTGTGTGAATTTGTGTTGCCATTCAAGTGTCAAAGGAGTTTTAGATATCATACAAAAAGTGAATGACGATTAAACTAGTGTCTTCACCAGTTCACTTGGTTCCTTGTAACTGAAACCCAACCTGAGTTCAGAGTTTAACTAACTGCTGAACAGTATAGTAATTCATGTAGATTATGTAACTTCATTTTAGAAATTCTTCAGTTTCTCTTCGGTTTTTCATCTCCCTCCAACATCTCTTGATCTCCCCACACACACACACACACACACACACACACACACCTGCCTACAAACCCATCTCTCCCTCTCTCTCTCTTAGTTGTTTGACACCTCTCTCCCACCTGAGCATCTCTATGTGTCAGGACAAATTGGCCGAGACTCACATCTCCTTCTCTCTCTCCCTCTCTGTCTGCTCACCACTCAACCGGAGAGAGAGAACAAGAGAGCAAGAGACAGAAAGAAAGAGAAAGAGATTGATAATGTGTGTAGAATGGGGGAGGTGGAACAATATGCATCAGAGGAAAGGCGAAGCTGGTGAGGAGGGAGGGTAGGGGATAAAAAGGGTTATGATGAAACATAAAAAGGAAGAGAGGGAAACACTGACCAAAAGACGGTGGACAATACAGATTTAGACATATATAGATTTTCTTTCAGGGAAAATTTAGTGTTTCAAGAATGATTGGACACATTGTGTATTTTTACGTAAGGATGAAATCTTTAAGTATTTGAAAACTTTAGAGTACATTAACTGTAAAGAATACAGTTAATATACAGTTAATATAATGACTGCTGTTATGACAGTATGTCTAATGCCACGTAAAAATTGGTAAATAATTGAGAGTTTACATGTTTTGGCTTGTTTTAATCAATGCTTTTTAATGCTATGTGACACCACATTGCTTTATAATTAGAAAATAGTTGGCTGAGTTGTTAAATGTGCGCAAGTGTATGCATAAAGATTGTGAGTGTGTGTGTTACAGGTATTATATATGTTATATATATGTTAAGAGGCTAATGTAGCTAAATGTTGTGATTTCACAAAGCTAGCAACACTTCACATCAGGGTCTATTATTCTTCCAAACTCAATAACTCTCCTACACACACAAACAAAACACAATATACATTCCTACCAACACAAGATCTCACTGCCATTCTTGTGTAATGAATTTCAGCCGTGTACATGTTGTCAAACAAACACTTTGACACACGCACACACTGTTACAAACACACGCAGACACTACATAAGCAAATATGTTCTTTCTGTCGCATACCCGTACTTCCTCTGTCATACTTTAACGCACACACACACAAAGGCCTATAGCTTTGTGACAAAGAGATCAGAGAAACGGGCAGAAAATAATAGAATCTTCATCCCAGTAATCCATATTCATTCTTCTTATCCCTCCTCGCCTCATCCCTCCCTCCCTCCCTGCACGCCATGCTTCCCCGTATCTGACATTCAAATGAGTTGTCTTTTCTCCCTTGTTAGACACACACGCACACACACACACACACACACACACACACACACACACACAAACGTATAAACACTCACCATCCCTCTCTCACACATGCACACACTCATCTTCTTTCTTGGATACTTTCTGCCCCGTTGCACCCGTGATGGCAAATTGAGCGCCTCCCATCTCTCTCTTTCTCTTACTCACCCCCTCTCTGTTGACTCCTCTCATCTTTCCTCCATCTTCTCCTCTCCTACACCACCACCCAGCACCCTCCAACCCCCTAACCCTTCTGGACCTTCCTCCCTTTCTCTCCATCCTCCTCTTCTTTCTCTCTCTTCTCTGTGTGTGTGATTTGACTACAGTGGAAGGTAGGGTTGGATCACCAACCAATGAAGGGTTGAAACATCTCACTCTCACTGCAATACATTTTCAGATCTATCTATCCATCTATCTATCTATCTATCTTCCTTTGCTCTCTCACTGTCTGTCGTGGTCCTATTAGTGGAAGATGGAGGTGTGATCATAGTTACTGTGTGCTAACAGGGAGCGTGCTGCCACAGATGACAAATATGACACACACACACACACACACAGACACACACACAGGCAGCCATGCAGGGAGAAACCACTTGGTAGATTTCATCACTGCTCGTAATTATGATCCTGTCAAGTCCACAACGTGGCAATCCATAACGACACACACACACACACACACGTGCAGAAACATACAAAACATCGGACCCATGCATTCATATGTTCTCACATAGGCTGTCTCACACACTTAAACCCATACTGAAAACTTGCTTATTTTATGTTTTTTATATTAAAAATATATATTTTTAACATACATAATTACAAGACACACACATACGCTTTTATAATTTAGGGGAAGAAGTTGGGCAGGGACTATGTAAAACAAGAGAAAGTTAAGACTGAAAACACAAACAAGTGTATGTTATCTTATATGACTTATATGTTGGCCTGGATGTTAATCTAGTTATTATATTTCTGTTTGTTTAATCTTGCCAATATGTTTTAGTGTCTATGCAGTGCATCTGGACACAGTGACACAATATGTGTAACTGTGTGTATTTACTGTACGTGTATTCGTGTGTGTGTGTGTGTGTGAGAGAGAGAGAGAGAGACAGAGAGAGAGAGAGAGAGAGAGAGAGAGAGAGAGAGAGAGAGAGAGAGAGAGAGAGAGAGAGAGATGATATCTCTGTCTCTAGTGTTGACACTTCATGTGTCAGGGGAACCTATTAGAGACCCTCACAGCCTAACCCCACACCTGACCCCCAACCTGATGTATGTGTGTCCGTGTGTGTAATTTTTTGGGAAAGGCATCTTTCCAAAATGTGGATCTTGTTGTTTTTTTACTTTTACTTATTAAAATGTTTACATCACCTACATCACATTATAGAATCAGCCACTAAAAGTCACATCATTTCCAGTTAGTACTTTCGATCCTGCTGATGTGAGCAAGTTAAATTGTGTGCCTGTGTGTGTGTGTGTGTGTGTGTGTGTAAGTATGAGTGTGCCCCAGAACTCCCAAACAAACCAGGAGGTCAGGCCTCTGGATATCTGACCTGAAGACCGTCTTACCCCATATAAATCTACTGGGCCATGCTGCGTGTGTTTGTGTGTGTATATGCTTTGTGTAAGTACATGTTTTTCTCTCAACTTGTGTGTGTGTGTGTGTGTGTGTGTGTGCGCCTGAGAAAGAGCGTAAGAGTTTTAATCTACTATAAATGATCAGTCAACATGACTAAATTAAAAAAAAAATTAAATAAAGATCCTTCCCTATTTGTTTTTTACCCTTTAATCGCTCTACTTATTTTGCCCTTCCTACTTCCTGTACCTGCCATTATCCTTACACTAAAGTCATTATTATGGTGTTATTATTATTATTATTATTGTACAGAACGAACAATTTAAAGTAATAGATACATTTTGTTTTTAACTAAGTGAGGTAAATATTAATCCTATATATTTTTTATAATTCAAAACATTTCACAAATTGCCTTTATGAATCTTCATTGGAAAACTAAATGAACTATTTTGAGGCACAGAAACAAAAAAAAACCCTCTCCATGTTTACATTGTTTTCCTTTGGTTTACTACTACTGCATGTGTTTCTGGTGAAGGTCATTGAAGAATGAATTCCAGCTTGCAGAGGAGAATAAACAGCATTTTCACCATGTGTAGATAGTGTATAGGGCTTAATGTGTTGAATGTCAGTGGATATCAGTCAGAAGGTCTTGTGCTTCACTCTGCTCTACACAGTCAACATTGTGTTTAACCTCGAGATGACATTGAGCACTCCTACACACACGCTGTGCACTCTTTTATACACTAACATGTAATACACACACACACACACACACACAGGAAGTCAGGACATATATCCCTTTCTTAAGTAGAAATTGTATCTCTGTCAAACTGTTCCCCCAAAAGACATTATAAGAATCAAAAATATGCTAAAATAGTGACAATATACTAATGACTTCATGACAGTTATTTTGTTCTTTTTGTAATGGTTTTATAAAGGGTTGTGAATCAAAACCTGTACCTCTTAACCTGTATATTCTGCCAGAGTGATATAATAGGAGCTTCAGAGCACAGGTTCGGGCATAGGGCAACGATCACAGGGCCGGTTGGGATTCAGTGCCTTCCCCAAAGACACTTTATCAGGCTTTCCAACCCTTGAGACTTTGAGACTTGAGACTTGACCTTGGTCATCCAGTTGACATTTGCAAGGGTCACCTCTCCACACATTTGACTCTGAGGTAAAACTACACAGGCAGAATTATTGTACAGCTGTCCTATGTGGCACTCTGCTTACTTGATCGCTACACTTTTTCCATCCTGGCAACAAAACACTGTTGGAAGGTTTTCTCTGTTGATGGATCAGCACCTGTGGTGGTGAGTTTAAATATAGGTGATCAAAATAGGGAAATTGCATGTGGTTTTTAGTAAGTAATTAGAAAGAAAATCTAAAAAAAAAAACTGAAACATGAATATAGAAAAGATTTGAGTCTGTGTAAAAATAACATGGTACAATCCATCTATAAAGAGGTGGAAGATTATTATAATATTCAAACAACCAAAGACAGAAATGTATGTTTTATGTGAAAATATTGTAAATATATAATATGTGCTTTAAAATCAAGATATTGGTAAAGATACACAATGTATTAATTTGGACTCGTGGGAAACATGTAATATGTAGATCATGTCTTAAATATGACTGCAAAATATGTTATTTCTATTTAATAATAAAAGACTGGAGCTCTATATGATCATTTAAGTAACACTTACAGTATTTCATGTGCTTGTTGACATGTGTCAACTCGTGTAGAGTTAACATCAACTGATACTTTTAATACTAACTATACAGTACCAGTATGTGTACAGTATAGACTAAAGTATTAATTAATGACTAATAAACAGCTTAAACTAAAATGTTAACATTTAAAGAAGACTAATGACTTCTGTTTGAGGTGTCATATATCTCTCTCCTCCTCATGACTTCCCTAACTTGCACTCTCTCTTCCTTTCTTTCCTCTACTCTTTCTTTCAGCCTCTTTCTCTCTCTTATCCCTAATTCTGTTATTATGTCCCTCTCGCTCCTTCCCTTGCTAGCTCTTGATTCCCTCTTTCCTTCTCCATCACTCTTCCAAACTAATTCACTCACTTTCCCTCGCTACCGTCTTCCCCATCTCTCGCTTGTTTCCCTTTCTCTCATCCTCCCTCACACGCATGCACGCACACACGCACATGCACGTGCACACACACACACAAGCACACACATTTCTTTCTCTCTCTCTTCCCTGTCTTGTCTCTCAAAACTCACTCAAGCACAACTAAGCCGGGGGTTTGAGTCCCAATGAGAGCGGTTAGGGCAATCAGTGCTTTTCACACCCTCTGATGTTCTTAAAAGGTGGAGGGACCAGACGCCCCTGCTGTACTGCCACACTTCACTGACACACCACACACACGTGCACAAATGCTCACAAACACACGCAAACACACACACACAGAAACCAACTCACATGCTCACATATGTTTAAACCCATATGCACATACTCCCAACATGGACAGATTCACATATACACACTCACTTGAACGCCCACATCCATAGATGCCTACATATGCTTACATAGATACTAGGGGTGTGACGAGACACTCAGTTCACAGGACGAGACGAGACACGAGATTTTAAGAAAACTAAATTACAAATATGAATGCCTGGACAACAGACTTTTATTTAACTTTGTTTTTTTGTTTTCCGACGAAATTGTTTTCCGACGTCATTCGGCTGCTTGTTGGATCACAATTCAAAAGTGGCGGGGGCGTCGCAAATAGTTATGCATGTGTTTTCCGGCTGCCTGTTGGACAACAAATCTCGCGAGACCGATTTCCAACCCGACGAGAAATCTCGCAAATTTTCATCTCGCAAGATCTCGACACACGAGATCTCGTCACACCCCTAATAGATATATGTATATAGAAAAGTGATGCGGGACAAGCAGTGTTGCTATACACCAGCTCAGAAACACAATGGTATTGGTAAGACATCTTTGTGTACTGTTGGGAAAGCTTAATCTGAGTTTGATTTTACCTTCAGTTTACAACAGATGATGAAACTACACAAAACCTTTTGTCTATATGTGTCACCCTTGCAGAAAACAGTAGTCTGGCTTGAAATTGTTTGCCTTTGCAGCACAATAAAAAAAAAGAGTAGTTTCAAAAAGGGGGTTAATCAATAGATGGTTAATATGTACTTGAACATATAATAAAATGTACTTTAATAAACCATTTCTTCTTCTGTCTTCCTGGGCATGTTCTTTCCACACCACATGAACATTAAAAATGACTTTGTAAGACTTTAAATGGTTCTCACTTTGATAATAATGTCTTCACTATGTATATATATGCAAAATATAGGTGAAATATTTCTGAGATAAATCTTAATTATTATATTATTATGGTGAAATTGATGTTTGTTAGAAAAAATGGAAGATGCATTTACAAAGAATTAGAAGATTTGATAAATAAGGTTTTCAAGGATTTAAGATGCATGTCATTGTCCAGTGTGGTTGCAAGGAAAACAATATCAATTTTTATTATTTAACTCGATATAAATACTCAAAGCCTCAAAAAAGTCAATACCAGAACTTCTACTACATAGCTTGAAACAAGAATAAATGCACTTAATCTAGATTATAGAAAGGAAGCAGGTCTGCATGTGTGTGTGTATTACCAGCATAGTTTCAAGTGGAAATGCTCCAAAATAGCCCTTGCTGGTGTATCATTTAGGTCTGTGGGATCAGGTGTGCATGATGGTGTGATATAGAATGCAGTTAGGAAACTGAATGTACAGCTCCACGCTCCCCGTAATGCAGCACAGAGCAGTGACGCTATCAATTTACACCGTAACGGACAACACAGTCACTTTGCACCAAAGTGAAAGACACCAACACACACGCTCTCTCTCACACACACAGACAGACACACAAAGAGTACAGGCACAAGGTTCAGGGGGATTAATTCACTGCATCATGTCATCAATCCTACCTTACCCCCTACTGTCAGAAAGGAAAGAAAAATTTGTTTAAAAAAAAAAAGGGAAACTGAAGTGCTGTGCCTTTAATACTGTGATAATTCACTCATTTTTACACTACTCATCTTCTCCTTCTGCTTTCCCTCTCTTTTCTTGTATCATTTTAACTTCATTTTCTCCTCCTTTTCCTCTCTTCATCAATCTGTTCTCTCACTGCAGCCTCAGCCAGCCCACCTTGATGAGTGGAGGCTCTTAGTCACAGTGAGGTCAGTCTGAACACACATACACACACCTGCACACACAAGGAAAGGGTCATCCTGGCAGGGTTACGCTGCACAAAGTCAGCTTCCCATAATGTGGCTGCTGTCGCCTGCATCACACTCTCATGATCCAATTAGGAGCCTCGATTCCTCCAATCAGCTGCTGTGGCAACCAACGGGTAGACAAGCAGGCAGCTGCAGGCGGGCAGCGCCAATCTCGTAAGTGCTTTTAAGGGATTAGAAGGTGGGTGGAAAGTAGAGAGGGAGGGGAACACCTCTCTCTCCCCATCTGTGGTGCTCTCGTTTTGTTGTGGATCTCTGAGATCAGAACACCGCAATACCTCTAAATTAGCCTTTGCAAATTATTGTCGCACTTCCAAATACAAGTGGAAGAAGAATAAAGCAGGGAGAGAGGGAAATTGTTCACATTTTGAAATGGAAAGGAAAAAATTGGACAAGTTGGGGAATTAAGAGATGGGGTCGTTACTTTCTCTTTCTTCCCCAACTTTCAGGGAGAAATAGCACTTGAGATGAATGAGGGTGGAGAATGAAGTACAAAGCAATGAATAAATGAAGTCGATGCACTTCCTTTTGGGCGTGTTTGCTTCAGGACTAAGTATGTGCGCAATACATGGTGGAAGATAGAGCTGCAATGATTAGTTGATTAATCAATTAGTTATCTTTTTTTTTTAAGGAAACATGTCCCAATTCTCTGATTCCATCTTGTCAAATATAAATATTTTCTGGTTTCTTTAGCCTTCTATGACAGTAAATTGAAACTGATCAACAGATTAATCAATAATGAAAATAATCAGTTAGTTCCAGCCCCAGTGGAAGATATTAGGGGTGTCAAATTATTGTGTTAATTACGATTAATTATTTACAGCCATATTTAGTGCATTATGTTTTTTAATCTAATTTTTAAACTAACTTTACTGTTTCTGTATGCGAGTTGCCTTTCTATAAAATCCATTTTAATGCCTTATGTGTCGTACTTGAGTTGTTGGATGTGGAAAACAATGGTCAGTCACCCTGAAGTGGACATTGATTACCTCTCATTGTGTGACGGCAAAAAGAAAAAACTAACATGAGATTTTGGGATTCGTCCAGCTTTGTTGTTATAACCAGAGATCACTGGACCTCAGCTGGCAACCACAGATATTTGGGGTGACTGGACATTTTACTGATGGTGAGTGGAACCTCAACTTGTTCACTGACAGTCATGAAAACAGAAACCAGGCACTTTGCTTATACATGTGCTGAAGAGTTCCTCAAGCAGGCAAATAACTGGGGAATTGAAAACAAGATATCCACCAATACCGACAGTGCAGCAAACATACATGGCAAACATGGCAGCTATAAGAGCCCTTTCATACGCGCACATTGCCTGCAATGCTCACATTCACCAGAGGACTATCAAAGTCTCCCTCAATAGCAGTGGGTTTGCCGGTCATTTCAAACAAAGTACCACAGAAGTTAACCACCAACAAGTTGCACTTATACAAGATTTACCAACCAGGTCAAATTCGACACTTGCAATGGTTTCACCAGGCTACATTGGACCAACAGAACAACCACAGATTGGTCTTACCAACCAAAGCTGAGTGGTGGAAACTGAGTCTGGAGGTCCTGCTTGAACCATGCAGATAAACCTAAATAAACACCTGTCTATTTTAATGAAATTAACAATTAAAACAAAAATATTTCATTAATCTACGTGTCCATCTATCATTCATCTATTCATTCATTCATTCATTCATCCATTCATTCAGGTGAGGACCAGTCTGGAGAACATGCTGAGGTCCGACTCTGACTCAGAAGAAGATGGACTGGAGTCTGGAGAGCTGCAGCGCTACAGAGCAGAGCTCAGCATCAGTATTGATGACTGTCCGCTGCAGTGGTGGTATGCTCACTCAGGAGCCTATGAAAAGCTGTCAGCCCCAGCAACCAAGTACCTGGCCTCCCCGGCAACCTCCGTACCTGTGAGAGACTGTTTGGCCTCGCAGGCCACATAGTGTAAAGAAAAGGGCAGCCTTGCTCCCAGAAAATGTGACCAAGCTGGTCTGTCTCAGCAACTGGTTGAAGAAGAAGAAATAAGGAGCATAGCTGCTATCTCATTAGAAGTGACTGCTTGATGTTATTTCAGCACTTTATTTTGTGATGATAAACAATGTTATTTTTGATGTGCTAACTTACAGCACTGTGTGATTGACAAAAGTTTGTAACTAAAGGTTGCAGGCAGCATTTAGGACTAGTCTCAAATACAGCAGAATGTAAATATCTTGGATTATCTGTTCAAATCTGTCAATAAATGAATTTATAAAAACAAGTTTTTGTTATGTATCAATCTTTTGATCTGCCACAATAATGAATTTAAATGAAAATACCTCAAATTGAGGGCTTTTCTCAGTAATTTTAGGTGAGATTAAAAAGAGAGATTATTTAGATAAATTAATTACAGATCATAATTGATAAATCTCTCATTTTTGACAGCACTAGGAGATATATCAAAAAACAAGTTTTAGGAACATTTACCTACACTCAGCATGCAATGAGTACACATTCACAGGTGTATTTGTATAATCCATTAGCTTTTGGGAGTAAGACAGAGAAAGTGAAAGAGAGAAATAGAGAGAGAGAGATCTTGATACGGTTCAGACACCTGACTGTAGTGAAAACCTGTTATCAGAGCTGCTAAAGGTCAGAGAACACAGGAAACTGCTAACACTGTAAATTACAGATACAGTATCTACAGCATATCTAGTTGTTAATGAGACACATGGGCATACCAAATATAACATACCATATATACAGAAAAACACACACAAACATACAATGCAAAGTCTGCACACCTCAACAAACATACAAAAATCTGTAAAAATGCACATATAATCACAGACATACATTTGTTGTAACAGCCAAACAAGCAGACACAGAGGCATTCACATCACCTGACACCTTTAGCCCTGCCTCATGCACTCATTATCAGTGCAACCAGTCAAAGTGTTAAATAGGCAGAAACATTATCTTCAATAAACCATTTAGTTAAATCCAATATTTAGATATCTGAAGAAAAGAATACATGTTTTTTAAAAGCTTTTAGCAGCCATTATCCACGGATCTCTTGTGCACACAAGCAGACAAAGAGAAGTGTGTTTGAATGTGTGTGTATGTATATAAGAGAAAGACACATAGTGTGCATACGTATGAGGTAAAGAAGTGTGTTATAATATCTTTAGTCAAACAGTTAATATCTAATAATTTTAATATAGAGGAAAGATACCAGCATACTTTTAGTGAGGTGGGCTTATCTATACACACACACACACACACACACACACACACACACGACTAGACCAATACAGTGACATTGGAAATATTGCAATATATTGTATTCTACTCTAATTCTAAATATTTTACCTGTTTTTTTTAAATAATAAAGCTGAATAATAAACCTTGAACCAATAAAATACTGATATATTTACATTTTAGCTTATAATATATTCAGTGTCTATTACTGTATGGAATTTTTGTCCTCTGGTGGAATCTGGAGACAGCCCTCACTCTACTCAGACTCTTGAGTTACGGTGGCCTGAAGTTGACACAGTTAATAAAGTGACATTTCATAATAGAGAGAGGTAAGATGTCCAATTACAGCAGAAATCCAACAGAAATGTCAAGTAGGTATAATATATTACCATACAAAATTTGGTAAAACAACCACTGCTTCGTCATTGGTTGGGTGTGGCTTGAGAATAAGAGCGCCAGCGCTGAAATCTCTTGTTGCATTTTGTAATCTTGTAATCAGTGGTGAAAAATCAAAAGATTATGTGCTAAAAAGTGAGTCTTTATGAAAACCTTTACATTTTGTCATGGAGTGAATTGCTACTGTAAGTGAATTCCTTGTAAGTGTTTTGGGTGCTACTTGAGTCAGTGTGATTTGTTTTTCTTTACTGAATCCCAAAGCCATCCTGATTGTGGTCAGACATGTGAAATGCAATTAATAACTAACACATTATTAATGTAGTCATTCACTGGCTGCAGTCAGCAAGCAACCTGCGCCATATTCCTACTGATAGCCTGATAACCAACGTTTATTTATTTAGTTTTTAAGGTCAACTTTGTTGCGTTGGTTTATGTATGTGTGCGTGTGGGGTTACCTACCACTGTGCAAGTTTTATCTTTCTCCTAAGCATTTTGCTTGAGGCGCCAAGACCTCAATTAGAGAACCGCTTGTCATAAGCTCGACACACACACATTCACGCTTGCGCTTGAACACACACACACATATTCACACATTGACACATACACAAATAGTACCTCTAAAGTATGAATATTTTACTACATATAAGTCCTTTTACCTTGGAATGACCTGACTGTCCCACTGTGTGTGTGTGTGTGTGTGTGTGTGTGTGTGTGTGTGTGTGTAACTGCATTCAATCTACTGCTCAAGCAAAGACATGGACACTAATACAGGGACAGAGGACTTGGTCCAATGACACAGAATATTACATTAACATTAACACCCTTTTTGTTAGTTAATACCTCCAGAAAAGCATCTTGATGTCTCAGTGATGTATCGTTTGTCCTATTTTCACAACATTGTGGGAAGAAATATAACTCTTGACATTAATCACAGCACATTTTCTTCTGAACTACCTAACGTATACTAACATATTTTACTGAACTCTCCCCTGCTAAAAATGCTATTGGTAAAAATAACACTTGTCTTCAGAGTTCTCCCTTTCTCATTTAAAACAGAGAAGGCAGTCTTCAAATGTATTAATTGTATTAGTTAATAATTGTTATCATTATTACAATAATTTTACTAGAGTTGCACGATACCCACGGTATACCCGGTACCCCGCGGTGCCAAATCATAACCGTCGCTACTATACTAGAAATTTTACACAACGGTATTACCGTGGATTACGATACTACCGGTGCCAGTCTCCGCTATATAGCGGCCGCCTCTGCTCTCCTTCCGGCTTCTCACTGCATGCTACTCCTTTGTAAACAAACCAACATGGAACTGCAACCAAACTACACAGCTGCTGAATGATTGGCTGTTTGCCTGTTACTGGTGACGTCCAGGGATATGATAGGCTGTTTCCGCACGCTAGGTCCGCTCGTCTGTTAGCTGATTGGCTGTCTCGCCCAGACGCGCTCACGGTCACAAACACGAAACGCGTAAAGCACCGGGCCCGAGCGGCGAGTCTGCCGAAGCACAACAATTTTTTCTCAAGAAACCAAACTCCAAAAGTCACATTTGGAACTATTTTGGTCTTAAGCAAGGCACAGACAGGAAAGAAATAGACAATGGCCGTCCACTGCGCAGGCGCTGCCACCAAGCTATAGGAGCCAAAGGAGGGAACACATCCAACCTCATAAAACACCTGCAGTGTCGTCACCCAGATTTATATGTCGAATATCAGATTAGTATGCCCTGTTTATTTTCTCACTGGCTAATATTAGGCTATATGCTCCGTGTACAGGCTGAGGAATGAAGAGTTAAAGAATGTCAAAGTATAAAGCACCTAGAAAATGCATAAAAATATAGTTTTCACAGGGAATCAGTTCCTGTTAATTGTACTAAATTGATTATTTATATTAGTACAACACAAATTAATGTGCAAAGAAAACGTTTTATTAGATTAGACATGCTTGTTTTCATTTCCAGAAATCTGTGTGAAATTAAGAAGAGATCACAGCAGATATTGTATTCTACATATTGTTCAGAATATTGTTCAGTATTTTGTTAAGTTATTATTTATAGAATTGAGCTACAGTTCAATGAAGTAGCCTTTGATATGCCTTTGCATAAGTTCTGTCCTTTAAGTTAAATACCTCAAAGTTTGACTAGACACACAAACACGCAGAGAAAAGGCCAGTGGATCCGTTTGTTGTTGTTTTTTTTCAATTTTAACTTTTTAATAAATGTTATTCATAAAAATACTTCTTTCAGTCTAATACTTACTTACTTCAGTATTATGTTTATGATGCACCAAACAACATTATAAGTAATTAATAAGTACTTATAACTTGTACAAATACATTGCAGTTCATAAAAATAATAATAAAAAAGGCAGCAGTATCGCGATATTACCCGGAACCGTGATACTTTGTCTGGTATAGTATCGTGGTTACTCATTTTGGTATCGTGACAACTCTAAATTTTACACTGTATTCCACTGGGTCACATTCCTCACCAAGTTTACAGGATTGCTTTGTGGTATAAAACAACAGGTTACTGTTCTTCTAGCACAAATATGATGAAGCTGTCTGATTTCTCAGTTTCATGAAAATAAACAAACATCCTAATTCAACTTCAAGCATGCACGCGTGCACACACACACACACACACACACACACACACGTACACACGTAAAATGGGAGAATTAGGGGAATTGCTTTTCCTCACTCTTTTTGTCTCTCTTTCACTTTCTCCATGATCATTTAAGAGGCCCAGTTAAAAGTATCTTTTTTAAAAAGCTGTGTGCCTTAATCAATTGAGGCAACTCTCTTCTCAGTCCTGCATACATTATCAGGCTTTTTAAACAAATTCCCTCTACCCTTTCCTTCAAGTTCAGTTGCAGCAAACATTAAAGAGTCAGGCACGCAGTATGGGTGCATACCCACTATACTGTACACACTCAACGCTCTTCTGCTTCTGCACCACGTTTCTTTCTCTTTACCCTTGTTCTTGCCAAACACCTCTCTCTTGTGTTCATATAAAAGACAGTTACATCCAGCGACATCAAACCTTGTGAGGGCAGTTACTGTTCTTACACACAGAGGCACACTCCACCAGGAGGAGAGGAGAGGAGAGGAGAGGAGAGGAGAGGAGAGGAGAGGAGAGGAGAGGAGAGTAAACTCCAATAAAAACAAGTATTAAACTTTGCTGCTGTTTTTAATAGAGCTATTCTACTTTTTTTGTTGGATCGTTAATGCAAAATTAAAATTTACGTAATCATAAAAAATGTTAATAAATGAATGATTAAGTTAGTGAATGAATGAATCATATACTGAATGAATGAATGAGGCAAGAACTCCCCTCTTACCAGAGCCATTAGGCTATTGATCAATTCAGTTTTTCTCATATAATTGACCATTTCTTATAGATTACCAATACTTGGGCCACGTATGCCATTTAGAGGTGACTAGGCTACAAGAGAACTGTTGCTACTAATGACTCACGTTTAGTGGTAAGTACATCTTTGTAAGGTGTGTGTTTCAAGAAAACTGATCACCTATTGATTTTTATAATTTTTTAGTCTTCTCACATTAATGGGTAAAGAAAATTACTTTGTGCGATTACTGTGCAAGAGCTGATGTGATACTGCATTAAAGACACTCAAAAAGACAGAAAGAAATACAGCAGTTTGAACACACACACACACACACACAGCTGAGTGGTGGGAAGGGAAGGGAAACCTGAGCTGGACCAGGAGTGGGATAACAGGAGTCCAGGAATAGTGGCAATCGATGAATGGATAGATGGGTAGATGGATGGATAGAGAAGGGGAAAGGGGGGTAGTTGAAGGGAGAGATGAGTGGTCTCCTGGGTGGGGTGGTGATAGTCTTGCTGAGTGTATGTGAGACCAAATCCTTTCCAAACTGAGGGGAGAGATGAAGCAGAACAACAGAAGAATGAAGGAGGAGAGGAGAGGAGAGGAGAGGAGAGGAGAGGAGAGGAGAGGAGAGGAGAGGAGAGGAGAGGAGAGGAGAGGAGAGGAGAGGAGAGAAACTGAAGAAGTGTAGAGGAATGCAGGCTGGATGGACACAAGATTGTATGTAGATGTCATTGAGTGGGAAAAGTATTTGGTATTATTCATTTTCACAAAGAGCACTATGCTCATGCTTATCAGTCCAAATTCCAGGGAACACAAGCAAAAATCATATCGCTATGCAAATACAGACAATAATTGTGCTTGTAACATGGAGAAAAAAAAATCACATAATGCATCAAGAACTTAAAGAACAGATGTGGAATCGAGAAAACATTGAAATTCACAAGTAGAGGTTTCTTTCATAAGTAGTACACACACACACACACACACACACACACACAGCTCTAGAATAGCTGTAAAAACAGGTATTGATGAGAGGGCCCAGTCAATGACCATCAGAGGAAAACAGAGACTACCATTAGCCAGCCAGTCAATCGCTAAAGCATTCTGGGTAATTCTAGCACACAAATACACCCAGACGCAGGGATACACACATCAACAGCAAGAGGACACCCCTCAGCTCAGGGGGATCTTAACCACACACACACACACACACACACACACACACTAGAGCAGGATAGCATTTATTCCATCACTCTGTTCACAATTACTTATAAGCCCCTTTTGCTTTTCTATCCCTTCATGATGTTCAGCCTCACTTTTTCTATATCTGACTGTGTTTTCTGTCTTTATCTCTCACACACACATACACACACACAGCCCTCTCAGGGGTAAAGTGGCAGTTGGTTGTTCCTTGGGGGTCTTAACCAGCTCTCATTAGTGCAGTGCAGTAGTTTGCGTGTGAGTGTGTGCACGAGTAGCGAGGATGATTGTACATTAGCCAGCCAGCTAATCAATGGGAAAAACCACTGAGCCCGGGCCCCTGCTTATGTTACCATCACCACTATTTATAGAGCAACCCCCCTCCCCCCACCACACACACACAATAAAAATCACAAATAACTACACACACTATGCTGTCACACACATTGTTGATGACAGACAGGGAAGATTTTGAGGGGAATTCAAATGCATGACCATATAGGACACAATATCAGCCATGTTGTATTTTTTTCTCCAAACTAAGTACTACCATTCAACGCAATGTGACAAACTTGGTAGCTAAAAACAGTATTAGGTGTTATAATGGCTACAAGCAGAATAAGCACTGTGACCAATAGACAAGGAACGACTATACCACAGAGTCAAATCATGTCCTCCTGCTAGCAGCTTCTTTTTATAGGAGTAATATTCTTTATTTTAGCTCTCACCTGTAGATTGACCCTGATGTATGTTTGCTTTTCTCAAAACTTAAGTGTTAAAATGTTTTTCAGAGTCCTGTTAAATTTAAATAATTACAACAACTTAACTTCTTCTCTTTGACTCTCTCCACTGTCTCACCCTTCCCATGCCTCTCCCTTTGCCTCCCTCTCCTCCTTATCTGTCTTTTCTAGTGGGAGTGAGACAGATTAACGTCAACGCTGGTTTTACTTATCATACTGTAGCCAGCACAACCCTGCAAGGGATAGAGTGGGAGCATGCAGCATCACCATTCAACACAGGGGCAAACACAACTTCACACAACGAGCATGTATATACTGTATACAGGCACATTAATTTGTACACTTTGATGATGTACTTCATGCTTGCGGATGTGGATACTGACCATAGCTTTTCCAAAATTTTGATATTTTTTTAAAGTAACATGGTTTGTTCTCTCAACAGGCTCATTTATCAATATTGGCATATGTCAGTGCAATACAAGTAAGTCTGCACCTTGAAAACCACTTCAAGCTGCTCTGTATGGACGTCAATGGAATGGCTTTTAAACAAATGACATTATCCAGTAAGTTATTTCTGTACAAATGTCCATACATGATTTTCCATGCAAGTGTACATTTTTTGTGCAACCTTAAAGCAAAAAACCGCCTATGTATATGGGTGTATGCAAATTTGTGTGCACCTATCTTTGTGTGTTACTCAGAGGTCCCACCGCCCTCTGATACACAAACACAAACATTCACACACAAACAGTTAGAGCTTAATGAAGCAGAACTCAGCCTGGTGCCCATTAGCCCGATAATTAATAATTTCTCCCTGCCTCCTAACACACTTATCATCTTGCAGCGAAGGAGGTTGTGTGTGTGTGTGTCAGTCTGTATGTGTGGGGTAATTGTCTGTTTAATCCTGCCAGTCATTGTGCACTTTGCCAGATAAGAGATGTGATTGGTATATGTATACATGTATGTGTAATGTAATGTAAACAGCTACACGTTCCTTCCCTAGAACATTTTCATAATATATGTCTGTTTAAATATTATCAAGCAAGTCTTAGATGGTCAAAAGTTGAACATGAAAATTGTATCAGAATATATTCATATGGTTGAACATACACTGCATCAATGAAAGTGGTGCGCTCCTAAATGCACACACATACACTCGTCAGTTTAAAACCCAGCACTGCACCTTAGGTTGCATATATACCATCACTGTAGTCTCAGTATCTCAAGAGAAAGAAAGAGAAAAACAGACAGGGGCAGACTTTAAATAATGTACCATGATGTTATGGACAGGTATCAATTATGTGTCCTCCTCTTCTTTTTCCTTTGTTTCATCAGCTATTCTAACTTCTGTGATCTAAATGTTGAAAACAGAGAAAGAGTTACAGACCGAAGGGGAGAAGAGAATGGGAAAGGTGAGGAACTGTAGAAAAAAGGTCAGATAGCAAGGAGAAATTGAAGAAATGACTCATTTCCCCCATTCATCCAACTTCATTTATCCCTTCTTTCTTTCCTTCTTTCTTTCCTTCATGTTTTCCCGTATTTCCTTTGCTGCACTCACTCTACCTCCATCCCCTCCTTCCTCTCTATCTCTGTGAATAGAACATCAAAAGCCTCTGAGTTAGATGGGGAGTGACAGTGTTTGCTATTGGTATGCAGGCAGACTTGTCTGCTCCAAAGTGTTAGTCTAAAGGCCTCGGCTAAGTGTTTGTCAAGACTTAAAGTCATTGTTCTCGTCTCCTCTCCTCTCAGATCTCAGACCTCTCCCTTTCTCTCTCTCCATCTCCCTCTCTCGCTCCACTTTTGTACTTTGATGGAGCATTTTACTGCTGTGTGTGTGTGTGTGTGTGTGTGTGTATCAGGGAGGCCAGGATGAGACATTGTGTGTGAGTGAGGTTGTGCTGACAGCATGTGTGCATATTTTGTTTTCAGGTTTATGGTTGTGTTTATAAGTGTGGACATTTTCACACTAAGCAAAATCTGCCTACTTACTGCTATTGGTGGAGACCCGATTCTAATAAACATGAATAAAGTTAAACTCTCACTATGTCACGGTGATGGTGACATGTGACATTTTTTCAGAGGGTCAATTTGTGATTAGATTTTATTTTTAAAAAAAAAGCTTATATGACATGAACTTGATGACAACTCCTCCCTACGTCTGATTTTGACAAAAACAGTCTCCCACAGGGTCCACTCACTAGCTGGTTTGGTATTGTTTGTTTTTCTAAAGCGCTGTTTTCAAGGTCAAGAATGAACTTTGAATCTCAACTGCAAGTCAACAAGAAGTTGCTCAGAAGTGCTTAGAATAACGACATTTAAACAAACATACATTTCCAAGATAACTGGGCCACGCTATCTGCTGACGAAATTTGTGCGATAGGTTTGAAAGGTCCAGAACATTTGCTTAGTGAACCTCGTGATTTTGTCAACTGCTCTTCCCAAGGTCAAAAATAAACTTTCGATCTCAGCCTTTGATTTTGTTCACACATCACAAAAAGTACTACTGTAATAAACAATGCATTTTAACTATGTATACAATCCTCCAAAAATCAATTTATCGGTTAATACATTGTTTGGTGCCCATTATAATTTCTCAAAGCCTATGCTGACATGTCTTGTTGTCTTGTCTGACCAACAGACTAAACAATTCATCAAAATTTTATTCAAAATGTATGGCACCATGCAATTAATAATCGCATAGTAATCGAACCATATATACAAAAACAACAGATATTTTCATTGTAGCATTAATAAAATATTGTAATACCATTAATGAGAGTAGTTTTTTTATAGTGATGTTGCTCTTTGTATTTCTGCTTTCCATCCTCCCCCATTCACTCCCTCTTGCCTTCTGTCAGTCTCTTGTGTCTCACCCTCCTCCTTGTCTCAATCTCTCCCATCCTTCCCTTGCATGCTTCCCTCTGTCTCTTGCTGTTAAACTTGTGTTTGTGTGTGTGTTTATGTGTATAGAAACACCACATCCTAACATGGTCACACTCAAGGCCTAGAAAACAAAAAGCAGCTCTTTCTTTGAAGTCCAACCCAACGTTCTATAGGGTGGAACTGTTAATCACTGATAACCCTGCAGCATCTCATCTCTCCCCCTCTCTCTCTCTCTCTGAATGTCTCACCCCACTCTTCTATTGTTGCCCTCCTTCTCTGTCTCTTCACCTCATACCTCTCACCCTTTCTTATTGTCTTACTGTCTATTCCCTTTTCTGTCCTTTTCTCCTTCTCTCTCTTTTCATTGAGTCAGTTTTCACAAGAGAGTTAGCATCCTGTAGTGGTGTTTGGCTGATCACTACTGGTGTATGTGAGTGTAGGTACTGTGGCAGTGAGCCTTGTGGTGCCAGTAAAGCAGATTATGAGCTGATTTTGGCAAACAGGGCTGGTAATTCCTTTAAACCAACAAAGCCGTTCCATTAGCCCCCCGCTGGTGTGCTGAAAAACAGACACTGTAATGCTCCCCAAACACAACAGAAAGCATGGCTAAACATACACACTCATACATGGAGCTGACTGAAACCATACATCTAAGTAAGCACACTTATATGTTTGCCTTTATAACATGAAAACTTGTTCAATCAGCTGCATGCCTAATATATGAAAAAGTCATAAATGAAAAAAAAAAAAACTTTTTGTACCCAAATACACAAACACAGCCCACATATAATAACAATTATATGCAGATAAAAAGATTTTAAAAAACTATGTTCACAACAATTAAAATCAAAATATAATGGCAAGTTCTGACTGTGAAACAGAGTGTTGTTCATCTTATAATTGTGTGTTAGACTGCAATTTTATTGTGCATGTATGACAACTCGTTGACTGTCTAAGTGCCATCCATAATTGTCATGATACTCGTGTTTTCTGATGATATAGTGATTCTGAGTAGGATCAGCACTATTAGCAGTCGTTTCAGACAACCTGAAGTCATTTTATGTGATTGTGAAAATACTGCCGGTTGAAGCAGCTTTAAAAATTCAAGCTAATGTTTCAGTTGACTCAGTGGTGCAGATGGACAGAAGTCGGCACAATGAGAAACATACAGTAGAGCAGACAAACTGGCACACAGACAGACAAGCAGAAAAGCAGACAGTAGATTTGGGGTCCATGACCTGCTGCTATGGGATACAAACAGAAACACACACAAACACACACACGCACCAGTTGGGACATTCAGACCTGCCACTGAACAGGATTACCTCTGTCATGGGAAGACTGGTATCCCCTCATCAGCACACTCACACTCACACACACATCACATCATAATGGTTCACTGGGCAAGCTGATAAGAAAGTGTGTGCGTGTGTGTGTGTGTGTGTGTGTGTGTGTGTGTGTGTGTCTGTGTCTGTGGAGAAGTCTCTGATGGCAAGGATTAGGGACTCTTGACTCTCTCTGTCTCTCGGTCTCTCAGTGCAGAACTAACCAGCACCAACATGATCAACAGACACACGCACATTAACAGAAGCCGTGGCACAGTACAGAGAGCTGTACAGCTGCTTTGGATTTCACTTTATTGCTACAGCCCATATTTGACTCTACAGGGTGTTATATACAGTAAAAATGCAGTTGATAAAACTGTTAAGAGGCTGAAACAGAATGAAATAACAGCATGAAAATGAACAGGTCAGCTAAATAAAAAAACTAAAAAAAACTAAACGAAATTATGATAGAGCATGATGATGACTATGATGTTTAATTATGGATGAAGAAATGATCAAACTTCCTCTACAAGTTTCTGGTGAGCTCCTCCATCTTTAGACTTCAAACTGTGCATGTATGTAGTAGAACCAAGAATAAACTAATTTCACCTTATTTTCTCTCTGACCAAGTCTAGTGTCAAAGTCTGCTCCCCTTCAGATAGTGTTTCACACCTATTACAACAGTACGTTACCTCTCCACTCTTCTCTCCCTCTATTTTTTAATAATCTTTCAAAACAATAAAGTTGTTTTGGAGACAAACAGACATCCACGATAGCGTAAATCTAAATTAAAATGATAACGTATTACATAATCACAGAGATACAGTGAACATGTAGGGTAAGAATTTGAATTCCAGTGGACGATCCTCAGCAGACACACAGAAAATGAGACAGTGAGAGAGAAAAGCAATGGTACGAAAAATAGAAATGGGAATAGCATGTCAGAATGAGAGAGAGAGGACAAGATGAATGCTAGAGTAAGGGAGAAGGAGCACTTAACCCCTGGTTAGTGAGGTCAGGTCCCTATGGTAGTGGGGGAAGAAGGTCCCTGCACATACACACACTCTCCACCACGCACAGAAATAAAGACACACATAGGAGCACACATGCATGTACACAAAAAGATTTTCACACACAGTGTCCATCTACATGCAGGACACTTTCCTGTGGTTTCAATCTGGACCCTAGAAGATCTCTCACCCTAGTCCTCACACACACACACACACACACACACACACACACACACACACACACACACAGGGGACACCTGCATCTCCCAAGCCGCTGGCTTTATTATTATAAGACTGACAAACATTTAATGCCTGTGTGACTGAGTGTGTGTATAGCAGTGTACAATACATAGTGAGCCTGGACAGAGAGAAAAGAGAAAAAAACAAACAGAAAAACCTTAGAAATAGAGATGAAGAAAAAGAGGGAGAGAGAGGGGGGGGGGGGGGAGAGAGAGAGACAGAGAGAGAGAGAGAGAGAGAGTGAGCGCATCAATTATTTAGTGTCGGTAACGTGAAGCTTCCTTGGATCAAGCAAACTGCTGGCTCTTCCCCAGAGAAAAGAGAGAATGAATTAGGGTGAATTTATTAGAGACTGTGTGTGCGAGTGTCTGTTGTCTGAGTGCATGGCCAAATACACACTAACATAAATACACACACACACACAGATCCTGAGAATCCCAAGCCTGTTTCCAGGTTCATTAATAAAACAGCAGCTCTTTATATGTGCTCTTCCCCTCGCTGTCTTGCCTTTCATCCTCTGTTTGTTCACACACACAGTGGGATTTTACTGTGTGTGTGTATGTGTGCGTGTGTAAACTCCAACTGGGATTTGGGGATGGCCCGACTGTTTGTTCATCAGTCAGACAATAGTCGGCCCCACTGTGGTACATATAAAAATCTGATCTCTCTTTCATCATGGGTAAAGGGGAACACTCAATTCAAGCTTTTCTAAGCTTTTGTAGGTAAATTCTCCCTGTCGATTTGGACCTGATTCACTATTTTCATATTCTTCTGTTAAATGATATTTTGAAATAATATATATAATATTGTTTTGTGGGAGTTGTCACAGTGTGTTTGCTGTCTATAATTAAGCATAATTTTGTCATACATGTTTGGGCAGAATCCAGTGTTTTGCTACTTCATTCATTCAGTAATAAAGCAACAAATGTTAATATTGTATGTTTTTGTCTCTCACTACTCATAGTGACTACTCATAAACAATATGGTCATATAGAAAAATTAACATCAATATGCAAAGTAACAATTCTAATCATTATCTATAAGCCTGAAGATTATTTCATTGATTAATCAATTAATTATTTAGTCCATAAAATGTCAGAAAATAGTGAAAATTGCTGCTTCCCAAAGCTCATGCTGACATATGGACATAACAGACCAACTCTTTCTCTCATCTACACACTAACACATAACGCCACGTAAACATTTAAACAGAGAGGGATCACTCCAGTTTACTGAGATGGAAAATATGAGAAACATCTTCCTGGGTTTTCTCCCTCTCTCTACCTCTTTGTCTGACTGTCAGGCTGTCAGCACTTCTGTCTCACCTTTCCTCCTTCTCTCTGACACAACTTTACTCTTGCATCATACCCTATCTGTTACAACATCTGGCTGTCTCACTTCCTGATTATCTTTTATTATTCCCATTATACAGAAGCCTCAGAGAGACTAATTATTTTTTGTCAATGTATTGTGTAATTTATTTAACTTCCAATTTGGGTGAATGCTGATTTGCAGATTTTTAGATCTGTTATTTAAAATGTGTTTCAAATATATCAAGTCACTATGCAGTCTATGTCATTTTATTGATTTCTAATCAAAATATGTGGGAAGAGGAGCCTCATACTACATCTCCTCAGGATGCATAAATCTCCCATGTGCATTGAGGCTGTCACTTATTACCATTCAAATATGGGAAACAATTCAATATTTAATCTGTAATAATCTTACAAAATTCATGGTGTTTAAGTGCAGCGGCCTGTGTCCTGTACTCCATACTCTGACCTAGTTGCTCTATCAGTAAACTGTGACAGCGGTCCTCTTTGAGCAAAATAAGGGAAACTAGCAAACCACATTGAACAAATCATTGTGACAACAAACCAACTTAGAAGTATAGAGCATTTTGGACCACAGGTGGAAATATTATAGATGAAACTGAGGCTGCAAATCTGAAGTTACTTGTCAAACCTACCAGTTTGTTCCGCAAATGCGGATGACTGAATGAATGGTTGAGTTTTAGTTTAGTTCTCATTCCTTCAAATTTTAGTATTTTTTAGAAGTGACAGCCCTAATTAGCATGCAGTGCCAAATCATATTGCTTGAGGTGACAAAAGAGATTGCTGTGCAAAATCTTGTTCTTATACTGTATGTCTGGGCAGCTGGCTCTATTGACCATGCACAACTCTGATTTCTCTATTTATTATATTTTATTATCACATCATGCATCATTTCCTGCATGTCAGAGGACTTTTCTTCTGCAAAGACAGACTGAGGACCTTGCATGCTGAAATTCATATCAACTAGCTTTAATAACTGTTGAATCATGTCCGTTTCTAATAAAGTAGAAAATTGCTTCGTCTATGGAAGGTACACAGAAGGACAGTCATGCAAATTCAGTCTCTTTTCACAACATCTCTTTTGACTCCATTTTCTCCTTCTTCTTCCCTGTTCAGACTCTATTTCCATCTTTATTTCTCTTTCTCATCATCATTTCTACCATCTCTACCAGCCAAATATCTTTCTCTCTACCTGTCTGTTTATTCCCTCTCTCTCTCTCTACAGTATGTGTGTGTGACTGTATTAGGAGCGTCAGCTGAATACCAAATATAAAACTGTATGCAAGCCTCATGTTTGATTGTGTGTGTCTGTGTGTGTGCTTTTGTGTTAGTGTGAATTAGCAATTGTCTTAAGTCTGTGAATACATATGGCTGACTCAGTGATTCTGTCTCCAGCACAGCAGCTGCATCTTATCTGAACCACTGTAACGTGTGAGTGTGTGTGTGTGTGTGTGTGTGTGTGTGGTATCTGGAATAGGAATCTTAACAGTTTTCCACATTAGAGAAGAGGAAACGTCAGAATGCTATTGTAAGAGATCCACTTCCTGTCTGATAAGCAAAAATCTCTCTCTCTTCCTCTCACTCTCACTCTCAGACATGCACACACACGCACACACACACACACACACACACAGAAATCCTGACAAGCAAAATTTGCTTTCTATTTCTCTCTGTTCTTCCCCTCTCTATCTTTTCGTCATTGCTCTCCATCAGTCTCTGTTTCTCTCTCTTTCTCTAATAAGCAGAGGTTTGCTGCTAAGGGCAGACAGGGCAATGCAGATGAAAGAGGAGAGAAGACACACACTCAGACAGAAAGACAGACGGAGAGAGAGAGAGAGAGCAGTGACTGTATGAGTGAGAGAGTAAAAGCAAGATTGTAAAACAGAGAAGAAAGATCTTTTGTTTGTCCTTTGAATGTCCGCACTGTGAATACAAACTGACAAGTATGACAGAAATCATACTCTGACTGTGGTTGGACCAGGAACTGAAGTTGGACATGCATTTTTATGTCCATGTGACATAGAGCAAAAAATACTTAAAACACACTATGAAAACTTTTTCAGTTTTTAATTACTTGGTTGGAAGCATCTTTACAAAATTAATTAAATTAACAACAAATTAAATACTATTACAACTGAATGGAGAAGCACACTGAATGCAGATGCTTTCATATATGTATATGACAATAATTTAGTCTGGAAATAAGGCTATGTTTTAAAAACTGGGAGTCATGTGTAAGTCTGTTAGAGTCAGTCAGCTCTAAAAGTCTTGTGTTAGTCCAGTTTCACCTACAGGAGTTCCTGAATGGAGAAAATAAATTCATAACAAGGAAAAAGATGTCCAAAGAGTCTTCAGACATCTCTAAAGCAGGAACGGATCGTGGACAATATCATTTGGCCTCTTCAGTGAACATGCTTCTCTCTTATTTCCAAAGTGGTTTTGGAAAGCGATATGATTGTCTTTGCGACAACAACTCAGACAATAACAACACTTGAAAATGCTGTGGGGGTGGGGGGGCACTTTAAAGATAAACACACTGCTGAAGGTCTGGGATGTCATCAAAGTCAAACAAATGCACAACTCCACAACTACCAACTCCATATAGTGTTTTATTTATGAGTCCCAGTTATCCAAATTTGGTTAAACAGGTTAAAAAGTTCATGAAACCTTTTCACAGAAATAACAAAAACTAATAACTTAAATAATCTTGTACAGCTGACTGTAGTGCAGCTTCTTAGATACATTTCAACTTAAATCCCCTCATTCCTTTCTTTCCTCCATCTCCTCTTTCCTGTCTTTTTTCTATAAACTCTCTATTTCTTTCTTTTTTTCTTTGTTTCTCTTCTTTTCATCTCCACTCAAATCTCTCTTCCTCACCTTTCACTCTTCTCCTTATCATTACACAGCATCTCACTCTGTCCCATTTCCCCGTTTACTCCATCCACCTTACTCTTTTCCCACCCTCTTTCCTTTTCTCATGCTTCCCTTACATCACCAATTAACCCCATCAACTACAGTTCTGTTTCTCACTCCTATCTTTCTCCTCCTACTCTTCCAGCTGACTTGCATTGACCCCAAGTGTTAATCGTCATGGTAACTGTGAACTGTATTGTCACCCTTGGGTCTATGGACTATCACGTATGTCTGCAGTCCACACAAATTGCCTCCACATGACACCCACTCCAACAATCCTCAATGTCTCTGGAGTAAAGACCAGAGCCTCTAGTTTAACAGTGTTAAACTGGTGCAATTGACCACTAACACCCCGTAGTTTCACTACACACGTGTGGCTAAGGCTTGGCATACTCCGCTGAAAACAATTACTGAATTTCATTTAGCCAACCCAGTCTATGCACTCTATGCAAAATGAATGGGGAGAGATTTGTTTGCCACCAGATACAAATATTTAGTCAAACCTGACCACTGTGCAGAATATCCATTCATCCATACACACCCACATCAAGAACAAACCAACCCAGTGGTAAAGCACAGTGTTACAGCAAAACTGGTATCAGCCGCCCTGATTAATGTACAAGCACATGTCTGTCTTTATATTATTTATCTGAATGGTACCTACTGTGAACCATAACACTAAGAATCTGTGAACATTATAGGTACATGCTCTGCACCAGAAAATAAGCAGTGAATGTGTGTGTATGTGAGTGTATATGCGTGTATGTGTGGGTATAGGTGGGGGGGCGGGGGGTTACATGTATTTGCCTGTGGGTCACAGTAGGCCCATCTGTTGTAAACCAAACTGAGTCAAACACACAGTTAGAAAAATGTCTTTCACAAAGCTGACCTCACTATACCCCTGCTCTCTCTCTCTCCCTCTCCCTCTCTCTCACACACACACACACACACACACACACACACACAATACATATACTGTAGGCTTTGTGTGTCTGCTTTCCACAGCGATATAATCCTCGTGAGTTTTACTGTACTGTACAGATACACTAAACAACTACAGACCCCTGCACAGGCCACACTCACAACTCTGAAAGGCCAGGCAGACCCTGTCCATGGTGCTGAGTGTGAACGCAATGACAACCCTCAGTAACATTAACATTCAAGAAAACATGGTTAATACAGTGTATTACACAGTATATTTATGTGTTGATACAAACAGCCACAGCAGCTATTTTCACAATTCACCTTTCACCAATAAAATAATAACGATAATTATAAACATTTAAATGGACGTTTTCTTAAACAAAATTACGTTAAAATGAAACAGCGCCGTGTAATAATTAAGTCTTGCTAGCGCAATGAGAGAGGAAAGTTAAGGCTGTATTTGACTTACCACCTGTGTGTGTATGAAGAAAATCACCGTCTTTACATGCAAGGAAAGTTCAAAAAAAGTTATTTCACGCTGAAGTTCAGGTCCAGTCTTGTAGTCCGCCATAACTTTAAACAGTTTGTTTTCGTCAAATTTCCCGGTGTCCGGTGCTAGCTAACGTCAGGCCACAAGGACAGTAACGTTGCTCGGTAACGTTAGTTCCCGGTTGTTTCATGGAAACGACGCAAACGTGTAACCAACGTCACCTGGTTTTAACTCAGTAGTTGACGTGACGTGTTTACCTCTATGACAGTTGACTGCTGATAGTTGACACGTGCCATGAGCGTAAGAAGCAAGATTTTTAACAAATGTGACGTCATTTCCTGTATTGTGATGCCTTTTAACAGGTGATATTTAATCTGGCTTTACAAGCATAAGAAAAAATTATGGAAACATTTTGTAATTTCATCCAGAGAAAGTTGAGAAAGTATCAGGTGCTCGGTCAACTAATGTAATGGTGTCACTGTAGCAACAATTAAAATATTTAAATAAAATAAATAAAGGATTACAGATATCAATGACTAGCTAGCAAGTCTGTGGTGTGCTTGTGTGTGTATGTGTTTGTGTGTGTGTGTGTGTGACACTATGCCTGGGTGCAAGGTAGCAGTGAAAACGTGGCATGAAATTTCATTGTTTTGGGCATTACTCAATAAGCAAGCAGAATGGATTTGATAATGAAGCACTGTGGATAGACCAATGCACTGATTTTCAATACGGTAAAAACATGGCGTGCTATACTAATAATTTTAAAAATATACTAAATGCGACGCCCAAACACATTGCAATCTAGAGAGATGCTGTTTTACTTGTTTGAAATAACTCAATTTCAATGTGGAAGCAATAACACAACAAAAATACAACAACTGTTACAACTGTTATATAATCGAAATGAAAAAAAATCATTTTAGTTAAATCACAAACCAAGGGAAGCCTGGTTTGCAGTTAAAATGAGTATGAAATTAGTATGAATCTAAATGCTACAATCCATGGAAAGCTTAAATTTACAAAATAGATTCACTTTATGATGATCTATTGTATTGTTTTCAGGGATTTTACACAACATTTTATCTTTGCACTGCTTTGGAGAAAAGCAAATAAGCAGCACTACAAGCTCACTGGACTACAAGTCTTGCTAGAAAATCAAATCAGAGAAATGGATAAGACATTTTGGTTTTATAGTTGCCAGAGATTACAGGGAACAGTGGCTCCTCTGGACCAAAGTTTTACAAAGACAATAAGCCAAGGCCACAGTGACAACTGTATTATAGGCTACTAGCTGCAGGAGAAGGCAAACGTTTGGTAAGACCAGAATCGTAAAAGATATATATATATATGGCTAAAAGGGAGTCAAATAAACTGAACTGAATAAACTTTTCTCTTGAACTCACTGCATTAACTTTCTTTCAGAAAGCAGTAATCATTCGTACTTACTGTGAAGTTCAAACAAATATCTTAGAGAGAAGTTAGAGGGATTTAGAGAGGCAGAGTTAAATTGAGAAAAGAAATTAAGTATATACTCTGTTTTTCTGCCTGTGTTTGTGTTTTATATCCTGAGACGGGAAGAAGTTATGAATATGCATAAAGCAGGTGACATGCTTGACTTGTGTTACTGCTGCGAAACAACTGCACCAGACAAATGCTTTCTCCCCCTCTCTCTTTCTCTCAGGAACAAGGGATTTAGGGAGAGGAGAACAGCAATCTCATGGGAACACTTTTTCCTTTTCACACTGGATGAAAAACCAACAGACTAATGATGCAGACACACATACATAGAAGCGCAATGCCATGGTAGCACGTACACAAGCTGTAGGCAAACACTTATTTCCTTGCAAAATGTATTTCAGGGGGGGATGTTCAGTATGTATGCCCTTCTTTCCAACTCATTTGGAGTTTGTTGTTAGCTATCTCAGGGGCTAGATATGCAGACTACATACAACCTGACATTAAAGCAGAGATCCGCGCCAAAACTGAATTTTAATGTTACCCGTATTATCTTGGACAGTTCAGTCTAGATTTTGAGTCATGAACAAGTTGTTCCTCAGTTAAAGATTCATAAACGTCATACAGTAATATTTTGGAGACGATGATCATTACCCATTATTACTACACATAACAATAACAAGACAAATGATGAGACCAATGCATCTGCTGATTATGATACATTTGACTTCACTAAGACAAGAAAACGCGTGGAAAATATGATTTCAGCAAAAACTGTTGAAAAAATAAGAAATATGGAGCATAGGGGGTGTTTCTTGAAGGAAAACCCAGAATCCAGTTTCACAATGAAAGAGAGCTTTGATGAAAACAACTGGGCAAAATACTATATATAAACGTACTGACATTAATACAATGTACATTTTTTCAGTTGCTTTGATTAAGTGACACAGTATGAGTATTCATAGATGGTGCATCATCATCCACATAGAACATGACCCCAGTATGTCAGCAAATTAGACAATGAAGAAAATATTTTTTTAAATTAGCATTTTTGTAAATAAATACAGTGATGTGAGTCTTACTGGTTCAAAAGGTATGATACATATAACATAAATTAAAAAAAAAAGATTAATAGGTACAGTCTGACACATTTAGGGAATGACACAAACACCTATTTACTTTAACACCTAGTTCATTTGATTAGGTCTTATTTGTCTTACCAGGATAAGCAACATGAAAATTGATTAATTGATGGTTCATTAGATAATCATTGTTTTGTCTTTCTAATCAGAAATACATTGATTTTAGAACTAGATTCTAACTAGATTCTTGATTGAACATTAGCAGCTGAAGCCATTACAGACACATTACTATAAATCTATACGTTTTCATCCTTTTTATTCTCTAAAAGCAACTCTGCACTATTCCAATGATAAAAAAAAGTTAAAACTCAAAAAATGGATTTAAAAAAACTTAAAGAATTCAGGAGTCACAGTTTGACAACAGCTTTTAGATTTTTAGAAACTAATGTTTGATGGTAGAAGCAAGTTAAAGATGAATGAAGTGCCTGACTTTGCCTGTCTGACATTGGTTGTTTAAAATAATGATAGTTAGATTAAAAAAAATAAATAAATAAATAAAAAAACTGAAACTGCAAAATATAATGGGACAAGAAAAGGGAAAGGACTGGACATACAATGAGGAGATGGTGTTGAGAGCGATGGCTGAAGGGAGGGAAAAAGAAACAGAACAGGAGGTGGTACAGAGGGGATTTAGGGAGAGGGATATGGAGGATGGGGTGAGGGAAGACGAGGGAGGTGAGCGGGGTCAGACAGCGGGAGGAAGCTAATGTCTTTATTTCCTGGTGAGGTGGGATCTTGCATTTACCCCTGAGGTCAGTGGTCATGGACAGGGTCACTGGGGGTGCTGTGAGGGGGGTATCTCAATGCAGAAGAAAAGAGACAATATCTATATAACAAAAAAGAAGTAGAAGGAACAAGAACAAGAGACAGAGTAATGGGGGAAGGAGAGGAAAAGAAAGAAGAAGAAGACCTACTTTCAGTCAGGAGGGGAATGTGCAAAGGTGGAAAGGTTGTGAGAGGTTGAGAAGGTGAGAGTACTCAAGGGAGAGAGGGAACACACACACACACACACACACACACATATAGTGTACACATGGAATAATTCTCGATCTGGATGATAACTGTATCTGGTGTGTGGTTCATGTCTGAGGATGTCTGTGTTTGTGTGAGTATCTGCATTTGTCTGCACATTTCACAATATGTATGCGTGTGTGTATTTTCTTTATCTAAGTATTATGTGTTGAATGTGTATTTCGCTCTCTCTAGAGGCCCCCCAACAATGCAGCTGACAGATAAATACAAACTGACTGAATGTATGACTCTTTCTCTGGAGTATTGTTAGTAGTTATCCCTTTGAACCGCTTGACTTACTGCCTTTCATTGATGTAAATCACACTTGTCAAATACGATGTGATAAAGTTCCAGTCTCCTCCAGTCCCTGAGGCTTTCTAGCTTTTATTCTGACATGTAACTGCATTACCAACAATCATATGAATTAGCTTTGACAAACATGGAAACATATTACGGAGATTAAATCTCAATCTTTATTGTTCCTCGAGGGTATTGTTGTATATTTAGACCTATGTAACTGCTCAGCTTGGTGCCTTTTCTAAATCTATCTGCACATTTAACACTAATGTAAATATATATATATATATTTCATGAATCGATAATTTGACATTTTTGTTGCTTTCTTTTAGCATCATTATTTGATACCTATTTATAGAAGTAGTAGTCCTGGTGTGTGTGTGTGTGTGTGTGTGTGTGTGTGTGTGTGAATAAAGTATTCCCCTGATCCCTCTCCTGTCAGATTTGATGCTGACAGTAGCCTCTTCCAGCTAATTAATGACAGCTTTGAAACTGGGACTCTAGCTCTTTCTCACACACAAACACACACACACTGAAACACAAAAAATATGTGAATGTGAATTGAGACCTGGAGGAAATTCATACATATACAGATAGTAACTTACAAACTTAAAGGCATATACTGCACAAGAGTATTTTCCAGTGTGATCATATCAAGCCATTATTTGGACAACATGATGTTCTTTTACTGTATTGGTACTGTATTATGGAACTTTTCAAGAGATGTATTGAAATAGTTGTTTAGCCAAACATTGAAGAATACACTGTGCAGCTGCAAAAATAGCAGCAGAGTAGTAACATTAACAGCTTTAGGGGAAAAACACAGGTCAGAGAGACATGCATTATGCTTCGTGGGTGTTTTGTGACGTTTCCATGGATGTTTTAATACATAATTCCTACGTGAAAATAAATCACTGTTGACAATCTCAAATTTAAGATGACCACAGCCACTATTCTTTATTTAGAACAAAATCAAGTGTGATATTACAAAAGAAAGGTCACTTTTAATTCAGTGGGCTATGGTGCATTCAATATGTTTAGTATTATTGTCACAAAATAGCACACATCACCACGTTGCCTTAAACGTTAAGGATATGGTACAACGCTGCTGGTGATGAACGCTTCCTTAGAGGAGAGAGTTGCCTTCTCTGGACATCTGTCTGGAGCTTCTGATGCTTGTATGTGTGTGATAGTGAGCCTGTGTGATAGTGTTTCTGTGAGTTTGTTTAAGTGCACAAGTGCTTGTTTTTGTATGTGTGTCTATTTATGTATTTCTGTGTGGACATATGCAGAAAAAACTGTGTATCTCGGTCAGTGATATGATTCATGAAAATAGCACGCTGACTGGAGTCACACTGAGAGAGAACAGTCTGTTCTCCAAAAATACCTCATCTGACTAATATCATGGCAGGAGAGAGTGCGTATACACACACACACACACACACACACATTTACACACATTTACCCAAAATCCGATGTGGGCTTGGATATAAACTCCTTTATATAATTTGTAGTTCCAATGCAAATATGTTGGCTTTCGTTCTAGACATATAGTAGTTAAGTCCTTCAGATCTTATGTATCTCACATAAAATTTTAACGTAATTAATGTTTTGGTTTTTGGTGCAAATGAATAGTGGATTTCAGTCATAAAATGCTTTAAGGTCATGAAGCTATTTCCACTCTAGTCCATTTTTTTCATTACCTTTTAACTCTTTAATTCTGTATGTTTGGCATCGACGTGTGTGACAGAATGTGACCTAAGACTATAAATAACATTTACAGCACCAGTTCACTTTTAGACCCTCTATTGCTGTCCAGTTCTAGTTATTCCTGTCTAACCTCTGGATGACTGTGATATAGAAGGTTAAATATATCCCTTTACCTAAAAGGCTGGGAAACGACCAACAAAGGCACGGTGTTGATGAACACACCTCTTCGTTTAATTTGGTGAATGTGGCCTATTTCCACTTCCAACAGCTGCTCCTACCATGCAGCAACCACCATAGCTGAATGATAAAGTCAATGCAAAACTACTCCACAGCTAAAGTTCTTCTAATTTCCATTGTTGATTGGTTACCATTGCTGGTAAGGAAGGAAGTTGTGGCTGTACTGCAGTATACTCAAAAGGTCAATATCAGTTTTTAAACTACAATTTAAAGTAAATAATTTTATTCAGAACAAATCAGGACCTATAATAAAGTTCCCTATTTTCCGTCAAAATTTTAAATTTGGAAGTGTCCCTTTATAAACTTATATGAGACACTTTGTCCATGTTTTCCCAGTCTTTGGTTCCTGCTCGTTTCTGGAGGGATGGGGTGACTCAGCAGATTATCATGCTGGCTATAGTCAATTTGTAAACCATATTTGGGTCTAATGAGTTTCTGTTCTTTTCAGTCATGGTGTCATCTGTATCAAAGTGTGACTTGGCAGGATATAAAATATGGCTCTGGTCTGAGTTTTCCTTTAAACCAATATTACTGTTTTGTTCTAGAGTAATACTTGTCCCTGGTCTCAGTACTGGACATCTGTATGACAGAATGTGATTCAGTCAGCTATAAATATGAATGGCCTTTCTGCTTGGCCAGCCACGCGGATTAGCAACTCTTCCTGCTTTTCCACTGGGCTCAAAACACACTGCAGCAAGCACTCACACACAGACACACACACACACACACACACACACACACCAACAACCCTCACACACTCATTTTGACTCGCCAATGCTCACTATCACAAACATACTCACACACACTGGTAGAGAGATGCTGTGTGCGAGAATGGTGAGATGCGGCTGAGATTGTCTTGTCTAGAGCATACCGAAAACAGTGATTTACCTTCTCTATTCCTCTCCTGCTTCTCTGTTGAAATCACCTTCTGTATCCATTCTTTTCTCTTTCCACACATCTATGTATATTTTGTTTGAACCAGACAAACTTTGCCAGAGTCAAAGAACTCAGAGGCAAATGGAAAAACACCAATTCATTGACATTGGTGAATGGTTTTATCCCACTGCTACATGTCAGAAAGACGTAGTGGAGCTATTTGTGTTACATGCTCTCACACCACATTACTGGTAAACTCTGGTCATTTTGTGCATACGATTACATACAAAAAAAGCTGTAAGTGCCTTTTGACAAAATATCTTATCTTAACTCAATGTCCACTTTCCAGCTATTTCCCTCACGCACATCGTGCCATCAGTATTATAGTTGGGAGTGTGACACTATAACAGAATAACAGTTGATTATATAAGGAATAGGATGTTGTAAGGAGACTGACAGAGATTATTCAAAGGTGATCTTTCGTGTCACATGTGAACGGTCCACTTGATCCTTCTGCGGTCAACCACTGACCTCTGGCCTATGGTAACTATCAAATGACAAAGCCCTGCAGTGGCCATAGGAATTCTGGCTCTTGTCTATTAGGAGCTAAATAACAACTTTTGTGATGTAATAGTTGTTGAGTGACACAGACAAAGGTGGTGCATTGGGGTGAATGGGTGAGTCAACAAAATGTGAGATTCTGCTGTGTGTTTCCCCATTTTATTTATTATTTTTTTTTTTTATTAACAATCAATGTGTTTCCTTAATGTTTTAGCTTATACGATGATGGACCCCAGTGTTAACAAAGAAGTAATTTTAACCTGATGATCATTTCCTAACTGTAGTCATGTGTGTGTGTGATTATACCTAACCAAGCTTCAACCATATCATTGTCAGATCACAGAACCAAATAAAAACATTTACACTCATCAGCATTTTATTATCAACACCTGTACACCTGTTTATTCATGCATGTGGAAGGCATAAAATCAGGTCAGGAGGATGTTCACATCAAACATCAGAATGGCAAAGAATGTGATCTCAGTGACTTTGACTGACCTGCATGATTGTTGGTGCCAGACGGGCTGGTTTGAGTATTTCTGAAACTGCTGGTCTCCCAGGATTTTCACATACAACAGTTTTTTAGAGTTTACTCAGTTGGTGCGAAAAAACAAAAAGCATCCAGTGAGAGGCAGCTGCAGATGGAAATGCCCTGTTAATGAGAGAGGTCAGGGGAGAATTGCCAGACTGGTTTGAGCTGACAGAAAGGCTACAGTAACTCAGATAATCACTCTGTACAACTGTGGCGAGCAGAACATCAAACCTTGAGGGTGATGGGCTACAACAGCATGAGACCACAGCAGGTTCAACTACTGAGTCTGCAGTGGGTACAGGCTCACCAAAACTGGACAGTTGAAGAAAAAAACGTAGCCTGATGAATCTTGATTTCTGCTGAGGCACGCAGATGGTAGGGTCAGAATTGGGCATTAACACCATGAATACATGGACCCAACCTGTCTTGTGTCAACAGTTCAGGCTGCTGCTGGTGGTGTAATGGTGTGGAGAATGTTTTTTGGCACAACTTAGGCCCTTTAATACCAATCAATCATTGTTCAAAGGCCACAGCCTAACTATTACATAGTATTGTTGCTGGCCATGTGCATCCCTTTACGGCCACAGTTTATCCATCTTCTAATGGCTACTTTCAGCATGATAATGCACCATGTCTCAAAGCAAAAGTAGTCTCAAACTGGTTTCATGAGCATGACAATGAGTTTAGTGTACTTCAGCGGCCTCCGCAGTCACCAGATCTAAATCCAATACAACACTTTTGAGATGTGATAGAACGTGAGATTCATAGCACAAATGTGTAGCAGAGAAATCTGCAGAAATTGAATATAATCATGTCAACATGGACGAGAATGTTTACAACATCTTGTTGAATCCATGCCATGAAGAACTGAGGCTGCTTTAAGAGCATAGGGAGGCCCTAACCAGTATTAGTATAGTGTTGGCTCTCCTTGTCCTCTTCACTACTCTTTTTTGTTTTTGTTGTTCTAAAAAAGCTCTGTTTTTGTTCATAACAAGCTCATAACAAGAGAAAAGTATTTGCCACTACAGGGACCTTGCACCATTACCACCTATAGAAACAGCTGTGCTGTGTAAAAGTAAACTGAAAAAGGCTCGATCATTGTTAATATTATCATACTGTCCCTTGTGAGTGTCACTTGTAGATAAAGGGCACCTGCATATGTAATCTCCTGCGGTACACTTGAGATGTCTAATGTACAGCGTATAAGATAATGTAAAGCATGCTGATGATTTCAGAAACTTTAAGTCATAATGACATTATTTAATGGCAGACTTTTACAACACATGTGGCAAATTGTAATTCAAAGCTTGTTGACCTCATTGTACTCATGTGTGTTCTATGACAGATCTATACTTGTCATTGGTACTATACTGTTTGTTAATACACGTGATTAAGTCAGTATGATCTGGTTTCAATGAAAATACTAAGGCTGGTACATGATACTTAAAGAAGGAGAGAAGCGCATCATGAGCGCCTTGGATTACCACGCACACACCACTAGACACACACGCACACTGTCACACCAGACAGCCACTTTACTCTTGATGACCAGGGGACATTTAAAAAGGGTCTTGATTGAATTAAGGCTGTCATGTCTTCTTATCACCGGATTGAAGGTATCAATATATTTGTATTTGCTAGTGTTATTAATAGCACTCAAGAGGCAACAAGACACCGTGGAATGGATTGACAAAACAGATCCTTGGGCTTTTAATAGAAGGGGATGGAAAACTATGGTCAACAAGCAGATATAGAATGAGGGAGGAAACTCATGACACCAACACTACAGTTCAAGAACAAGTTGGAGGTGAGAGAGGGGGTGAAGAGAACTTTATAAGATCTTGGTATGATGTAATATAACAGCTATCTGCCAAGTTGCTATATATATATATATATATATATATATATATATATATAATTTACATTTTATGTCTGTACATATTTTTACATTTGTATATATTTAGTATGGTTATTGTCCTATTTCTTTTTTCTTTTTCTATTGTCTTGTTTGTTGAGCACCAACGACACCAAAATAATTTTTTTTGTAAGTTTTAAAAACTAACTTGGCAATAAAAAATGTAAAAAAAAATCTGATTCTGATAACATATCAAAATGTATATTCATTTATATACATATACTGTATGCATAATTGTTGGTTTAAGTTGATTTAAGTTTGGCCCTGGGTTATGGAAAATATTCTGTCACAGGGTAGTAACAGTTTCTCATATTAGACAGAAGCGTCTGTGATAATCAGTTTAAAACAGACAAACAGCCAAAACTAGGGCAGACTTAACACACACACACACACACACACACACACACACAAACACACACATGCGCACACACAGACACACAAACACACACACACACACACACACACACACACACACACACTGGGTTTCCATCTCTTCAGGGGACATTATTAACTAACAGTCATTTCCTGGTGACCTATCCTAACCTTACCATAACCAACCAAGTGATTGAATATCATAGTCATAGAATAGTAATGAAATATTTCTCAAGCCATCCTGGTTGAGTGGTTACTCGACTACAAAATCTGCAAAGAAAGTACTGGAGATTTGCCAATGGACAGCTTCACTAAATCTCAGCTTTCAAACTTTTACACAACACATCAAAATGGTTAATTGTAAACAAAAAAGATGATCATCAAACACACAGAAGCATCTATTTACGCTAATTCTATGAGAAACACCAGGCAATGTCCTATCTATCTTTAGTAATTCCATGAATACAGTGCTGAGGGGCAAAACATGCTGTCCTCCTGCTAATGAAGCTTTCAGCTCTGTGCCACAACCACACAATGACAGCTGGCAGGGGAGGGGCAGGAACTACACGCCATGAAATAAGAGGGGGTAAAAATTGATTAGCAATTTTCATTTGCGCTAAGCTAAACAAAAGAAGGCTGCTGCCCTACTCTGCATATCATCATGGGGTGGGAGAGGAGGAGGGTGGGTAATGTTGATGGTGTTGGGGTGAGATGGGAAGTGATCTTTCAGAGCTCAAGGCATCTATTGTTTAGTTAGAGAGGATGTGGGTGTGTGGGGGCAGAGGGATGGGGGCAATAGGGGATTTGGGACAGGGAAAGAAGGCGACTGAAATGAGGAAAACAGTGACAAGAAGGGAAACAGGAGAGATGTTGAGGACAGAGAAAAAAGAAAGGGGTAAAAGTGAAGGAGAAGAGACAGAAAGAGGGGAATGATAAGGAGAGAGGTGGGGAGAGGAGGACGTGGGGTTACATAGAGGGACAAAGAAGGATGGGGGCAATGGAACAGGGACGGATATGGAGGAGAGGGTTAAAAGAATGAGGTTAGAGATGAAAGATAAAAAAGTAAGAGGACGATAGAGGGGAGGAGAAAGGTGAGAAAAGGGGATGTTTGGGAGTGACGAGGAGTGACCTAATGCAAATGGTCAAAAGAAAAAGAAAGATTTTTTTTTTTGTTTATTTTTATTTGACAGGATGATACCCAACAGATACAGTACAGAGCCTCAGATATAGCTTACAAGTGTATTCTCCTGTGGTGGGGGATGTTGGTGATGTGCAATTGGGAGATAGAGAAAAAAGGCTAAAGCAAAAAGGAAATAGGGTGAGGGAAGACTGGAGGGCTAAAGGTAAAAAGGCATGGGGAGAGAAGAGGGAGAGTGGTGTCCGAGAGTTCATGATAGTGAATGGTCCAATTCTGAAAATGAAAGCTGGGCCAGGACTAAGCCATAGTGCTCTTTGAAAAACAAAAGCAGGCTAAAAAAAAACGGCATCACCACCACTTTTAAGTTATTAAAGCCATTGAGTACAATGGCTTTGACAATAGAGAAATTTGCCAACACTGAGAAATAAAAAACTGCAGTATGTGTGCAGTACTGTGGCCAAGCCATGTTGTAGTTTCCTTGAAGGGTTTTTTGGCATGACCAGGATACATGATGGTTTATTAACGGTGACACTAATGCACCTCTCTGTATGTGTACGTGCGTGTGTGTGAGTGCGCTTTCAACGGGCTGTCAGTAATCAGTGGCTTAAGCTCATGTGTGCTCGTGCACACATGCACATACACAGACACCGTAATACATGCAAAAAGAAGAGAAAAACAGCAGCTGGTAAGTGAGTGAGAGGGGGGAAAATCAACAACTTTTAACCAAAACACTGTACACAACTCTAAATTTAATTTTCTGCAAGATTAAGCACAATAATGACTAGCTTTATAAAAACCCATAACTAATGGCTTCCAATGAGCCAATCTATAGGCATTGATCTACTCAGTATCTCATAGACTTGCAGCACGAAGCTTATAAATGAAGGAGGGAAGAAGGGGAAAGACAAAAAAAAAGAGAGAGGGCATGATGGAAAAGATGAGACTAGAGGAAGAGAGAGAAGCAGAGGTGGTGAGAGACACAGGTTCACAAAGAAAAGGGCATGGCAAGGATGAGTGGAGAAGGGTAAGAGGAAAAGAGGAGGGTACAGAGATCTTCGTTTGAAAACAGTATAGCCAATGGCCCCATATAATACATAGTACCTGAGTTTGTTTACCATATGTCACAAATGAACAAAGTCCAACAACATGAATGCCTTCAATGAGAATCTTTGTGTGTGATCTTATCCCAATCTAAATTAGTATGCATTGGCTCTCTCTATGTCATCTAGGTTTTTCAACCTGCTTTTAAGTGTGGCACTTTGCAAACCATAGAAATACATTTGCCTTCAGACATGGTGGGATATGTCCTAAGTAGTAGTAGTAGTAGTTTTGAGAATTACCCCACCTTTATTTATTAGTTAGTACTTAGTGCTTTGAATTCTAGATTTGACATCTTATTAAAGGCTCAGTTGCTACCAAATGCACTCATCAGATGTAACAGGGACAGTAACCAAACACTATATTGCACAAATCATTACAATATGTCACTGTTCCTTATGATTAAATTAAATATTATCTATCAAGTGGTTGCACTAATCCTTCAATAGCAGCAGTATCTTTGTGTGTAAAAAGCAGAAAGGAAAGGTACATCCAAACAAAAACAACCCGCTTTGAATTAAAACAATAAAAAAAATTATATTTTTTTAAAGGTTATTAGGGTAATGAGCTATCTAGTGGCATTCTACATGGTTAATCCCACACTTGACAGCTTTTTAGAGGTTTACTGACTAAGAACTAAAGGTGGTGGTATGTGAGGAGAAGGAGGAGGAGGATGGAGTGAAATGAAACAATCCTCTGCTAAAAACGCGCAGAAGCTTAAATCCGGAGAGGGCTTCTTGCGTTAATCCCTATGGATTAAGCTTCTAAATACTCCTATTCAAGCCAATTAATTCATGCATATATCTGGCTCTGGCTCTTTTCATGTCATTTAAGATGATGGAGGGTGACTTCCTGAGAAATCAGGAGGAGGTTGGATATGTATCTACATTAATGCACACAAGGGTCTCTCTTCAGGACCATGTGGCTATGCACATCCTGATGCAACACACACACACACACACACTACAGTGCAGAGATATACATTGAGATTTTAATGGGGAAGTAATAGTGTGAGGACTGAGAGGGGCCTCCAAAAGTTGACTGACGTATTCTGACAGCTGAATACTAATCATGAGATCAACCTCTGGCTAAATCTACAGGATCTCACTGGGGCTTCTGGCTGGGAGAAGCATAAAAAGGATTAGCAGTAAATACAGAAGACTGAAAGAGAACAGAGAGACACCAGTGGACAGACTCTACAACTTGAAACAAAAGGTTGAGAAGAACAAAAAAATGGAGCTATGAATGGAAAGGGACAAGAGACAGAGGATAACTAAACTACCCTAAAATTATAAAAATGATTTTGGCTTTCTCAAAACAAGCAAAACAAGCACAAACACCTGAAAAGACACTCTAAAGGGCAGAAGAAAGTGGCATCACTGCAGGTGCATGGACAGTTGTGCTAAGATCTTAAAGCATCAGTGCATCACTGTCCTTTTTTTTTTTGGATCTCCTGATATAGTAGAGTACTGGACTAAAGAACAAAAACTAAACAAGTAAAGTTACATATTAAATTCCAACAAGCCCTCCAAATTAAATGACCAGATGCAAACAGTTACAATTCACTGTTAAAACATTTAGGCACAAAAACTACTTGGTTAGGTTTAGGGATCTAGGGATCATAGTTTGGATTATAACTTTGTTAAGGTTAGAGAAACGTGATGTGGGTTAAAGTTACTACTACCTTAAAGTTTGGCCACCTGCATCGACATGGCTAGAATAATAACCATTGGGGTTAAGCAGGGTGTTTGATGGTTGGCATCTGTTGCTCAATTAGGTTACTATATGTTGTTTTTGACTGACAACTGAAATTATAACCTATTGTGTCATTTTTGTTGGGTGGAAAGTCTTGTAAATTCTCATTTAGTAGGTTTCTACATTAACTGTCATTAATGATATGCTGTTCATAATGATATCATCAGACCCTGTAGTGGATTACAGTATGAAGCCTAAAGTCTCTGATTACCAATGTGTGTGTGTGTGTGTGTGTGTGTGGCTGGCAGGCAGCAACCACTGCAAAGAGTATTAATAGGAACTCACATCACCCAGGCTTCCAGATAAATAGAAGCTCACATCAGGCCCCAGCCTATGGTCATCTTACATCCTCCAGACGATATTCAAGCCCCGAGTGTAATGGTATACAGTAATCTGATTACCAAAAATGTAACTAAAGTAACCACAGACTGACAGAGAAAAGGGTTACAAAATAAACAAATGTGCAGTAATGAAATCAAAACATAATTTTCTACCTAGACTGTGCAACACTAAGATAGGTACAGAAAATGATGAATAAAGCTCATAGCTGAAACTGCTTTGTGCAAAGACTCAGCAAACAGGATCCAACCACATACAGTTATATAACCAAACAAACTGGTGGAAACATGTGAGATTAATAAAGATGTGTCATTGGCTTCCCACTGACAGAAGATATTACTGTTGGTGGGAACCGCTGTGAAAATGTTGACTTGTTTCGGAGCCTGCACTACCGACAGCTGCAGAATCAGCACCTTGGAGTCCTGACTAAACCTGTATTATATAAAACTGAGCCTCTGGTCTGATTAGCTGGCAGGGTCCATTACGTGTTATTTCATATACGTGAACATCTAAATGGTAAAACATGGCGAGTTTACTGACAAAATGGAAACAAATTGACATCAGCACATTAGCATGAGTTCACCTATGAATGTATGATAATTTCATTATATATATCTGGTAATAATTCAGTGTCGTGCTGAATTAAAATACAGCATAGTGGGCGTTTACAAACAGAGTTCAAACCTGCAAGTCCTGGTTGAAGGACAATATCCTTTCTGCATATACTGTATGCCAACACAATGTCCAAGGTATTTAGACCAGGAAAACCAGCTGCTTATAATCAGCAAAACCAAATAACTAGGTTTTACATCATTAAATCCCTCAGGGATATTCATGTTCTGCATTTGACCCATATTTAGGAGCAGTTGGCCGGGCACATGGCGCAACACCCAGAGACCAACTCCACTTGTGAGTTTAGGTCAGTGCCTTGATCATGGTAAGGGTGTCCCTAATAGCAAACAGTCTGGTAAGTGGGGAACCAGTGCACCCAAAGGAAAACAATGCAAATATAGAGAGAACATGAGAGAGAGAACCACTAAGCTCCCAGTCGGCTTCTAGGCAACTAGGTGAGGTGCTACCAACTCAAAATACCAAACATAGCTTAAATCAAATAAACCAGCACTATAAACGTGAACAAAAAACTAATAATAATACAATGTGACAAGAACATGTTACCATCCTATTTAGTGACACACAACTAAGATGACGGTAACTAACACAAAATGCATACTGACAATTTTCTTATTATGAAGAGTAAGTAAAGTAGTGCACATTTAAGAACAGCAAGACTTCAGATCTTTGAAATATTAAAATATATATATAAAAAAAGGAATCAATAAACAAAGACTATATTGTTTCCACTAAAAGATGTACAGTAGGCTATCGTTAAGTATTGCAACTTGTTCTGTTGGTGTTATTCAAATCAGAAAAGCCGCTTATATCAACAGTATGACTTAATCGCACTGCTCCTCTTACCTGATATTCTTCTACCCAGGTAACTGCTGTAAGGTGTACTCAGGCCTCAGATACTGTAATGAGGTTAAATGAAAAATTATTGTAACTTTTTGTCAGAGCTACATATACTGCAACAAATGAAAAAAAATGGACACCCATGGCAGGACACAGTACAGGACTGACCAGCAGCACCTCAAGGGAATAGATCTGAACACCTTTTAAGAATACGGTTATGAATGGAAAACATCTCAGTCTTAAAATTTCTCCGCTACTCTCAGTCCTAGGCTCTGTCCCTCCTTATTCTCCAATTCTCTCTTTCTTTTAACACTGACCCTGACTCTCTTTCACTCTGATCTGACATCAGCTTCTCTGATTGGCCAACCCAGCCTGTGCACTAACCAGTGACATGCTTTAATTATTGAACGGCTGACCTCAATTGGTTGGCTGCAACAGTCAAAAAAAACATTGCACCACACACAAACACACTGCCTGTACTTGCACTGACACACACAAACACACGCATACGGAGATAAACATTTGCACACCATGCTCTCACACTCACAATCACACTACATACTGCACACTTACATGCTCACCCTGGGGACAGTTTCTAAAGTCTAAATATATACCGTGGACAACATCAACTCTGCCTGTTACTCCTCGCAGTTCATTGTTGCAAAGAGCACATTAGTTAAAAATTATATATTCATACCATGCATGTCATACCACTAGTCTTTTACTGCAATATACATACTATTTCTTATTCAAATATATTAGTTTGTGGAATACATTTCAGGCTAGTAACCTATTTAGCCTAGGTTACCTGTAAAGACGTAAGAGAGAGTATTTTCCTAAGTTAAATTTAGAATTTCGATGCCCCTGTTTATTAAATAGTTATTTAATATGTATTGTTACCATGCAATATACAATTACCACAAGAAGAAACTGTGGTACAACTGAAAATGTGGAAATGGAATAAAACTCTAACACGGAAAGTAGAAATCTCAAGAGCTGGTAAGTATAATATAGATATGGTATCAATATGGTTATCATCATTATATATATATATATATATAGTCTTACAAGTATTACCTTTAAAGGTATAAATAATTAAAATAATCAACATAATATATGACAGGAGACTGATGTTCATTGGAAACCTGAATCCTGTGATATGCCTGTCATAACTAGTGCTGCAGGAAAGAGAAATGATAGACATCCTTTGGTATGCTATCTATGCACTTAGTATGCTATAATTTGATATCTGAATATATCTTCAAGAGTATGATCTCTGCCACACTTGTCTCCCTATAAATGATCAAACGCAGTAGATGATACTGGAAATATGATATACATGTTGCCTCATAAGACATGATGCAACCCAGAGATTTTTAGATTAGGGTGTGATGATATCCTACCTGAAGTATGTCATGCATTTCCACTGGTTGCACTTCATAGTAAATGTGAAAGGAGAAGGTATTTCACCCACCTGCCAACGTCATGATGTCAGCTGTTTGGAACTTAATGCCATAAAATGGCACACGTCTTCAGTAATGACATACATCTCCAGAACGCCTTCAGAAACATGAGTGACATGTTAACTCTCATTATATTTTGATGAGTGCAACCCAACTGGGCTCCATGGCATGCTCTGTGGCTTGTGGCCTATGATTAGTTTCAAATAGTTCAATGGGTCACACCATTTGGCTCTGATCCCTAGACCACACAACCCACAAGCCCATTTCATTGTAGCTGAGTTAGTTTAGCAGATATTTATTCTTTAAACTTGTAGATTACTGAGTAAAATAATCAGTTAATAACTCATTTCCAGGCTACTAAACATTGTATTAACTATTATTTAGTATTGCATCCAGTAGTAGTGTAGTTTTAGTTGTATAAGACTACAGGTTAAACAGATTGTTCATAGTTTTATTATAAATGCACTATAGACTTTTCTTCATAGTAACAGGTGGTTTTAGTGCTCCTCCATTATGCGCAACCCCAATAAAATCTATAATATATATTCAGGAGTATAATAACTTTTTTACTATTGTCAATTTATCCCTCAATGTCTAATGCTGCATATTTCACAATCAAAATAAACAACTAAACAAGACACATTAAGCATTCTATGTTGACACATATACACAAACAAACTAGTGCGATCAAACAGAGCTATCAACATGTAGCTTCATGCATGCATGCGTGTGTCTATGAAGTTTGGCACTGTGTTTCTTTGGTCCATAGGGTGTTTTGTATTTGCCATAATCCCCTGTCAGCAACACTTAGGCAGGCAGACAATAGCAGAGAAGATCAGCAGCCAAACCCCCTTCACTGTGAGCTTGGCAGGTCAGCGTGCAAGCAGCAGGTTACACACACACACACAGACACACACAGACACACACACACATACACACACACACACACAAACACACAAACATTCAAACAACTAAACAAACAGTACTGTACATGCACAATCATGCAACACTCACGCACACAAAACACACATGTCCCGCTGAGATGCACGGTACTCACACCGTCTCCCGGCTCTCTTCAAAGAGTTGTGGTGCAGTTCTCAAGGACACGGCTGTTTGACATCTCCTCTCTATCTCTCTCTCCTCTCACTCTGGCATACTCTCTCTGCCTATCTCATACTCTCATTTGGTTCTTGGTTGCAGGACGCTGCCACAACAGATGCAAGTGTATCGCTTTCTCTTTTCCTCTTTACTCCTTCCTCTCCCCTTCTCTCTGTTCTCCTCTCTGCTCTCGGTCTGCAGCTGAGAGGCAAAGCTCATACTCTAAGCTATGAAGCAGGGCTTCTCTCTTTTCTCAAGTGGCTCGTAGTATGAGAACAGGGAAGTGAGAGAAAGAGGAAGGGAGGGAGAAAGAGGAGGAAGGAGTGCTGGGCACACTGACCAAACTGATGTGCCACTCCAGGACTCCAGGACACCAGCGTTCTGCAGACAGTCAGCTGGAGCCCTACTGCAGGAAAAACAGCTTTACTGTAAAGCAGCAGCGGCAGATGTGGTGGAAGCATCACAAATGTTTCAGTCATGCAAAACAGATAGATGGCCAGACAAACATTGCATTGCATTACAGACTATATGCTGTATCCTTGAAAATATTTCACTGATTTTAGAAAAATAAGGTTAGGTAAATAAGTAAGGTTGTCATACATACATCACACAGTAGATTTTGTCCTAAAAACAGACAATATAGGATTAGGAGAGGAAGGAAAGAAGAGAAGAGAAGAGAAGAGAAGAGAAGAGAAGAGAAGAGAAGAGAAGAGAAGAGAAGAGAAGAGAAGAGAAGAGAAGAGAAGAGAAGAGAAGAGAAGAGAAGAGAAGAGAAGAGAAGAGAAGAGAAGAGAAGAGAAGAGAAGAGAAGACGAGTGGGGAGCGTAGAAAAGAGGAAGTCTAAGTATTCCCCAAAGCTTTGCTGTCTTATCTGAAAAATGGTCCCTGTAGGCCCAATCCAGAAAGAGGCAACACAAACAAACAAAGAGAGCAGAAACAAACATCTATTTATGGAGGAGGGGGTCCAATTTCCCAACCACATTTGCTAGCAGCTTTTTTGACAATGTTACTAATTCAGCGGTTTAAAAGTAACAACTAAGAGAGGAGAGGAGAGGAGAGGAGAGGAGAGGAGAGGAGAGGAGAGGAGAGGAGAGGAGAGGAGAGGAGAGGAGAGGAGAGGAGAGGAGAGGAGAGGAGAGGAGAGGAGAGGAGAGGAGAGGAGAGGAGAGGAGGAATAACTTTTTTTTATCAGGAATAGTGTAGCTCTATTTGCCCCAAGGAAAGCCATGGCACTAATGCATTGATAAAGAAGCAGCATTGATTACTTATGGAAATGCACCACATCAGCAGTGGCTTATCACTCATGGGATCAATCAGGTTAGTTTTAATTATAGAGAGATCACCACACTGAATTTTTTTCAGACATTGTTAAAATAGCAGAAGTCCACACAAAAACACAATAATACATAATGTGGACGACTTAATTTTGAGTATATGTTTAATTATGATTCACATATGCTGAGCATCTTAGGACCTTTGCTTACACAAAAGTATTTTCTTTTCTTATCAGAACAACATTTAGTTCATTTGTCACATGAAGACTGTACATATGTCATGCACAATCATTGTGTAACTGAGTCCATTGTATTATTATACTTCTCAAATTGTGTTTTTTTTTCCAAATATTTTGAGCCTCTCACATGTCAGTATGGAGGTACGTATACAATCAGTAATGTAGATGTGTATGTGTATGTGTATTCATGACTATACACATCAGGAGAAGTTGTTACAATTCAGAGATCTGCGGTATTTCTTAAGAGATAAAGTAAAAGTGAGGAATGTTGATAACGAATAATAAGGCTACTACATTTGTTATACAAAGAATATACATTTTTGATTTGCACAATATTACCTTGATTGGTGAAGGATGAAAGTTGGCTAGACGGGAGGTCACATGACATAATATTTGATCCTGAGTGGAAGAATTGTGACGAAGATGAAGTTAAGCAACAACAAAGGAAATGAAGGAGGTGAGGGACAGAAGGAGGACAGGACATGGAGAGGGGAAGATGATAAAAGCAGTGACATAGAGGAAGAGGAGGGAACGAGGGTGGAGGGCAAGGACAGGGGTGAAGGGTGTAACTCACTCCTGTCCCCTTCACCAGCGCCCAGTCCTAATTTACCCAGAACAATCAATCAGATCAGGAGGCAGACACTGATAGAGGACTACCATGCAACAGGATCCACCACGCACACACTCACACACACACTGAGAGAGATGGAGGACTTGCATGCAACAGGATCTATTCACACACACATACTTTTATGCTGACTAGCAGGAAAAAGTTTGCAGCTCATATCTGTAGCCTCTGCACTGACTTCTACCAACTAGGCTGCACTGTGCACCAAAGTCACCGTGGCTCTGTGGGGTCACAATGGGAGGTCAGGGCCCATGAGATGGAGCGAGCATGAAGGGAAGTGAACAGGAGTGAGAGAGCAAGAGGGTGAGAGAGAGAGAGGGGGGGACAGCAGCTAACAATAGTGGAAGAGAAAAGAGACAGAGAAAAAAAGCACTGCGTGAAAAACAGAGGACAGAAACGATGAACAAGAGGACAAAGTGATCGCTCTCTGCCATGCTCTCAGCAAAAGATGAATGCACCAACACACAGAGGGAAAGAATTAAAGAGCAACAAAAAAAGTGGTGGAGTGACGCCAGCTCAGATACAGCCGACACAGGTATTGTAAAACAAACACACACAGATGAGAGAAGCCAGGAGATCAGTGTGAACACAGAAGTTTGTCCATACCTCTTCAAGGGCTCCTGGCCTTCTATATGTCCCCCAGGGCGACCAATAGAAGTAATAGTGTGTGTGTGCATAGTAGTCGTACGGGCAGGATATTAGTAGCTTGGAAAAGAGCATCTGCTACAGTAAAGTAAAATCTCTACCTTGATATGCTGGGATTCACTGTGTTTGCCAAAGATCACTTTGCATAAGAGATAGACATTAATGAGCCTATATCCCCAGATAAACATTTTATTTAAATCTCCCCTTTATTATTATTTTTAGATTTGGGGTTTACAGCTATGAGTTGTCTTCAGTAGCAGCAGATACATGTCTCCTGAGTTGCCGTTATCAAGATCAAATCATCACAAATCAAAGACATCCCATGAGGACCTGGTTATGAGAGAGTCTCTTACAACTAGGCCACACTGTGACATTAATATGTTTTCTGTATTCTTGGCAGTGGGCTAAGAGGCTACACCAAATATATTTAGAATATGAAATTAAAGTGAAGATAGTTAAACTTTAGGCTGGAAATTGGATTATGTTGATTGAACCACTAACAATATCTGAAATATCCAATTTAGTAGTATTCACATTTAATTGGTAACAGAAAATACTTTTTCCTCCAAATTGGAAAAGCCAGTTTAAAATATTCTGAATCATTATTACATACAGAAATAGACAGTACATGGGAGGGGAAGAAAACACTGCAAAAGTGACTAGCATAGCATTGTTATTGGACTTACTAAAGCATTTCTTTTGTGTCAGCACCTTGGTAAAATTGTGATTGAATTTGAATTTTTTGTATCCTCTTGTCATCATATCATCATTATATTTTATTTTATGAATGTCTTTGTGCTGATACTATCAAGTGAGGACTGTCAAAATGAGATTTACCACTGATGTACAGAATTATGCAGGAATATTTTTCTTGGGTTTACGTTGATATGGCCACAACACGGAACACCACACACCATATTATCTTTACTTCCCAGCACTAATATACTGCAGTGGCCTGGAGAACATATTTCTACAGCGACCAACATGAATCTCAACCCAATAATATCTAGTTGATTGAATTTATGACTAATTTATTAGACTTAAGACTAATTGGAGCAATGCTTTATTTATCCTGTAAATCATCTCAAAGTGCCCCTCTGTTTGTGCATCACACAAGCAAAGGCAGAGCAAGAGAGAGAACGAGAGACAGAGAGAGAGAGAGAGAGAGAGAGAGATTTACACTATCTATTTTAAAGGATGACATATTTAATTTAGGCCCTGCAAAAGAAATTAAAAAGCATAGCTGTTATTAATGAAGATCGAGCACAATGAGTGTGGGCTACACAATAAAACACACACATACACACGTAGAAAGTTTGCATTAAACTTTTTTCTCACACTGATTATAACTTTATAGCCATATTTACCATAATAAGTGCGTAACGGTTAATTAATTTTATTTTAAAAGTATATGCATTGAGTATTTGTATTTAGGCTAGAAAATCATCAGGAATGGAAATCTAATAATTTTTAGGTTTGCAATTTGCTTAGCACTTGAGAAAAAGTTGAAGTTAACTGCAATAATGCTAAAGCCAAATCAAAGTTATAAGGTTTTGATGTGGCAGCAGTGTTAGACTCAAAGTCATGTTTACCTCATCACTGTACAAGTCATTGAGGTTGTAAATTGACTGAACAGAAAAGCAGGCTGTGGTCTTAGTCTTCCCTTAATTTTGTTACAGGTTTGCCAATCTCATGCCATTAAATGTATAGCCTGCATAGCACTTCTATTGATTAACAAATGACAACAGCGTCAATGTGTCGCAATGTGCACTTGAGGTCAGGGACTTATTGCCTGATTTCAACTCTTTCTTCTCGCTCTCTCGCTCCCTCTGTCTTTCCCCCTCTCATCCATTCCTCCTTTCTATCATCCCCTTGCTCTCCTGTCTCTCCTCTCTCCGTCTAAATAGATATTGAAGTTTTCTATTTAAGGCAGATGCTGTTTAACTTACTTGGGGTGGGAAGTGAAAGGCAGGCAGAGGGCCATCCATCTCGCTATCCACTTGCTGACATCTTTAAACATTATCGACACCCACTGCCAGCATTAACATGCAAAACCGCACTGCATGTTTGATTTCATTAGCTTATTTTGCACAGGGTTTTCTCTTGCCATGTTGGTGGGATTCTGGCTGCAATTAATGAATTGAATGCACAATTGGCAAATTTTCCAACTTGTCAGAGAAATGTCATTTCTGCATTGCACTAATATGGATGTTAAGTTTTTACAGTCCTTGATTAGATTACATCTAACTCATATCCTTTATCTAAAGGTGGGTTTAAGTGTAAATGCCTTAATTTTTAAATTATGCATTCATTTTTTTCTGGATCTTCATCAGGTGAGAAAGAGAAAAAGAACAGATCTGGTGGGTGTAATCAAACTGGTAAAATATAAGTTAAATTGACATGAATACATTTGGGGTTAAGATGGTTGAATGGCTTGATATATATATACTTCAGCACATGGATAAAACAGGTTGCATGCTGGTAGTATGATGAGCCTATACTGTGTGAAGACTAACACAACTCCATATAGGCTATCCTTAACCCATCATCAACCATCAATCTAGATTCATGCTGGAATTTCCATGTAAGGCATCTATCAGTCTACCAATACCGGGCCGGCCACTACCTGCTGCTCAGCATGCCTACGATAAATTGGTTGTTCAGACCAGATTGCTACCCTCTCAGTCACAAACGAAAAATGATGTTGATTAAACATCTGGGCTAATCAGCTTTTAGATAATGGGTCACTCTTCATCCTCTGTTTGACAGAAAAAATTGTATAGTCTCACTAGTTGGTTTAACGGATCTTTTAAAGGTGGTTTATGGGGAATTTTTTTATTTTTTTTTTGTGCTACTGTGTCAAGGGTAAGTGGCAGCACTGTATCCAGCTGTCTTAATCATACACTGTACTGTATATAAAATAGATGTAGCAAAATGTGATGATATGCATTGGAGCTGGACTGAAGCCCAGAGTTGCTGATTATGGTCGATGATGATTCTGATTGGAGCCAGGACTTTCCAAGTAAGGAGTGCGGGGTTTCACGGCCGACTACCTCGGAATAAAGCAAACACAAGCTTACTTGAAATATGGAGCAGTGAATGCTTGGGATAACTTTAGCTACTTTGGCTAAACTGTGCTAACAGTGCAGGTATCATTATCAAGTAACATTAAACTTACTGAAAATTTGGACAAAAGTCATAATTCAGTGAGTCCCGGAGCCAGGGAGAGCAGCAGGTGAGCCACAACTCACAACTGTCAACAAACAACCACACTGCAGACATCAATGCTACTATGAGTCAGAGTCCACCAACATACTTATTAGATGATCAGAATTTAGAGATTGAGACCAAAAATGATTGAAAAAAGTGACTGACTTGAAAAATGGACTCTTTTTGAATGGGAGTTTTCGTAGCAACATATTTGTAAGTTAGCATGGTTCTCTTGACAAAAAGTCAATGGGATTTTTCCATTAAATTTTGGATTACTGCAAAAGATAAAAGGGTTTATGACACTTGCATGTTTTGTTCAGCAAAATAATCTTCACAAATGAACACCACTTTCATGATTTTTGGAACATAAATGCAATTGCACTAAGTGAGCAGCTAATGTTATAAAAGAACTACACCATGATCGCACGACTTCAACATCACCAGCACTAAACAGCACTTTAAAAAAAACTGCAATTGAAAAATAATATAAATGGATAGTTTGAGTTAGAACAGTTTGCAACAGAGTGAGTATAAACACAGATAGATGCTGTAAAGGCGGACAAGTAAGTAGTTGAGATGGTGTTTCATTTCTGTGACGTTTAATCTCCCTGAAAACACCCGTAGTCACATTTAGCCACTTGTTAGCAGCTGCCTTTTTTTAAAAACACATAAAAAGCTTCTAAATTAACTAGTGGAGGATTTACTGATGTATTTTATGATGTGGAACAAAATGTGAAAATCTCTTAAGCTTATGTTAATCGCAGACCTTATTTCAGGCAACTAACCAAAAACCTGCAGCACTCTATTGGAGGCAGGGGATATGTCAGTGGTATTGCAGTTTAAAGTACTTCTGTGTTGGCCTCAACTTCAAGTCATGGTAGTTGCCATTCGGTTCTAATTCACCCAGTGAAATTCTTCTTGAAAAAGCCAACAGTGTCTTTGCATCTGCGAGGTCAAAGATCTCATTCCGCCACCTAGTGGCCAGGAGCACTTCCAGTTTATCAAGTCTTTTTGTAATGTTATGTAATGTACTTTTTGTATGTGTTTTCCCATTTGCAGCTGTTCTTTGTTTTCCTTCAATGTTTGTGTTTTTAGTATTTGTAGCATTTTTGGACTTAAAGTGTATTTTTCTAATGAGTTAAGATAAATCATAAGCTAATGACAACATAACTTTGATTCTGCGTAGCCACCCTGCCCCCGGGAAATATATTAGAGCAGATATGGAGTTCCAGTGCTAATCCAATTATATATTACTGTACAGTTCCATGTCATTGAATCAAATCAGCTCCACCCATATATTGGTTCATGGTATTAATACGATAAAGTCATTGATATTACAGAATCTTTTTGTAGTTGGAAATCATCTAACATATTCACATCAGTGCACTGCAGTCTGGCAGGCCCAAGTGCCCTACTGTTGTGATTTATTGAAGTTATGTGTTAACTCTGAAAGACATTTATTCCAGGATGCATCTCTAAAGATATTACTGTATATCATTATTAACTTATTTAAAGTTTACTGTAGTAATCCAGCTTCCCGAGGCTGAGGAAACATTTATGTGAAGGCTCATTATTCAACATTGCAAGAGGTCAACTGTAGCAGTGTCCTACTGTAGCACAACACACAACTTCTGGGTGCGAGATGACAAACTTTACAACAAAATAACTCTTTTTAAAATTCTTGGGATTAAGCATTATATGATTTTGGTAAAAAAAAAAATATTTAAAAATCTAGAAATGGATCTTTTCAAATCAGAACTCAAAGGATAGCTTAAAGCTGTTTTTCTTAGTAAAGTCTTCATTGATTTAAATTCCCTATTGTATTTTTATTCACTGTATCTCCATAGGTGACCATGTCAGAACTGAAATGCCCATTATTAAAAAAAAAAGGCTTCTCTCTGTGTATTTGTCTTTGCCCCACACTACCACCACACACACACACACAAACACACAAACACACACACACACACACACTCTGTACACTCTACATGGAGAAAGACACTCGACACCATAGGCTAGGAAGTGGAGTACTGTATCTTTGCTGCCACCTAATGCAGATATCTCACACGCCGTCTCCCAGCACCAGGAGGCTTTACTCCTACTTTGTCTCCAGCTCAGGCTTTGGTATTTTAATCCTGCCGTGTGGGGTTTCAAACACACTCACAGGTCCTGAGCTCTTCAGCACTGCAGCAGGCCTTGGGATTTTGTTTTCCAGGTATGGCAGTGTGTGTGAGGCGTTTGTGATATGCTAATTTAATCATTTTTGTCCACTTCTCCCATTCCTTCTTTGCCTTTCGCACCTATCAATCTAATCACTTCATCGGGATTCCTCGAGCAGGTTGAAAGATGAGAGAGAGAGAGAGAGAGAGATACAGTCTATGTCTGAACAAGTACCACAACAGCAGCCCTTTCTTTCATCTATGAGTGCATCCAGCCTCCCCCAAACACACACGTGTGCACAGGCCCACATCACACACACCTTCTGAATGCTTTTAATTTTAGTGATGGTTCACTTTAATTATTATGAAAATTAAATCAAATGTAATCGGCGGATTAATGCGACCGATGAGATAATTCAGCCGCATGGTGATGAGAGCAGGGTGGATCATCTATAAATCTCTACCAAAACCCTCAGGAGGAGGCAGGCAGGAGGCACCCAGCTCCACAAGCAGGGATGCAGTGGGGTGTGAAGTCAGGTTAGTCTCTTATCTTTTTTTACACATCAGTGTTTAACCATCTTTTATAGGCTGATGAAAATATATTTCAGACAGATTAATACCATGTTAGTAATTTATCCTAACTCAGTGTCTTTAAAAGTAAACGGAAACAGTCACACAAACAAAATAAATTTGCTCTCTTTTCTGTTTATTGGGGCATTCACAGAAATGTTAGTTTTAACCAAATCCATAGCCCAAATGACTGCTCGATTTTAGCATTGCTGATTTCCCACAAGACTAGAGGTAATATTTTATATTTGTACTTACCACCTACAAACACAAATAAATTTAATTAATTTTGGATCCCTTTCTGACCAGCAGGCACTTCACTGAAGTAGACAGAAGGGTAAGTACCTGCTTTGTCCTCAACAGGCCCTCTGGGCTTGTGTATTTTCCTATATGGCAAATAGTACTTTATCCTTTTCTGTCTTCCTCATCATTCTGTTAAAATGAGTAAGTAGACAGTAAAGTAATGTGTACGACTGGCAAAGCTGCTTTTATCAACAATGATCCAACATTGTGTAGTAAATTTGACAGAGCCGTGGAGTGCAGGAAAAAGTTGAAAGGTAAAATGAAGTAAGCAACTGATGGTTTAAACCGGTTGAAACTACATGAGTGCACTCAGTAGAGTGCAGATCTTCAACAGGTGTGTCTGGTGGCATGTGGGTGGTGAAACAGTGTTTTTGTTTAGTCTCAGTTTTCTCACTCAATTTGTTTGAACTGATGAAAAGACAAAGCCTAAGTTTAGCTATAGGTTTATAAGGAAATGTATTATAAAATAAGTTTTAAAAGATTGTGAGTTGCCGCACCCACGAGAGGTCCTTGAACATACAGTCATAAGTGTGCACAAAAATATTATGCTGATGGGTCCAGATACAGACACACACTGACACACACACACGTGATCCCCTCCAGGCTTATGCCTGGCAGAGATAATAAAGATGCATAAAAGGACACCCACACTGAGCTGAGTCCATTCAGATCTGAATTAGACACTAAAATGACAAAAAGCATCATAATTCATGTACAAACACCTTCTGTTAAAATGAGTTTAAGGGTTGTAAAAGCAGAGTCAAAATGTCATCGGGTAATGTTTTTGTAATATTTCAGTGTGGTCTCCTTCTAATCTGAAACAGTCACAGTCTACGCTAACCAATACTCCATTTAGGACACAATGTAAAAACAAAAGCTCAAGTTACGGAGAACATAAAGAACATTAATTATGAACATCAAGAAAAAAAATGAGGATTTCCAATAGACAACATTCAAGCCAGCCATCAAGGTTAACTTCTAGGATTGTCCAGTTCATATCTCCACACTTCTTCTTTTACACCATCTCTTGTCTTTTTCCTTCTTGCCTCTCTCCACCACATTCACTCCCTCAGTTGTCCCTTCCCTCCTCTCCCCCTTCTCTGTCCCCTTAATCACAGAGTGTAAGGGAATTGATAACCTTCTATTACCATATGTTACTCCATGATTAATGTTCTCAGGTCTTTCTTGCTGTTTCTCATTCATAGCTCATGTCATGGCCCATAAACTAATACCTAAAAGAGATCTGCCAGATGATTCCCACTCTAAAAAAAAGGACAAGAGAAAGAGACACTCAGAGGGAAAGATGCAGATACTCATACTTAAGTCTTGTAAAGGGCATGAGGAGAGGCACTACTAGCAGAACTGTAGGACAGTCAAAGATGAAACAAGGTAAAAGAAAGAGGTCTTGGTGCGTTGGCACTGATTGAAATATTTAGTTCCATTTTGTCTGGCAGAGCAGGTGTCAGCGTTATGCCAAATAGAGTTATTAAGGGCATAAATCTGAGGCAAGAGCTGATTTGTCGCACCCATCATGACATATTTATTAGGTACCACCATTTTGTTATGAATCTATTGATAACAAGTGACAAGTATTGTGCTATGTGGATGAAGCTTCCATCAGGGAGCTCTACCCCATCTGAGTTATAAAGCTACAAATACTGTAGCTACATGTTTATTGTAAACCACAGAGTGTCCTCACAAATTAAGTAATATGTGTGCATATGTGTATGTGAGGAGCAGCTGAGGGACAGTGTGTTTTAGCTTAGTAAACCCTGGCAAGCTTAAATCAGTTTCCAGATGGCACACACTTAAACAAATGAACACACACACACGCGCACACACACACACACACACACACACACACACACTGGAGGTTTGAAAAACTCTGGTTCTTGTCCCAAATTCAGCAACAAAACTAGGGTGACATACAAACTAAATTTAAGTTATATACTGTAGGTCTAATCAAACCTGTTTTTCCTCTGCTGTCCCTTCATGCACAGATACTATAGATGAAACACAAATACATGCACCCATCTTCCTTTTCTGTAATCTGTTCATTGTAATGGCTGTCTTCAGTGGTAGATTTGTCTTCCATCTCATGCATATAGAAACGTACATATGCAGTGTAATAAATAATAAATACAAAGTGACACACCATCATATTAACGTGAATGCATAATAGATAAGGTCATAAATTTCATGTTTATTCCTGATGACCACTATGCTCTGGTTAGACAGGAACAATATACACCTCAAGATTCTTGTAGTTAAAGAGGTAAAGAAAGTTATGCCATGTCCACAGAGAGCATACATTATAATTTATTTATTTATTATTATGTTGTCCTCACTGCAGTGTAGCAACTGCAGCTATACAACTAGCTAAACTCTTCCTTATCAATGAAGACGTGAGTCGTAGTAAGCTTTAGTTGCTCTTTACTGTGGCTCTTTCTCTCATTATACAAGGTCAGAGTGAAAACTGTAACAAAAACAAATACAGAATTATCATTTAGCTCTGTAACCCACTTTTCTCATGTAAATAAATGTAAATAAAACGTTTTAGTTACAAACAAATCAAATGCATTTTTTTATGTAAAGAGTACTTTTTAACATTAACTTATGAATTTAACTATGAAGTTATTAACTTACGACGTTGCCTCTGTGGCGTTTACCGTGATGAAACACATGCAGTTGAACACAGAAAGGTAGCTGCGCATATATTCAGGTAGCCTCCTCAACTATTGATCAAAACAACGTAAAAACCCGGAAACTCCCGGTTAGCCTTCAAAATAAAAGATTCTTCAAAATAAGAGTTAATTCAAATTTATGCCTGAAAGGCAACACACTCCCCGTCTGACCTCTGTGAGGTCAACAATTGACCCCCATGAACTATGAGAGTCCCTCAGACTTAAGAAGTAAGACAACTTCTGAGACTGGCCTGAAGAAAGTTTTTGAATGTCCCTGATTTGTGGTCCTCAGTTCCACCTTCCTCACCCTCCCGTCTTCTCCAGGGAAGGTCTTTGTGATCCTAGCCATGGGCCAGTGGTTGCGGGCAGCTTGACTGTCTTTGAGAAGTACAATATCTCCTACTTGCAGGTTTTGGTGAGATTTGATCCATTTCTTGCGGCACTGCAAGGTTGGCAAGTACTCTCGACTCCAACGATTCCAGAATCTGTCGGCAAGAGCCTGTACTTGTCTCCACTGCTTGGTGAGGAGATCTTTATCTGTAAAGTCTCCAGGTGTAGGTGGGACTCCAGTTTTCTGGGTCAGAAGCATTGATGGCGACAGAATGAATGGATCCTCAGGATCATTTGAAACTGGGACTAGTGGCCTTGCATTTATAATAGCTGTCACTTCTGCCATTAGTGTACACAAAACCTCATGGGTTAAGCGAGTGTGATGTTCAAGAAGCATTGCGTCCAGGATTCTTCGGGCCACTCCGATCAGACGTTCCCAAGAACCACCCATGTGTGAGGCATGAGGGGGGTTGAATTCCCATGTGCACCCCTGTTGGTTTAGGTACCTCTGCACTGTGGCGTCTGGTTGGTTTTTGCTCATCCCAAGTTCCCTACATGCTCCTATGAAGTTTGTGCCACAGTCAGATAGTAGTTGTTTTGCAGGTCCTCTTATAGCAAAGAAACGCCTCAAAGCGTTAATACAGCTTGAAGTGTCCATTGACTCAATGACCTCAATGTGAACAGCTCTGGAGCTCATACAGCAGAACATCATAGCCCACCGCTTGCTCTCAGCTTGTCCTCCTCTCGTGCGTCTGGAGGTAATACCCCAAGGTCCAAAGACATCCAACCCCACATATGTAAATGGAGGGCAGGTTTGAAGGCGTTCTGGGGGCAAATTTGCCATGAGTTGCTCCTGCACTTTGCCTCTGAGTTTGCGACAAGTTATACATTTGTGTAAGACTGAATTGATGAGCCTCTTTCCTCCCAAGAGCCATAGACCTGCTGCTCTGACAGCTCCTTCTGTCAGGTGGCGGCCTTGATGTTTGACCTGAACATGATGATGTCTGACGAGCAACAAGGAAATGTGGTTGTCTTTTGGGAGGATTATGGGGTTCTTCTCTCCAGTGTCCAGGTTAGCGTTCTTTAATCGACCACCAACACAAATGAGATTGTTCTGCAAAGTTGGACTGAGGCGACGGAGTCGGCTGTTTAGAGGGACTGGCTTATTTGTGATCAAAGCTTCAAATTCCTTTGAGAATGCTCTTCTCTGAACAGCTGCAATGATGACTTCCTTCGCTAGGGATAGTTCATCTGGAGTTCGAGACAGATCACACCTGTGCCACCCCTTACACTTGTCCATGCTTTTGGAGAGCTTAAAAGACCTCACAATGTGAATTAGGAGGGCTATAGCTCGGATAAGAGAGTTGAAGCTGGAGAACCTTAGAAAGCGTTCTGGGCTGAGGATTTCCTCTTGCAGCTTTGTGGCATAGCTCCTCACTTGTGGGCGGATATCCACGTCCGATTCTGGTTTGACCAGATTGAAGGACTGAACCGAATCTGGTTCATTGGGGGAGTCGAGCAGGAAGTTAGGGCCTTTTAACCATGTAGTCTGTGCCAGGAGTGTGGCCGGAATAGACCTTGATGCATGGTCTGCTGGATTATCCTCTGTGCACACATAATGCCATTGCTCAGGTTTTGTGGTTTGGTGAATGCGCTGAACTCTATTATGGACGTAGACGTAGAATCGTCTGGATTCATTATAGATATAGCCGAGGACCACTTTGCTGTCGGTGTAGAACTTTGTGGAATCCAGGTTCAAGTCCAATTCATCACGGATTACGTCTGCCATTTCCACTGCCAAAACTGCCGCACAGAGTTCGAGCCTTGGAATAGTTGGTTCAGACTGAGGCGCAAGTTTTGACTTGGCCATGACAAATCCAATGTGAGTTTGTCCGTCTTCTTGTATGGCCTTTAAATACGCCACAGCACCAATGGCTTTGATAGATGCATCACAAAATACACAGAGCTCCTTATGCACAGCCTTGCCTAGCGAACCTGCTATGTATGTCCGTGGTACGTGAAGGTGTCTCAGCTCCTGAAGTGAGTCTTGCCAAGCTTTCCATTTACTGAATTTATCTTCAGGTAACGGTGTGTCCCACTCGGACAGCTCAGAGGTGAGTTCCCGGAGGAGGAGCCTTCCTTGGATTGTGACCGGGGCCAGAAAACCCAAGGGGTCAAAAACACTATTCACTGTGGAGAGGACACCACGGCGAGTGAATGGCTTGATGACGTTTGCTACAGAGAAGGTGAATGTGTCACTTGCCATCTCCCACAGGAGACCCAGACTGCGTTGAGTGGGTGCAGCCTCTCCGCTTAAGTCCACATTCTTTGCAACAGCAGCACAGTCTTCAGATGGAAAGGCTTCCAGGACTGTCTGGCTATTTGAGGCAAACTTGTGAAGCCTGAGGTTTGACTCGGCCAGTGACCTCTGTGTTCTGCTTAACAGGTCGATGGCTTCAGCATTGGTCGACACAGAGCATAGGCCGTCGTCCACATAGAAGTGGCGCTCCACGAAGTTGACTGTGTCAGTCCCATGTTCTCGTGCACCCTCTCTGATTGCTCTTCTGAGTCCGTAGATGGCTACAGCTGGGGAAGGGCTGTTGCCGAAAACATGAACTTTCATTCTGTAGTCTATGATTTCTTTTGTCACGTCGTTGTCCTTGTACCACAGGAATCTCAGATAGTTTCTGTGGTCCTCTCGCACTAAAAAGCAGTGAAACATCTGCTGTATGTCTGCCAAGATGGCAACCTTTTCTTTACGAAATCGCATCAGGACTCCGAGAAGAGAATTGTTGAGGTCAGGTCCTGTAAGCAGTACATCATTCAGAGAAACACCCAAGTGTTTGGCACTCGAGTCAAAGACCACCCTTATTTGGCCTGGTTTTTGAGGGTGGTACACTCCAAACGTTGGCAGGTACCAACATTCTTCATCCTTCTCTAGCACTGGAGCGATCTCTGCGTGGTCATTCTCCAATATTTTCCCCATGAAAGCCACATATTGTTGTTGCATCTCAGGCTTCTTATTCAAGCTATGTCGGAGTGATGCGAAGCGTCTGACTGCTTGTTCTCGGTTGTTAGACAAGCGTTGTCTAGGTTTCTTAAATGGGAGTGGAGCCACCCAGCTATTTGATTCATTTCTATAGACTTCTTTGTCCATTAGTTTTAGAAAGATGCCATCTTCGATAGAAGGTGCCAGCTTGTTGTCATTTTCAGTGTGACTGAAAACAGTTTTCCCCAATGTTTCTTCCATGAACTTGCTAGTCTCTGAAATCCTGTTCCTCGTCTCTTCGTCTTGGTGAACCTTTTCTTTGATGTGCAAGAAGTTTGTACAGGGTTCAAGTAGGGACGGCCGGCCGTTGTCAAGCACGGTTGTCTTGAAGGTGTTGACTGTTGGCTTATGTGCGTTCCCCAAGCAGACTTCTCCAACTAGCACCCATCCTAGGTCTAAGCGTTGGGCAAAGGGGGCATTGTGGGGGCCGTTGATTTGCTCCCTAACTTTGTGCACTCTTATTATGTCTCTACCAAGCAACAGGAGGATCTCAGCAGTAGGGTCGACCTCTGGGATGTGCTCTGCTACCTTGGCAAGGTGTGGATGATGGCGAGCTGCATTTGGGGTTGGGATTTCAGAGCGGTTGTCGAGTATGTCATTGCACTCAATAAGTGGTGGGAGAGGGATCGTGGCCTTTCCATCTAATGACTCGACCACAACGTCTTCAGCCCGGCGCCCAGATGTTTCCACTACGCCAGAGCATGTCTTCAGATAGTAAGAGCATGGTTTGCACTTGATGTTAAACAGCTCGAAAAGGCTGGACCTTGCTAGCGACCGGTTGCTTTGGTCATCTAGGATGACGTAGGCTTTGATAGCGTTGTCCGGTTGACCTTTAGGATATAGCTTCACAAGGCAAATCTTGGAACATGACCAGCCAACGTTCCCGGTGCCACAGACCTCGGTACAGTTTGAGTTAACAACAGCTTTAATGGTGCTGCTGTCTTCCTCCTCCCCGCCGTTGTGTTGTGCAGTTAAGGGGACCTTGACCCGAGGTGCAGGTCCAGGGTGCATGGCAGAGTCGTGATAGTTGCTATCACACTCTAAACACTTAACTGCATTTGGACAGTCCCTAGCAAGGTGAGTAGTTGAGCCACAACACTTAAAGCAGATTCCTTTTTCTTTGAGGAAGGCCTTTCTTTCCTCCAGCTGTTTGGCTCTGAAGACCTTGCAGCGTTTGAGAGGATGTGGCTTGCGATGTATCGGGCAGCTTTCGTTCGGGTCGCTGGCACCTTTGTTGATACTTGGGAATGTTGGGTCGACGTCTGTCTTGTGGACCGAAATTGGGTACTTTGTGCTTTTAAAGAAGGTTTTGTCAGACTTTGCAGGAGAGCCAGTTGTACTTGGAATGGCAAAGCTAGGGTCGTTCCTTTTACGAGCTTCGTGGCGCACAAACTCACTGAAGAACTCGAATGGTGGAAATCTTCCTCTGTTTTCTTCCTTGTATTTCGACCCAGCTGAAATCCACTTTTCTTGAAGCCCATAGGGCAGTTTTGCCACTATGGGTTCAATGCCACGTGAGGTATCCAGGTAGGAGAGGGCTGGGAGGTAGCCATCCTCCTTGGCGCACTGCACTTCCATTAACAAGTCTGCTAGTTCCCGTAGCTTCAACTGTTCTTTTCCTGAAACTCTTGGGAAACTGTCAAGTCGGTCGAAAAGAGCTTTTTCAATTATTTCGGGTGCTGCATAACATTCCTGGAGGCGTTCCCAGGCCTTTGTGAGTGCTATGACTGGGTTTGTTATGTACACTGACCGTAGACGTTTGACATGGTTGCTGGATTCTTTACCAAGCCATTTTGTCATTAAGTCCAATTCCTCAGTAGCTGTGAGGCCTAGCCCTTGAGTGGCGCTGATGTAGGACGACTGCCAAGCACGATAATGTTCAGGATGATCATCAAACTGATATAAACTTGAACTCACCAGGTCCCGCCGAGCCAGGTACTGCGCCAGGTGTTCGGTCGTGGGTCCGCTGTAGGAAGCTGTCGGCGCACTCTGAGAACAGAAGGGCTGTGCTAACCTGTTCAAGTTGGTGTGGCTCATTTTTGGGCCTCTCTGCTGGTTGGATTCTCCATGCGGAGCCTGGTTTTCTATTTTAACCGTTTGTGGGACACACACATCAGGAGGCTGACCTGTTGACTGGGTAGCTTTAATGGCTGCTTGAGCTGGGGAGTCGGTGGAAGGATGGCCTTTATATGTGTCCGGGTCGAAATGAGACGTAATGTATTCTTCTGTCCGTCCCATTTTATCCTCTTCTGATGGGCCTACTTCATCCAACAGCATATAATTTTCCATACCATCCGCTGCTTCCCACACAGCTGCTTCAGCTTCAGCCGTTGCCGCCTCTCTTCGAATAGTGAGCGCTTCTAGCTCAGCGTCCTTCTTTGCCTTTTCCAGCAGATATGCAGCTTCTCTGTCAGCTTTTTCTTTTTGGTGCTCGGCCTCCTTAGCAGCTCTCTCTATTTTAGCTTTAGCTTCTTGATCAGCGAATGCAAGACGTGCCCTAGCTGCCTCAGCCTTAGCTCGTGCCCGTATCAATGAGCTATGTGAGGCTGTAGATGACCGTGAACTTCTACTACTGTCCACTGAAGCCTTGTCGCTCTGTTTAGCTTCCATCTTACCACGATGTACAACACCAGCCTTTAACGTCTTTTCACTATGTTGTCCTCACTGCAGTGTAGCAACTGCAGCTATACAACTAGCTAAACTCTTCCTTATCAATGAAGACGTGAGTCGTAGTAAGCTTTAGTTGCTCTTTACTGTGGCTCTTTCTCTCATTATACAAGGTCAGAGTGAAAACTGTAACAAAAACAAATACAGAATTATCATTTAGCTCTGTAACCCACTTTTCTCATGTAAATAAATGTAAATAAAACGTTTTAGTTACAAACAAATCAAATGCATTTTTTTATGTAAAGAGTACTTTTTAACATTAACTTATGAATTTAACTATGAAGTTATTAACTTACGACGTTGCCTCTGTGGCGTTTACCGTGATGAAACACATGCAGTTGAACACAGAAAGGTAGCTGCGCATATATTCAGGTAGCCTCCTCAACTATTGATCAAAACAACGTAAAAACCCGGAAACTCCCGGTTAGCCTTCAAAATAAAAGATTCTTCAAAATAAGAGTTAATTCAAATTTATGCCTGAAAGGCAACACAATTATTAAGCAATATGCATTATGTTCTTATGTAATATCTACAGTGTGAGTTTGTGGCAGGTTGTGGAGAGAGAGCAGGGGTGTACTACAGATTGTGTTTCCCTCTCGAAGGATGTTGATGTTTGTCCTGTGCTCAATATAGTTTGGTCAACAAACTAATTTTTTCTCTTTAACGTAAGAGCTGGAGAACAGACCTTTGAGCTAGGTGCCGTCACATATTCTGTTATTTCTAGTTTGATATAATTTACTATAAATTTTTATAGAATATCTAGTTAGATTAATTTAACTGTCATGAGTTATTTATCGGGCAGCCATACCACCCTGAACATGCCCGATCTCGTCTGATCTCGGAAGCTAAGCAGGGTCGGGCCTGGTTAGTACTTGGATGGGAGACCGCCTGGAAATACCAGGTGCTGTACCCCCTTCCCATGGGCCCACCACCCATGGGAAGGGTCTCAGGGGGGGAACGGTGCGAAGAGAGATGGGCGGCAGTCGGAGGCGGGGACCCTGGCGGTCCGACCCCTGGTTGCAGAAGCTGGCTCTGGCAGAAGTGGCTGGGGAGAGGGAAGTCTGGGCTTCCCTGCTGAAGCTGCTGCCCCCGCGACCCGACCACGGATAAGCGGAAGAAGACGAAACGAGTTATTTATCTATGAGGCACAGGCGAAAATGTATGCTTAATGTACCTTCCTTGGCCCTGAAGTCCCAAGCAAGTCTCCGTTAAAGTAGTAGTAAAATGATCTTATGAAAAAATTCTTTAGCTGTCCCACAGGAAAAGCTTAACATTGGGATTACACTAAATCACCAGTGTCATTTGGAATTAACATTGGGTTTTTGTTTAGTCTTAAATTCTATTTTTCATTATATTCAGTGGTTGACTGGTTCAGTTTAAGTGAGTGAATGAATTTCCTCTCGTGGGTTCCCAGAGGGTTAAATTCAAATTCAATCATTGAAGACAATTCAATGGTGTAATTTAGATACTTCTAATTTAACTGTTGGTCAGGAAATTATAATAATATTAGCCTTCACTTAAAATTAAACTCAATTAAAAATATGAGCTGGTGACATAGCCAACTATGAGACACTAAGATCAAGATCCAGAGTGGGAGAGATGAGAGGAAATAGTGAAGAGTATAACAAACTGAAACAAACTGAGCAGAAAAAATATTCCATAACCAATGATAAACACGGAAAACCAAGGAGCAAAGCAAAAGAAAAGCGGGGAAGGGAAGGGAAAATGAGTGACTCAAGTGTGCATAATAATGTGCACAGCACTCAAGTCTATATTTAAATAGTGCAATTGAGCTGCTTGTTGAAACACAAGCAGTTGACTTGACTGGCTTGTCTGTATATACCAGTGAAGGGCCATGCATACATTATTCTGAAGTTGGGATAATTTGTCGACAATTAGCCAGAACAGGATACAGCGAAAGGCTGATTAGCATGTTGGTACAAGTTAGCCAAAGGAATAGAGACACAGGGGCTTTGAAACTGACATGAATTCGACATTGCACATACTCTGTCATATTTTCTTTTCCCTCATTCATTTTCTTGCTCTTTTCTGCAATCTTATTTAAGACTGAATTAATATTCATGCAGAAGGAAATGATGAATATGGATGTGCAGACAAACTGACTTGTTTCAGTGATGATAATGAGAGAAAAAAACACACAGAGAACACAGTCCCTTGAGTAACAACGTGTGTGGATTTCTAGTTAAATTTCCTGCTCATCTCGTCAGTTAATATGTGGGTACCCACAGAGTCCCCTCTTTGTGCTAAAAACATATCAGAGGGTACACTGGGTTTTAATATTCTTAAACAATCATTTTTGGAAACGGAGAGACTTCGTTTTCACAATTATGTGTGGGATGACTGTGTTGCTCAATGTGTTTCATTTTGAAAAATGTTTTCTTTTAAACTTAGGGCCAAAAACGTTACCTGTAGTACTGTGTAGACTTCTGTTTTTGGATGATGTGAATTTGCATTTTCTTGCATTAATAAGATCTGCAGGACCTTAACAACAACAGCAGCTGCCCTGCCTGCAGTCGTGAAATCAAATGCGATCAATGCAAATGATGCTTTAACAACATCTAACATCTGACTCTGAGAATCAAGAGGAGGACACCATAAATTAACCTTTCTGTGGCCAAGTCGCAGCAGCAAATGTTTAATCTTTTTGTTTTGACAATCGCATGGTAAACAGCAGAAACATGGCACGTTACAAGTAATCCACCAGGAATGTGTACTTGCATGTATATGATTGGCCAATATGTTGCTTTGTAGTTAAAGTGGGATTATGGTGTGGACAATCCTACATAGACTAATGCAAAAGGTAGTTATAACACTAGTTTATAACACCAAACTGTGCACTGCACTGTGGTAGTCAAATAAATTGATATCAGCTCGCTTGGTACTTGCAGGAAAATCTAATCTAGAGTGAGTGACAGAGTGATAGAGATTGATAGAGTGACTAGAGTGAGATAGATAGAGTGATTGAATGGCAGCAGAGTTTGAAAACGTGACATGACATTGGTTTAGAAACAGTTGCATCTCAGAGATCTTTCCCTCAAAGTGGAGTTCTCATTTCATCAGTGTTGAAGTGTTAGAGCTTTTGACCTTCTTTTTATATCTGTTGTGGCTAGATCTGGACTCAATAAACTCCACACATTGTAACCCTGGCCTTTTAATCCCACCATGACCTGTTGCCCATACTCTGTAAATCTGCACATACAGAATGAAACCTGCTCTGCAAAGCACAAGACACAGATGTCTCTCTCACCTACAGTAAGTGAAACTTGAGTGAAAGTTGGGTAAAATTAGGTCCCTCGTCCCTGGAGCTCAGCAAAGAAAAGTTGGCCCAGCAGAGAAACATCAAGTGTTAACTACAAACTGCTTGAACTTTATACACACTTCAGTGATGTATGTTCCTGTCAAATGCACATTTATAAAGATAAGAAAAAAATAGAAGGAGAAAAGAAGTTGTGCAAGATGTGGTTGGGTCTATATTTGGTCCTATCTGAGAGTATAAAACATAAAATGGAGGTAGCAAGGTGTGATGTCTCCGTTTGGAGACAGGAACTTCGAAAAAAAGAGTGTGGTATGGTGGCTTTCTCTGGAAACACGGTCTGCTGGAGCGGTGCACACTTTGCTAACATACTTTTACTTTAGCTTAATTATGCAGGTTTAGTTATCAAGTAACATTGAACTTGCCAAAATATTGCAACTATAGACCAACTCAGCGAGTCCTGGAGATAGGGTGAGCAGCAAGTTAACCATCTGTCACACAGCTGTCAATCAATGTCCACACAGCAGACATCAAAGCTTCTATAAGTCTTTAAATCTTATTAACAAAGCGATAATTTCCAAAATGACCACCAGCGCACTTTGAGTCCCCAAGTAAAGTTGTTTTGCCTGGTTTAATTTTCTATCAATATCATAACAGCAATTTCTGCCAAATCCAGTGTCTGGTGCGGCATCACTTGAAAATTGGGTCAGTGAGAGACAGAAATGTATTTTTTTTTTTTAAGTAAAATAAATTTTTTACTACATATGCAAGAAAGTAATGTCTCATAGTGTATTTTTCTGTCTATGAACAATGTATTGGTTCACGTCATGTCTCACACACACACACACACACAGTGAATTGCAAATACAACTAGAGATTAATGTCAATTTTTGTGAGGCAACCTAACACTTTATTTTCAAATAAGATGTCTTTCTTATTCCATCCATCTCATTCTCTCTCCACCTGCATCTCCTCTAGTATCTAAACAAAATACAGCAGTACATCATATATGATTTATTCCAAAAGCTAGTATAGAATATTAATCCAATTTTCCTCCTTTCTAGGAACAAGTGATCACACATTTTCAGGTGCAGAGAAGATATAACACCAATGTGAAAGCAAACCTCCAGAGGAAAACAATCCCATCTATCCCACCATGCATCTCTTCACCTTTCCCGCTTCTCTTTGGACGGAAGGCAGTGTTTGAAGCCTTATCGTGTGCTCTGCTGTTTCATGTCCGCCAGATGAAGGCTTTTAATGTCGGTGCAAAAGGTAGCATCTGAATAATTACTAGGGCACCAAGCTGAGAACGCAAATTACTGCACACAGCAACAGATGTGTGACATACACACAGACACACACACATCCGCAGAGCTGCAAAAACATGGCACACATACAAACGCGCATAAACATATAATCATGCACAGCTATGCAAGCCCATCTTTGTCTTGATCTTACACAAACACACACACACAGACTTAACTATCACTGTAGTTATATATAATATATATATAAATATATATATATATATATAATATGTATATGTATATAATAAAGATGCGTACCATCCTTAGGCATGTTGAGAAGTTGTATTTTCTCCAATATCTCTAGTTTCTGTGGATGCCATTCATGCCTTACATCTTACGTCACATTTACACTACCACACACTTAAAACTGTTACTAGTTATGTTTATACATTGCGACTTTAAACCATGTCAACATAAACCACTCTTCAAATGCTTTGCTACCTCCAAAGGTTTTGCTTTAGTGGTGTGTGATGTCCCACTGAACATAAATAAAACATAAACATAAATAAAAATAAAATAAAAAGTAAAACCTAAATCAGGGTATGTGAGAGAGTGTGTGTGTTTGTGGTAAGGTAGGGTTTTCTATGGCAAAAGCTGATCTCAATAGTATTGTGTACTGTGTGATGAACAGTTGTTGTTCATTATAATCATGTAGTTTGTGAAAGTGGACAAATCTCGGGACTAACAGCAACTAATAGTCATGTTGAGTCTCTAGATTAGTTATAATAAATAATGAACATAACCAATCTTCTTTATTGCTGCTCGGGTCACATTGTTGAGATTTTGGGAAGTGTGCAGCTCTGCAAGATGCAAGCTGCAACCCATCTCTACGTAGACCTGCAGTTACATTTACATAATTCCAGCCTTCGCATAAAAAATGTTTATATGTTTATAGTGAGATTTCAGTGGAACGTCTGCGGACAGGAAGTGGAACAGATGGCACATTTAAAGGACTTAGCGTTTTGCATAGACAGTCTGTGATGAGGGACATTCACTACACATAACGAGGTGTAAAACTACAGATCTGATGTATGTCTGTTCAAACAAAATGGTACATTGCGTAGCACCCCCTATTTGTGTAAACGTCTGCATATCAATGGTGGTACCTTTAATCAGGATGACAGACAGACAATGCAAAACAATACAATACCTGCCATTCACCTAAGAGGCTGCTCATTCATCTGTCAGCTCACTCTCTGTCTACCTCACATATACACACTTTCATTCAATCTTTCTCATTCTCTGAGTGTCAATTAATCTTTTGCTCTTTATCCATCCAGGTTATTCTCGTTCCCCTCTCTCATTTTTACACACATTCAGTACCATTCTCTCCCACCCTCCACTCGTTGTGCTGTTGCCAGTGTAGTTAAGGTGATGGCTTGACAGACAGTGCTTTAGGGTGACGCCTGTTTGCCTTGTGTTTTATGGCCTCAGTATTGTGAAGAAGGCATTAAGCATCTGTCGCCGTCATTAGCCGGCCAACACACTCAGTCTGTTATGAGATGCAGATGAATGACTTGAAGGAAATCCAAATGCTTACATTCTATCATTCTCTCCTCTGAGCATTTGATTGGATTTTCTAATTACGCTCTGTCATTTTTTTTTTTTTTTTTTCTTCTGTTTCAGGAGTTCCTGTCAAACATGGGTTCAGGACAGCTGTCGACTGAATTGTAATTTTGAAGATTATTAATAGTTACATTATTTTTTCAAGTATGTTTTCCACATTTAGTTCTCTGAGCGTGGACATTATTATTTTAAATCTGAACATTTTAAATCTGTCCTGGTGGCCACTGGAAATAATTGAGGGTTCAATGCCTCGCTAAAGTGCACATAAATGGTGGTGATGATGGAGAGGAAAATGCTCACACAGATTTATCCTTCAGGTCCAGGAACTAAAACAGTGTTGTTTCAGCCACAGGATCACATCTCTAACCTTGAGGTCACTGCTGCCCTCATTTTGGACCTTGGGGTCCATTGTTTATTCAACCGTCTTGACTATTTTCACATTTTGTGATGCTGCAGCTGCAATTCAAAACGGATGAAATCCATATTTTGCGTCACTGACATGAACCTAAAATGTGAAAATGAGTTGTTTACTTAAAATGCATTTTATAATAGTGCCTCTAAGGTCAAAGGTGTATGTGTAAGTCTGTATACACAGTACATGTGCTTCCTCTTGCAGCTGGCCAGGCACATGTTCCTGTGTATCTGTCACTGCATGTGTGTGCCTAATGCCCGGAGCAAAGCCCCCACTGGGACATCATGGGCAGACAGACTTATTCAACAACACAAATAAAAATCAATAAACAATTTGAAGTTTTCACCCTAAACACTGCTTCTTTTTTAAACTCTGTTTTTTCAATGAATATACAACACGACCAGGACCTCAGCGGCGTAGACAGGTCCTGTCCCTGGGAGAGATTAGATAGTGTCTCTAAAAAAAGAAGAAAATTGAGGGAGAAAGAAGAACAAGAGAACGGAGAGGAGGAGAAAGGAGGCTCTATGTAAGTAGACTCCTGACACTGCGGGTCAAATCAAATGAATACAGTCTTAAGTTGGGAAAAAATACAGGAAAAAGGTATTTTGAGGATGGGTAGTATACAATGGTTGGGCATTTTGTCAATACTAAACAATTTAACATCTAGCTTTAATGATTATGTGAGCAGGACCCCCCAACAATAACAGCAACAAAAAAATAAAAGAAATAATCATTCATAAGGTAGAGAGACAGTGAACGCTCTTATGTTGCTGTTCCTTCCTGGTTCCTGCCCAGAGGAAGATCTACTATCAGTCTTTACATTCAACATGTTTCACCTTGTTTGCAGATTAAAATATTGTTCCAGCCATCAATGATTTACTGAATTACTTTCTAATTCCCCAGAAAGATAAATCATGCCAGTTAAATAGGTACCGAGCACGTTGTAGTGTAGAGGGAAACAGGTCAGTATCTTACTGATGTTTCAGGTAACTAAAAATATTCCTCTAGGCCTCAGTCCACTGGCATCTAATAATCATATCATACACTCAACTATGGAAGGAAAACTTCCAAAACTAGCAAATATTTTCAAATTGTTTAGATTTTTTACTCTAGCGTATCAAAGCATGCTTTATTTATTATTATTATTGTATTTTTTATTTTTTTGTGGTGTGTGTGTGTGTGTGTGTGTTTGTGTTGCAGTTATGTTTAAGAAAAAGGTCTGCAATGCACAGGCTGTTGACACAGCCAATTTGTAAATTTGTGTGCATATCACACACACACACACATGCAAGCATAATTACACTCTCCACGATGTGTGTGTGTTTGTGCATGTGAGTTGGTCTACGTGTGAGTGTGTTTGGGAAGGGCCGTTTTGCCAAAAGCGCTAATTAGAGGTCATTTCAGTTTGGGTAGATTCTGTTCTCACCCTCTGATTCCACTGCCAGGTCACCAGTAGGCTCCTACCCTGTGTGTGTGTGCTCGCCTCTAAGCCCATATGTGGCAGGGAGAGGGGAGAGGGGAGAGGTGAGGGCTGGTGGGTCTCGGGGCCAGACCAGGCAGCTAGTCAACCCAGGGAGGAGGGCTCCGTCATGGGATGAGGCCGCTGGCTGGCCTGTCTCTCTGGCCTGGATCTATGAATCTCTGTCTACAGGCCCTACAGGTTGTGGGCCTATATACTTCTGTGAGGCTACTGTCACATCACATAATAGCAGACAGTCTTGTTTTTTTCTCTATCATGTTCTCTCTGCAGCTCACTTACTCCCCCTGTCTCTGCTTCTTATTCGCTCATATTTTGAGACATGATTTACATATTTAACATATACATATTTGCAATAAACAGAGCTGTATCCAAATACATATCACCTGCAAAGCCTGACACAGGGAAGTAGTTCTATCTCCAGTTTAATATTGCATTGCAAAACATGTAATTTATTATGACGGTATGTCAAACACTAACAGCACATAGACCAGAAAGCGTATTATTCATACAACAGATGAACTGTGCCTTTTCCATACAAATTAGAGCAAACACCACCCACACAGAAATACATGTTTTGACTAATAAAGGTTTTATTCTAGAAAACAGGGAATCCACCCAACTCTGAAAATGTAGTATGTTGAGTAATTTCCTAAATTATGGTGTTACCAGCAAGTACACATTTACTGTGTTACATAGTCCCATCCCTGACTGCATCTCAGTAAGTATAAAATTGGGATGTGCAGTTTCATAAAAACTGAATTTTCTTTGTTAGACAGAAAGACAAGTGGACTAAAAACAAGCACAGCTGAACTAGACATTATATGATCATCCTTGATTACTAGTCAGTTTGTTTTATGATTTATAGAAATTTACAACCTTTTTGGTTTTATAAATGTACATACATAACTGAGATTCTATGTGGTTTGTAGTATGTAGCATGTCAGTACATGAAAAAACAATGTTAAACACTACAGACATAAAGATGCACCTCTGCCTGTCACTACATGACAGACAGCCAGCAAACATGACAAGAGGGAGGAGAAAAGAGAAAAGAGCAGAGCAGGGCATCTGTGTCTCGCCAAAGGGGGTGTCAGATATACTGTGTGTGTGTGTGTGTGTGTGTGTGTGTGCTTACATGCATGCGTACATGTTTCTAAGGTATATTGATAGCAGTGACAATAGATATGAACATAGGAATGGAAGACGAGGGAGATGAGAAGAAGAAGGTGAATTATAGAAGCTTCAATCATGGGGCTAATGTTAAAGTTAGTGTGTGTGTAGGGGGGGGGGGGCGATGCCAGAGTACTTTATCCTGTCTGACAGTATTAGATTTAAGACACTGTAATTGATGTTGAGGGCGTTAGTGGTTGTGACACAAGTCATACATATTTGTAAGGATGCACACAAGGATGTACAACCATGTTCACACACACATTCATGTATACTAAGGCCGAGTTTGGCATGTCTGGACCAGATTTACTGGATTTCACTAACTTACTTACAATATTTCTATTGTAAGTAAGTTAGTGAAATCCATTTGTGATAGTTGTTGAAACACATGCAGAGCTGTACCCAAAACTACCTGTCAGTGAACTGAGAACTGACTTTATTAATAGGACACAGATGTGCCCAGGTGTAAGATTTACTGCTGGCAGCTAAGGCCGTTACAAAACACATTGGTCATTTCACTGACATACCTTATTTATCGTACCACTGTGATTTGACATTTTGATTTTTAATGATAAAAAGCAGATTTCAAGAATGGCATTATGCAGATATATTGTGTTTGTTGATGTGTGTCAGCTGTAGCGCCTGCAGCGTTAAAGTCGCTCTTGGCCTGAGAAGAGTGCACTCAGTTTCAAATAATACATATAGCTGTTTAGTGCTTTATTCTTGGCTTAACACAAATGACCATCTGTTCATCATTGTACTTTAGAGATGCATCAAGTTGAAGGTGGCTCATCTCTCTCTCTACTGATATTTTGGCACTCCAGGTAAGACTGGTAATCCAAAGTTTCATTCAAATCTAATTGTTCGGGAACTTTTTTATGTGTTTGGGAAAAAAGGTCAAATTATTTTTTTTTTATATCAAATTTTTCAGTTGTTTGATTGTCTTCCCTCTGCCTCCGTCTCTCTCTCTTGCTCTTTCTTTCTCTCTGTCCATCAAAGGAACCAGAGCTTCCTTTAGCCACTCTGGGTCACTGAAGGCTGAAATCTACACCAAACTGCCGGATGGACCACAGACGTGCGTGTTCCCATACACACTCATACACAAATCAGAAGACAACAGATACTCACCTCACCTTCTGACAGGGGGAGACACACACAAGATCAGAGACAGAGGACAGACAGCCCGGGAGAGAGAGATGGAGAGACATGAAAGAGATAAACAACAAGACGGAGGGAGAAAGAAAAAGAAAGTACAGAGCAAGAGGAGGCTGGGATCACTATCCCAGAATAGACCAGACTGACAGGACTCAACCACAAGACTGGTGCAGGGTTACCATGGCAATTTATGACTGAGTGAGTGCAACTGAGATATTAATTGTGTCACTTACTCAGACATACACACACATACATGCACACACACACACACACGCACACATGTCTACGCAACATACACATAAGAACACTGTAGATAACAACATTGTAATGAGTTCATTCATTCATTCATTCATTTAGTGCTTTTTGGGTGTTAATTTTAATATTAAAACTCTTCTAAAGGAGAAAGGTAAACATAAGTCACTGATACTGGCACAGTTCAAAGGGTTGCCATGACATGTTGGGGGGAATTTTGGAGGGAGTCTATTTTCCTTCCTTTACTTAAAAAAAACAAAACAATGAGCTAAATATTTTCCTTATATAACTTGAAACAGTTTCTATAGTCATGTATGTGTGTATGAGCCTGTGTGACGGATGGGGTTGTGAGGAAGCGTAATGACACACTCCAATGGTCCAGAGAAGGGCAGAAGCACCGTCTTGTTGATAACTGGATAATTATGTACTCTGTCATCATGTTATTGTGTGTGTGCATGTACATTTTAATGCATGCTTGCTTTCTTCATGTTAGAAAGACTTTTCCTTTTCATTGTCATGACAGAATTTTTCATCTATATATGTCTGTCTGTCTGTCTATTTATTTATATATATATATATATATATATATATATGTGTGTGTGTGTGTGTGTGTGTGTGTGTTACTTGTGCTAATTAACAACATCCTGTATGCAATTGCCCTCTGTGTGTTGGTTAATATGTTGATAGTTTGGTTGCACACACACTCCACATTTTTATTTCACTGAATGTACTGTGGCCTGCATGATTGTGTGTGACAGCAGTGAAGTGGGACATTAAATTGCTGACATGACATCAATTTCAATCCAAATGACTGTTGTCATCATCAGTTTTTCATCTCCCCATCATCTGCACCTCCATTATCTCTCTCCTGTACTTGGCTAGCACATTAGGAACACATGTATGCATATTTTTATTTGGACTGATACTGAAAAAGCAAATGTACAACAGATGCATGCTCACACGCCACAAACATACACATACACACCAGGCCTCCATAATGTCAAAGAGCTAAGCCCTCAGCGTGTCCCACACTCCCAGTGAGAATGTTTTTGACTTCTGCTGTTATGTGGTTTTCCCAGTGATGAGGGTTTGTGTGTCTTTGTGTCTTATTTGTTCCCTGGTGAGTTCAGTGGATGGAAACTGAAGGAGGACATTCGATTGGGCTGTCACTAATCCCTTAACAACATGCCATGACCATACAAAAGGGGGGCGGAGTCAGCAGGTGGTACAAGGGATGATTGAATGGTTGTAGAGATGCAGCAATGCACAGGTGGAAAGTAAAAGATGTAAGGAAGGTAAAGTGCCCTACTGGTTTAAGAGTGGAGCGCTTGAAAATGATCCTATCAGTCTTTTCTTTTTCAAGAGTTGTTACAAATTTAACAATCAAATTCAGCTGCTTAGATGGTGTTTAACCAGCCTAAAGCCACAACAAACACACACACACTGACCCAGTGCGGTCAAACGGGGGTCAAGAAATTTCTACACTGCTTTCAGAGGAAAGAGAAAAAAATAACAGAATTACAGGCTGCTGTGCTCTTTGCTCTCAGTAGCTGTGTGCATGTGAGCATTCAAGTGATGATACAGTGTTTGTGGAAGATTGCTTTCTGGTCATCCAGTGTCTTGTGTTGTGATATTTTGAGATGCACTGATGTATGCGCATGCAGAACTTACTTACTCTACGCAGTTTTTAAAAACAACGCTCTTTATAAATTCATATAGTGTTTATAAAGTTTTTCCATCAAGGTCAGAAAAAGAAAGTTGTGGTTGTATTGTATGTATGTAACACTGTCAACATCCAAGAGCTAAAATATTTGTTAGTGCAAAACAAAAGAATAAAGGAGAACAAAACAAATTGTACAAAACAGTTTTTCAAATGAGGGATTTGGATGCAAAAGATCTTTATAGTATTTTAAAGAACATTAGATAACTTATATAGTCATCTACTGATAGCACAAGAACTCCTTTCCCTTAAAATGCTTCCAATTTATTGTTTTTTAAAACTGTATATCTTAGTAGTCATACTCATTTATTCATTTAATTGCTACTTTTTGAGACTTTTGTGTATTCTCCTCAGATCAGGCTCAGTGACAACATTATTGAAATTCTACAGTGACCATCCCAGCCACACCGGAGGCATTAGCATGATCCACCAGGAAGTGCCCTTTCTATCCATTGAGGCTCTGTGCATGGGTCACATCACAGATAGAGTTGTGGCTCCATCCATCATGTGGGTTATAGTTAGCCGCCTATGCTAATATCTGACCCAATGAAAAGTTTACTGAGAGACGGACAAGGACATTGTGGTAGACTCTTGTCATGACATGCCGTAAACACACACTCACAACACACACACAAACTCTCTCTCTCTCTTTCTCTCTCTCTCTCTCTCTCTCTCTCACACACACACACACACACACACACATCCCACTTCAGCAGTGTGGGGCTGTCATATTTCACAGTACCCAGTAGCGCAAGGTGAGTTATGGCCATGCCATAGTATAGAGGGAGAGTGTGTGGTGTGTGTTTATGTGGTCACACATTTATGTGTTTACGGTGTGTGTATATGTGTGTGTATGTGTATCTCAGGTCTACTCCATATATGTTTATTTATAAAACGCCCCTCACTCCAAATCAGTGGTGTCCAGAATGCCGCTGCATGTGTAAATGACAAAATGATTTATAGAAATATTCCCAAAAATAAAGTCCTACGTACCAGGTGGGAATGGAATACCCCCAACAGCATGGCCCCTCAATGGGCGACACACAATAAATGTATGTATACACAAATACAGTACACAAGCTTATGCAGGCAACCACACAAGCAGACAAGACAAGAGAACTCTGGTAAAGCAGCTCTAAAGATTTATAACCTGTAAACTTGTAGATAGACAGATGGATAGATGGAAAGATGGATCAATGGAAGGGCAGAATAAAAAAGAAAGGATCAGAGAAGGACAGGAGGACAAACTGATGATGGAAGCACACACAAATAGATGGAGGATGAAGACAACAGAGAGAGGACAGTGCCTCGATAAAACAGCTTTAGGGATTTATGGCCTGTAAAACTGCAGACAGACAGAGGGATGGATGGAAAGAAGGAATTAAGGAAATGAGGACAAATATGTTAGGAGAGAAGAAGAAAATAAATGGTTGGATGGACAGATGGATGAGAAGTTGGCTGGAACAAAGGGAGGTCAGGAGAGCGATAGAAAGAGAAGAAAGGAGGTGAAAAGAGAAAGGCAGAGAAGAAGAAAGGAGAAGAACGGAACAGAAGAGTCGTGAACTCTTTTGCAGACAGTAGTAGGAATGTAACAAATCCTGAAGTGGTCTTTGCTTCTTTGTGTGCCATGATTCCTGGAGGAATTGTCAAAGCATGAAATGAGTCTTACGCTGGGAATTGTCTCATTCTGACTGTGTGTGCAGTTATTAATGGTGTTATCGTTCTGTGCTGGTAATTATGCTCTCTGAGGGAGCTGGTATAGACGGAAAGAGAGAGAAAGAGCAGAGGAGAAAGACACACTTTGATCTTTTGTGAACATGATGGCTTGAGTTGAAAGACAGAAAATGTGTCTGTGAATGAGTGCATTTGTGTGCATATGTGTGAGCGGATACTGTACATGCTAGGTTTTGGTAATTGTGATGTCAGCTAGTTTACTAACATCATCATAGTGACATGTGATTTCTCTGTGAGTTATTTTTATTTTTATGTGAAATATTTTCTTAACTTTTCTAGCACTCATTGTGGCATGCATTGTACAATAAACCATGTTTGCATTTATCTTTAATTTCTAAGGTGTGTGAACTTGTATGACCCTGCTGTCACTCTCACGTTTTCTGTAAGAAAAGCTGAATTTCTGTTTGTCCTGTTTCCTATCATGTAATGCCATCACTCTATCAGCTGTTATCTATTTACAATCCTTTGCCAGAAATGACCCTCCTTTACTTTGTCTTTTAGTGCCGCATTGCCATGTGTTCTGTGGTGTAAATGGGTTGTGTTAAATGTTGTTCTGTCCCCAGTGAGTGTTAACAGTATGGAGAGAGAAACTGATAATCTTTAAACAGGGCATCTGCTGGCATCTGCTATATCTTTATTGTACCCTGGACGCCCTACAGAAAAATATACAGGCATGGAGAAAGACAGAAAACACAAGCACAGTCACACATGGTGCATACAGTACATGCTGTTCACAACACATATACACATAACGGTTAATTTTGCATGCACATCGCACAACACCAAATGCTCATCATCAAAATGGCTAAATGGATGATTTTAACATCTGCAATTAGGTGTGTTTCATGTATTGTGTATGCAAAGAGGTTTGTTCAACTATTTAGGCTGTGAAACTGCTCAACTTTACGATATTGTTATTTTAAAATCTATGGCACCATAGTGTTCAGATGTTTTTTTTCTGTGAAATAAAAATGCATTTCAAAATTCACATGCTTTTCTCATTTTGTAAAGTTGTTTTAGCTCGGAGTTTGTGACTACCACAAGAAGAGATAGCAAAGATGTAGCAGACGGATGAAAAAAAGATGAAGAATGGAAAAGAGATGAAGGTAGAGGTAGGAAGGTGATGTGATTGGGTGGCAGCAGGGATGGAGATCACATGGAGGGAACAGAGAAATGAATGGACAGATAGACGGAGAGGAAAGAGGAGGAGCAATGAAAAGACAAGGGGAAGCTGGGCTTTCCATAGGGGGCCCAAGGGCTGGCAGACACCTGAGTCACACCTCCACTGTGTGTGTCTGTGTGTGTGTGTGTGTGTCCTTCTGTCTGATTCTGTGATTAATGAAGACGTGTCAGTGTGGTAATCCTCTCTAATAAGCACCAGTGGAGCAGCCCTCAACCATGTTTGTGTGTGTGTGTGTGTGTGTGAGTGTGTGTGTGTGTGTTTGTGTGTGTGCCTTTGTGTGCTTTTTTGTGAGCTTTTGGCACTCTGCTGCAAGTGAGTATCTGTTTATTTGTGTGTTAGTGCAGGCAGGTAAGAGAAGAGAAAATGTGACGCAAAACTCCTTACAAGCAGCTTGCATCTGTGTGTGTTCGTGTGTGTGTGTGTGTGTGAGTATCAGTTAATGTCATTCTTTACAAGTATGCCCAGATGCTGATACTGAAATGGCTCTTTAATTACCATTTAAACAGCAGGGTCTGTGTGTGTGTGTGACTGTGTGTGTGTGATGTTGACAGCGGAACTACTGTTTAATTACCATTTAAACTGCGAGAGCTGAGTGGATCATTTAAAGACAGAAGAGCTCCAGCCAGCTAAATGAGGAAAACAACACCATTACACACACACACACGCACACGCACACACACACACACACACACACACACACACACACACACATGCACGCACACACACACAAATGATGAAACCACACTGACATCAACTCTATTACAGTCTAATGAATGATACTCTTGTGATGTTTAGCTAATTTTTAATAATTATAAGGACTTTTGTTTATATAGCTGCACCGTAAATAGTCTTTCTCTTTAGGCTGACACTCACACACAAACACATTTTTATTACCGTTATTATTACTACCGTTTCACACTAGACTTCTTAATTTATTAAACATCTGCAGTAAAATGTATTTGTGTGTGTGTGTGTGTGTGTGTGTGTGCATGTGTTTGTTATTCTTTGTGTGTTTAGGCTCCTTGCCTATATGCATGTATGCAACCATCTGTTAATGTACATCAGTCAGTCACCCTGTTAATCAGTCAGTCTGCTACAGAGGCAGGTGGCCAGTCAGTCACCCCAACAACAACCCATACAGCCTGCTAGTCTTTTAATTTATAGAATCAGTCAGTCAGCCAGTCAAAGAGTAAATTATGATCAGTTAGTGCATTGCCTTCTACTTTCAGTAAAAAAAAAAAACATTATCATAACAATTAAGCAATTAAAACATTCACATTGTTTGCTAAATGTTCTTTTAAAGAAGTCCATGAAAGACAGGAACAGGATTCCACTGAACCCAAGTGAGCAGGCTTTGAGTTAGTCATGAACTCTCACATGTGCAGTGTGATATTATTAACACAGTGTTTATCTGTGTGATGTGTCAGAACTTCACACACAAGAAGACGCTGCACTGACTGAAATGTTAAAACGCCACTCAAATCAAAAGTCAACAATCAGCACAGCTCAACTGTCCACTACTGTATATGAGTTTTAAAATAAAGTTGTCTGCTAAATTTAGGGAAGATAATACATAACACATAGCTCTATCTGTGATGAAAACAATCATATTTCATATAGTACAAGCCTTCTTTATGAACATACTGTATAGCAAATATGTCTACATTTTCTGCATGTGTTTGTCAAGCAAATATAATAAATATTGCATATGAGCTCTGTACATCTGGTTATGTATTATTGCTTCAGGCAGGCTAATGACAATATACCTTCAACCAATAAAAGGAAATACTGTACATTAAAGCACTGGGTGATTAATTATATAAAAAGAGCAATTATTAATGATAATACCAAATTATTTTCACAATGCTGTGGCAGGTACAAATGATAGCAAGGATGATTCCTTACACCGGGGTAGTTAAATAATTACAGTGAAACAGTGAGAATGATAGGAGTGATCATATTTGTGACAGACAGGCTGCGTCGCACTGAGAGTATTATGATAATGATATTAATGATGGATCTTTGCAAATGTGTGTGTGTGTATAGGAGTTCAGTGGGAGATGTCTCACCTCACACTGTGTCTCTCAGCCCGATGCCATCTGTTCTGCCAGCACACACACACACACACACACACACACGCACACACACACACGCAAGTGGAAGCACAAACATACACATACATAGCAAACACTATCATAATCACTGGGAGCAGAAACTAGAAAACATGAACATTCTCATGCAACAAGATGTTGCATGCACAGGCTAATGCTGACAAAAGTACGCTTACTGTGCAACCAGACACACAAACACATGCAGACACACACACAATCTCACACTCCGGACATTTGGTAATCTAGAATCCGCAGATCTGAGGGTTCAGCCAAAGGGAAACCAGCATGTTGTCAGCCTACTGGACATACATGAGATCAGGGACGTGTGTGTGTGTGTGTGTGTGTGTGTGTGTGTGTGTGTGTGTGTGTGTGTGTGTGTAAAATGTCTCTAACAGTCCAACAGGTCAGACAGACAGATAGACAGATAGACAGATAGACAGATAGACAGATAGATAGATAGATAGATAGATAGATAGATAGATAGATAGATAGATAGATAGATAGATAGATAGATAGATAGATAGATAGATAGATAGATAGATAGATAGATAGATAGATAGATTGATTGATTCTCTCTCTGTGTCTTTCTGACATTGTCAAATATCAGGCCAAGTTAACTGAAAATGCGATGGAAAAACATCTCAAAAGATGATATATCAAAGGCTTTATCTGTCACCGTGTTTTCTCACTCTGACACACATACAGGAGTTTGGGTATAAACTACGTGTTTGTGTATTCTGGCAATGCCTAGACTGCATATGACCAACACACACATGCAGACACACACACATACAATGTGTGCATCCATGTGGCGTTGCCTGGATGGTGTATGAACAGCATATCTGTCAGTGTGTGACAGGTTGACAGCTCAAGCTCCCAGCACTTTGTCCACTATCATCACGTCAAGAAACATGCACACACACACACACACACACACAGTCACATACAATGATAAAATCAAATGGGCCATAAAGCCTACTTTAATAGTTTAAAACTCTGTCCCAGAACTCTAGCACATATGTACACACAAAAGAAACAAGAAAATATAATGTAAATAATGTAAATATTCAGCTAGTTCACATTTAGTTTTAATAAAAAGAATAAATAAATAAGAATAACCAAATTTAGCAGACACTCCATCCCTTGTCCACTTTTTCTTTCGTAAATAAAAAATGTCAGTTATGTGAGTTTTCTTGATAAAGAGACAGGTGCCATAAATGTTTCAAGGCTTTCAAGAGTATGAAAGCCTTATAGCTTTTAAGTGCATGTCACCCCCTCTGTCCTCTCTATATTCCCTGTCACTCTCCACTCAACACTATCTGTCACAGCAGAAATGCTATAAATCTTTAGAAAACAACAATAATTCAAATTAATTAATGATATCAGATTCAATAGGATATCAAGACTTCAAGCACTTTTTATGAGTTTTATACAGATTCTGTTCAATGTCACTCCAAAGTTATCAGCACTTTACTGAGCCTGACATACAGGCTCATGGCGATGCACAATATGCAGACGCCACATGAGTGGAGTGCCAGTAGTATTATCTCACCATAATAGCTGCATTTAATGATATACACACACGCCTCAAGTCTCCTTTTTATTTCAGTAGATGGAGTTCAGGCCTTACAAAACCAAGCCAGGTCAGACCAGATAATTTGACTCACTGGCACAATCACGGATCACAGCTTTAGCACATTTCATACAATTAAGGATTGTGGATTTGAAGCAGTCTAAACAATGGGCCCAAATTAAATTTTGAGTTTCTCAGTGAAAGACACTCTGGCTGCTCTGAAAATACAATCAAACAGAATGAGAATATAGACGTAGTCTGTAACAGGATTGCTGGGCATACCCACTCACAATATGGCATCTTTCTTTTTCTATGATATTCTATTACTGTCTCTCTTCCTCACAGTTCAGGAATCAATGGTATTTCAGCTGTAGTGTAATTCTACAGTCCTTCTATTCTAAAGTGTGTATTGTATCCCCTAGTGTCAAATTTTATAAAAGACCAGGAACACTAGCACAAAGCAGAAAGGAGCTTTAGTAACAAGGGATGGAGACAAATAAAGAAAGAATAAAGCCAGAAGAGAAGAACACAAGAATGAGAAGAATGAATTTATATGAAGAATTTACATTTTCCCAGCATGCTATTATGAAAGCACCTTCGTCATTGTGATCTCTTAACTTTTAGGAAATGTTTGTAAAGAATTTGCTGCATAATATAGCACACAGAGAGGGGAAGATGAGAAGAGAATTTGAGTTTGAAGAAGCTGAAGACGACCCTTTGAAAGAAGTTAAAGTAAAACTGAAAGCTGATTTTCCTTGGGACCATATGATGACAGAGACATTTGACCAAGTTAGGTGGTGAGCTTGAGGAAAATATGGCAACAATCCAAGGCAGACAGAAGGATGTTGGAAAGCAACAAATGAAAGGTAATAAAGTTAAACAAATATACAAGCCTCTACTTGCATTATTATAAGTTTAACCTAATAGCGAAATAGTGGCACTCGTAAATTTTAAAATTCTCCTTTGCACCTTTGCATGCATGTATACACAAGCGCAGGAAAGTGAATTGGATTGGATTTTGTATACAAATAACACACATTTAATAGAAAGTTAGGAATAAAAAGTAAAACAGAAACAAAGAGAAGAGACTCAGGAGGGTCAAGAGAGGACAGATGGAGGAAACAAAAGACAAAAACTGACAGAAAGACAAAAGGGAGATTACACAGAGGCACAGACTGAAACTGAAGAAGACAGAGAGAGAAAAGAAACACTCTACAAAGTTACAGGGAGACAGAGAATAAAGAGTGAGAGAAAGATATTGACTGAAACAAAAAGAGACATTGGACAGCTCTTCCTCACAGTAAGTGAAAGACTTCAAACTGCGGTGGATGAGAGAGCTGCACTTTATGAGGCTATTCTCTCTGCATTAGCATTAGCTATAGCTCTCAGACTGACAACCCAGCGCTCTGTTCTCAAGGTCAGGAGGGGCACACACTACCACGGGCCACGAGACACACACACACACACACACACACACACACACACACTCTTGTATCCTTATGCATGAAACAAACATACTGGATCACACAGACACAAATACACACTGACATACACAGAAACTGTTTCAGGTCCAGACACAAATCAAATGTTGTGTTACACAATTTTTACAATACTTTTGTATTAATTAATTAATTCTGGAATTGGTAACATGAATGATTGACAAAAGGTTCATCTCTCCATAAAGGCTGCTAATTAATCAGCTTGCAAAACCTCATCAAAACATTATTTATGTAGGCAGCATTAACTGTGTTCAGTGTTGACTTAGTCTGATGGTCAATGAAGACTCAAACTCATTTGTTGTGTGGAAAATGAGAGAAAGAGGGAGAGGAGAGACACAGTGAGGATTTCTATTTCCACATCTCTAAGACTGCTGTTTTCCTAAAATGGACAACTGACAAGCCTGCTTACAGTTAAATGAATGAAACTTGATGGTAATTCTGTACTTTCCACCCAGTCAGCAGTTGAGTTTTTGGACATGAATGGCTTCTGCGAGAACGCAAACAGAGAGAGAGAGACAGAGAAAAAAACAAAGAACGGAAGAGAGAGTGCCGAGGCAATCTGTGATGTGATTTTTGATAATCATAATCTGCCTAGGGCGATCCAATTCCTGAGACAGTTTATGGGGTAGGGAGGGCCATCAGAATTAGAATGAGATGAGCATAAATGGCTATTTATCCCTTTCGTATGTGCGTGTGTGTGTGTGTGCGTGCGTCTGTCTGTCTCTCATGAATGGCTATTTATGTGGATTAACGGATTGGTGAGGCCATCTGAAATGCATGAAGCAGAACTCACAGCATGTCTGACACACACACAAACACACACACACACACACACAAACACACACACACACACACACACATTGGGTTTCCATCTCCTCTGGGACATTACATTGACTTACATTTATTTCCTAACTTTAACCATAACCACCACTTGCCTAATCCTAACCTTAACATAATCCTAAATTTATTTTAACTTTAAACCTAGTCTTCACCCTAAAATCAATGATTTATGTTAATTCCCAACAAACGTGACTGTATATACAGATTTACACCCCCATGACAGGAATACTTGGACCATATAGTAATAGAGTGTGTCTGTACTGTACTAGGTTTTTCTTGCATAAAGATTAGTGTGCATGTGTGTGTGTGTGTGTGTGTGTGTGCTTGTAATAAACCCAAAAGCAATGTGTGTTATACGCATAGACAACATTTATTTATTCAGAATGTGCATGAGTGTACTTCATCTAGCTTTATGCATGTGCACTTGAATGTGTTCTTAAATATATGTCTACTTCTGTAAGTGTGTGTGTGTGTTAGAGAGTGACTGAGTGTTGAGAGAGTGGTAATTACCATTCAGCAGTAGCTAAAGTGACATGTTTGAGGAAGAGATAAGGGGACATAAATTGGCCTGGTATAAAACGGTGATATTTCGTCTACTGCTTTAGAAAAACCCATTTACTCTGCCTCTTTAGCATGTCAAGACCCCTGTCACTACCCTCTCATCCCCTCGGCCAGAAGGACTCATGCACATGCACACACACACACACGCACACACACTTATATATGCTTCACACAGTCAGTTGGCTCCTTGTGAAAAAGTGCTCATCTGCATTCTGCTATTAACTTGGAGAGACACAGAAAGAAAGACAGAAAGGGAGAAAGAGTGTGTGTAAATCAGTGTAATGGGGCCAGGACCCCAGTAGCTCTAAAAAGAGAGCAGACATGTGGAGGACAAGACATCATTTTTTTTTCCTTTCATGAAGAGAGGCAGCGATACAGCACATCTGTCACTGCTGGCCACACAATTGCTCCTACAGTCAGACACAGAGAAAGAGAAACATAAAAGGAAAAGAAAGGGAATAAAGGCCACAAAGAAGAAGAATGACAGAGCCGACAGTACTCAAAACTGGCAATGTTTAAATATGTTTTGTTTCTTCCTTTCATTTAATGTTTCTTCCTTATTTCCTCTTTGTTACTGCATCAATTTATTTCCCGTCTTTTTGTTTTTTTCATTAACATAAAGTTAACATATTTGAAAACCAGTGTTCAATCAACACTACGTAATTTTGCCTAATAAGACTTCCTTTCCCGATTACACCTGTTACTGGAAGTAACAATTGACAAGCTACAGCGCTGATGCATTGCTCCTTTAATATGCTTTTAATGAAAGTATGTATTTAAAATGTTACCATTACCAAGCACATGATGTGCACATCAACTACATGTTTTGTGGTTGTTGACAGTTTCATAAAACATTTAATTGACAATGCACAGACACACATGTTTCTTCTCACCATCATCAAAGACTCAGTTTTTGAAGAAATTTTAACTTGGGCTACCTTATTTACACCTAACTTCATTTTTGTTGTACAGTTGCAAGTGCATGTGTGTTGCTCAGTGTATGTTTATAGAATAGATAGATAGATAGATAGATAGAAACTTTATTCATCCCTTTGGGAGGTTCCCTCAGGGAAATTGGGTCTCCATCACCAGCAGCACTTTAGATATACAATGATTCACCAGGAACATAATGAACATTATTTTTACTGTGTTGTTTTAATATTTGGTAACATGTAACACCAGCGTATTACAATACCGATTGGATTAATAGGAAAACCACCTTGTTTGACAACACAAGAGCCAGAGAGCATCAACCAGTCTCACATTTCTGTTGCTCACTGTTGTGTAAGTAGAGTGAAATCTTTTCTCCTTGAACTAAGTTGTAAAAGACAAAACCTTTCAACAGCGCCACACAGAGAAGATTGTGAATCATTTCTACGTGCCATGTACTACGGGTCGTAGGTTAGAGCCCTTGGTGTTTTACCAAGCAAACACACACTCATACACACACATACATGCACACACTTAAACCACAGGGGAAGAAGTGATAGGAAGGGAGGATGAGAGGAAAAGGAGTGGAGAGGAGCGGAGAGGAGGTGAGGTCAGACCTCTCTTTAGCCTCACAGCTGTGGGCCAGATAAGCCCTTTTCTTGCAGGTAAATAAAAGCCACACCCTATGAGTGTGTGTGTGTTTTAATGTGCATGAACCTGGCTTCCCCCTCCTGCGATCTTTACACCGCTGACACAACCCCATGCACAGTCTCTGCATTCCTTCCCTTCATACCCTGTCTATTCCTCCTCCCGTATTCCTTGTTTTATAATGTCCTCTAATGTTATCTAATGTTTTCTCTTTCTTCCTGTGTGTGTGTATGAGAGAACATGTGTGTCCTGGGCAGCAGGGAAAGGTATAATGGACAGAGGTGGTGATTGAAATAAGTCTTTGTCTGTAAGCTGTAAAGATTTTAACACAACCTTCTTTACTTTTTCCACATTTAAAAATTTCCAACTCCTTCTTCTCTTTTTTTCTGTTACTCTGGAAATATGTGAGTTACTATGTCACTTTCTTCACCGTCTCGTCTGTTGTTCATTTCGCTCCTGGTCATTGGTCAATTTTCACTTTTCTCCTCATCATCTTTCTATCCTTAATACAACTCTACTTTTTCAAATTTTGTTGCCAAGTCTTTTTATATCTTGTCATTTTTTTCCCTCACTCCTTTTCCTTCTTTTGTCTCTTTATCTCTTTTGTGACATGATAACCCACATAACAGTATATATCATGGATCTGTATTTCACTCTCTTTTATTTATTTCCCTTTCTCTTTGCCAACTTTCTTGAACAGATGCTTGTATTCATAAAAATACTTAGAAAACACACACGCACACACACAAACAGACAAACACAGCTTCATGTCAGAGTCGGTTCTCTAATCGCAAGGTGTAAAAGGATGCTATTGGCTTCAGGCCGTAGGTGTAACATCTAATACAATGCCCGCACAGAACCAATTCACAGTCTGGAAACTCATCCTACACAATTGTACAAACACATATACACGCTCACATGCACACACACACACACACACACACACACACAAAAACGTGCTTTCACAAAACTTTCAAGAGTGAAACATTCAGAAACAGTTACTCATACTCACATTCTCACCCACTCACAACCAAATATAAAGTGACGTGTTTTTGGGACAAACCTAAAACTACAGCAGCATCAAATTTAAAAAAGACAACCAGATTGCACCCCACATTTGAAATATCTAAATATTTTTATTTATTTATTTATTATTATTTATTTATTTCTGTAACATTTTCATTTTTTATATGAAGATTAATTCCTATTTAAACACGCATGTTCGCTTAAGTATGACATTTGTTACATTCACAAGAGACAAGTGCAAGCAAATCAATGCATGAGGTTACTCATATACTTTTCCACCTGTGTCACCCCACAATATGTTGAAAGTGCTGCTTATCATTCTCTAGTACTGTTGTCTGACAGCCCATTTTGGCCTTATATATTGTATTATTATTTTTATTTATATATTTTAATATTTGGGGATTTAGAACATTTTTACTGTATTATATTGTACAGTATCAGTTTCAGAACTTTAATGGACTCATGGAAAGCTGAAGTTGCTGCTCCTGGTTAGGAAATATCTTATACATTATTTAAACTGTATTAGTAATCATTCATAATTTGATATTCTTTTAAATATTATACAGTGGTATATTCTAAGATACATATCCAAAGTAAGTGGAAAAGTAATCAAAAAGTGGAGTTGAAATAAACTGGTATTAAGCAGGTAATCAGTATTCTGCAATGAACTACATCTTTAAAATAACCTTCCCAAACCTGATTGAGTCAAATGAACAATAAGTGTATCTGACAATTTCAATGATATTATTCTCTTGTTGTTGGTAAACAAGCAGGTCTGGTGGATTAAGACACTGGCCACTATGCTCCTCTGCAGGGACAACAGAAAAGCCATGTTTCAATTGAAACTGAAGAGGTTTTCCTCCATAAGCACAGCCTGTATAATTATTTCAAACACGAGGAAAACCAAATCACTTTACAACGCGGATTTACATATAATTAGCGTCATACAAAGACAGGATTACTACAAGTAGTAGAGAAGCAGCGTTTTCCCTCTCCCTGTCTCGTTCTCCTTGTCTTGATTCGAAGAGCCTTGACATACGTTAACATTGCTCTTTCACTCACTCTCACCTAAAAGGTGCAGCCGCACTCACAAAGGCTTCCAGTCTATACCTTTGTACTGAAGCAGACCTGATAATAATGACAATAACGATATATCAGAAAGGATGCATGGTGGAAATTTCTTAAGATGAACAGCCATAAGAGTGTTTTTTCAGTAGAAGTAATTTATTTCTGTCCATTTTCTTTTCTTTCTCTCTAAAATATGTTCACAAGTGAAGAGTGTAATGACACAAATCTGTGTTATCTATGACACAATCAATTTATACAAACAATGTATGAAATTATAGTCAAAGTGATTTTTTTATTTTAACCAAAATATATTTCTCACCTACTGCCTGCCATACTGGTGGAAAAAAAAGCATTTTTCAGCTCATGATTGTAGTTGTGTAGCGTTCCCCATAAATCTCAAGTGAAACTGAACGATAACATATGGGAGAATACTTATTGCACATAATAGATGAATTATGTTATGTCAAAATGCTTTTTCTCACCTCTTATTGTATTATTCATGTTTATCAAGAGGACAAACTGTCATTGGGTCTTTGGTGAATATAACGACACTCTGAATTATCATTGATTACCCAAAATGATGTGGAGGAAATTATTGACTGTGTGAAAATGTCACTTAAGAATCTGTATCATTACCCATTATCCACCTATTATCCATTGATTTGCAGTATTGTATTCAGTTTACCTAACTTGGCAGGGTGTTGGGATGGATGTGGCAGCAGGGTAGCCAGTTGCTTCCTAAACAATTACAGTTTTCTTTTCATTCAAAATAATCGAGTGAGTCAAAGCATCACAGTCAAAGCAGCCACTGAAAAACACTAAACTACGGACTTTTTTCCTTTTCTGTTATCACAGTACCTTAACACTGATGTTCATTTTTAATTACAGTTAATTATGTTACACATAATCATCATCATACAATTAAATAAGCATTAATCAATGCAATCATATATAATGATATATTATCTGTATAATACTAATATATTAAGTTATTTGTTTGGATTCAGATGTTTTGCAGTACAGTGTGTGTGTGTGTGTGTGTGTGTGTGTGTGTTGATCCAGCCAGCTCACTGCAGGCCTAATTGGCAGCTTGTTAAGCAATTTGGATCCTGCAGTGGATCTATTGATGTTTGCACCAGCACCTGCACCCACCCTCCAACCCCACACGCACTTCCTTAACTGGAACAACCTGTTGTATGATTTTCTTCATACAATGTGCACAAAGATACAATTACATGTACGTCATTTGGTAAAAGTTTTATTTGGAAATTTTGGAAAAAATTTGATGTATACATACATTTGTATATGTAAACATCAAGATGCTTTTGGTCGTGGCTTTAGTCCGTATCACATAAAAAAAGACTACACTCCACTATAGTTCTTGTTGGTTTTTCTTCGTACTTCTGAGGGTATATATTAAAGTAGTTGCTCTGACAGATATTACTTCATAGCATCAGACAAACATTGCTTTCTGATTTATATATACATATGGCATGAAGCTGGTGAGTGGTCTGTTGTGAGACCAGAATGAGTTTTTGAAATAGCTGCATCTGTGATAAAACTGCATTCTCATCTAGTTTAATTTCTGTACTTTCTCCTCGGATGTGACAGAACAGCTGTGACACCAGTAATGAAGCTCAGAGCTCAGAGGAATATACAAAGGCTTATGAATGTGCCTCTGCAGAGTAGCTAAGATTACTAATACAAAGCTGGAGACGGAAAAGACAAGGGAGTAGAAAGAAACACAGCAAGCAGGACAAGAAGCCATCGAACCACATGAAAAGACCCGACCAGGAGAGAGATGAAACTGATGGACAGGTAGAAATATTTATACACAACAATACATAGTGACAGACAGACAAACCAGTAGTGATAGACAGAGAGGAAAGCAGGAAGTTAATGAGTAGATTGTGGGCCAATAACATAACCAGTCACCCACAACAACGTGCTGCCCGCACTCCTTACCTGTCTGCCTTACTGCACTGCATTCTGGGAGTGGAAGGGCAGAGCGGAGCGGCGATGGGATTTGAAAGGCGTTCTGCTTGGGCGACTCACTGATTTGCATTCAACAGTGGAGACACACAAACACATACACCCGCAAACACACTCGCCAAATGCACAGTTAAAAAAAAACATGTTTGTAAGCGCACACACATGCAACTGTGTATGTGCACCATCATGCACACTTGGATATTGTAGACTAATTATTAACCTCGCTCATATTCAAGTAGCAAGAGTTGAATACGTGCGTGAGAGACAGACGAAAATTGATTGGAGAGAGGAAGGGGGAAAGAGGGATTAGAGGTTGGAGGGAATATACTCACCCCTCTTAAAACCTTCTCTCCTCACCTCTTTTTTTTCTCTGGCGTGTTATTTTTCGCTTTACGATTCTGATAATGATGATATTAGAGAGAGGAGAAGGGGGAGGAGGAAGGAGAGGAAAGGATGATGGGCGCCGCATGCGATTGTTCGCCCCGTCTTTTCTTCTTTTTTTACTGCTACACATTGCATGGAGAGAGGGAAAAAGAGATAGAGAAAGACAGGGGGGCTCCTCAATGACTAATTTTCCTTTCTTTTACGGCAGCATAAATTTAACAGGAGGGGGGCGGGAGTTGATGGGTAGAGTAGAAATCCTTTTAGCAGCCTGATTTATGTACGTCTGATGGGCGAATCATAGATCACCGCCGGAAGATGGCAGACACACTGATGATGATGGGGCCTTTCGACGGGGCCCACTAATGCCCTCCTGAACAAAATGTAACCAATCTGTGAGGGCCCTCAAGCATGCAATGGTCCTTTAATAGAAACTATAGCAAACTATACGCCTGTCACCAATGACGGGGGCTGGGGGAAGTGCATAAGCATGTGTGTTTGGGGAATTTTGAGGAACGTAAGGGAGAGAAAATAAGGAAGAAGAAAAGGAAGTTCAAAATGATCACCTCTGAAATAACAAAAACAGAAGAGAACCACAAAACCAGGAGGGCAGCAATAGAGGTGGATGATCCAAAACAAAAGACAGTAAAATAAAGAGAAGAAGCGTGATGATAGAAAGAGACAGAGAACCAAAAGTGGGAAAACTACAGAGAGAGAGAGAGAGAGAGAGAGAGAGAGAGAGAGAGAGAGAGACTGGAGCCCAGTTGAAGGGGACTCTAAATGTCAAGTTGAGAAAAAAAAATCCTATAAAACAAAAAGCAACCTAAGGAGTAAACAGCTAAACAATAGACAACAACAAGTAAACGACGCATGAGTGTCCACCTTAAATCACCAGATCCCACTCATACACACATACCCATACCCACACACACACACACACACACACACACACACACACAGGCCTGGTACACAGTGCGGCGCATGCAGCCCCACCAATCATCTTTATATCAAAACATCATTATGCTGTCTGACAGCAGCTAAGATTCCAGCGAGGCCTCGTTGTCATAAATCGTCAGCTGTTGCAGTGCTGCAAAGAGGGCCTTTTCATTTAGGAATGTCAAAGCTCTCCGGAGCCTCGTAAAGATTGTAGGAGACTCGGGAGATGGAGAAACAGAGATAGAGATGGCAGACCCTGGGAGAGGAGGGGGGATAACTGAAGATGGCAAACCTGGTGAGATGGCAGAGGTGTGATATTGTTGGCTCAACTTTGCCAACATGGATGTAACAACACATGATTCAGGCTTTGCCTTTTTTTTTAGCGTCTTTGTGATTTTACAGTGCAAAGTGGTTTCTCGAGAAATAAGTCTGAATTAATTTTAATAATTTAAACAGACACAAAAGAGAACAGACTTGGGATTGGTGTGTAGACATTGCAAATAAATGGCTGCCTTTTGACTCACAGCCTTTGTTGGGATTTGTGAATGACCTGTAATATGGTGGTTTATCATAAAAGTCTATTTGTTCACTGGAATGCTCATTTTTTAGCAAACACTAGCAGGGTGGCTCTAGGGATGGCAATGTCGATCTGTTGATCAGTCTGTTTATCCCCCACTTCGGTCCAGACTGAAATATCTTGCCAGCTTTTAGATAAACTGAAAAATGTTGTACAGACATTCGTGGCCCACAGATGATGAATACTCATAACTTCATTAATCCCTTGACTTTTCATTCAAACTTTCACCATCGACAAGATGGATTGGCACAGATTTTGGTAAAAGATTAATCTTATTGAATCACAAAATCCTAATGATTTAAGAGATCCCCTGACGTTTGTTTGTTTTTTAGAGCAATTTGTACATTTGTGCTTCTCCACGCCACAGAAAGAAACAGCCATCAACTTTTCATTTTCTATCAGTTTGTGCCACATTCACTTGTTCAATCACCTCTATTGTCATTCTGAGAATGTAGTTACCCTAATCTTATTATATCAAGAGGTGTTATAAATATTTTTTTCTATGTAGATACATACATTAAAACATGTATGACATTACCCTTCAAATATTAAGAAAAATTGTCATTTACCATAATAACCACACATTAAAACAGGCAGTCTATACTTTATAGTGACTGTGTCATTTCACATCAAAAGGAGGAGTATGGGGAAAAAATGTATGTATGTGTGAATTTGTGTGTGTGTGTGTGTGTCTGTGACTAATGTACTGTAGAGCTCTTCACTGGTGCTGACAAAAAGACAAGTTTGCGTCGCTGGTGCTAGTATGTCCCTCCAGGGCTTCCGTCCATCCACTGGCACGGGAGATGAACTGAGACAAGATGTCAGAGCAGGAAATGTCAGACCACTGCCAAACCGCTGTGGTGCAGACCCCTGACAGGCAAAAGGATAACACATACTCCACATTTGCACATGAGCATAGTCTTACATCTTGTTCTCTCTCTCACACACACACACACACACATGCACTAAGTATGTCAGGAAACTCCTCCTCAAACACATACAAACATATCCAAATACCAAAACTGATGCAGATCTTAACCTGAAATATTTGATTTTATCAAGGCATCCATCCATCCATTCATCCTTTCATCACTGCATACGTAATGACATTCCTAAAAGTTTGAGGTAAAAACTTGGAAGTGTGACAATGAAAATGAAGCAAGCAAGCCAGAGAAAGAGGAAAAGAGGTTTGCAGGGGAAAATAGAGAAATGTCATGGAGAGATGAGCAAAGCAGCAGTTCATGTCCGCTGGCCAGTTCTTGTGTTTGTTTTCTTTGGTGGTGTGTACACATTACAGATGTCTTGAGTAATGCCTCCATCTGTAATCTCTCTCTTCCTCTCTCTCCCTCTCTCTCTCTGCTATCCTCAGGACTTGGTTTCCCTTAAGTGTGTCAATTTGGGTCTCCTTGCTCAAGTTCAAACATTTAGCCCCCAAACAGCCATTTGTCTCTAACATAGCAGACAGAGGGACCAAAATAGAAGAAAATACCTCAAGAAATGAAGAGAAGAGAGAGCGAGTGAGGGAGGAAAAAAACATCTTGTATGTTTGACGGCACTTTTTGCTGCCTGGTTAGAGTACACACATACACACGCATCACCCCCCGTCTTGTCTGGTTACTGGCTGTGCACTTGCAGTCCCTCTAGGGCACGTGGGGTCACTCTGAGTGTGTGTGTGTGTGCACGTGTGTGTGTGCTTGTCGGTGAGGGGAGTTCACCCAATGCCAACCCCACCCTCAAACATCCACACTCACACACACACAAACACACCCCTCTATTCGCAAAGCTACAGATGATGTGCCGTCCAGCAGCATTTCCATCACTGTGACGATGAGTGCTCCTGCCAAACGCCCGGCAACCAGAGTCACATCTGCTTCTGTCTCTGTCGCCGCGGCGATACTACCGAAGTCTGCACGACAACCAGCACATGACCAGGGGGCAACAGCGGGTGGCACAGAAAGCGAATAAGAGAGAGAGAATGAAAGAATGAGAGAGAGTCAGTAACAGAAAAATGATTTTACAAAATCTGAATTAATGTATATATGTCTCTTTCTCTCTGTTTGTTTAGGTGCTGCCAAGAAACCCGGCTTTGTTTGACTGGATATAAAAATCATCACCAAGTAATATTTGCAGGATAAGCACATAATCTAAACAAGAGAAGTCCAGTTAAAATGGCTGATATACTCCAAAATGAAAATGAGGTAAGGTCAGTCAAACATCTAACCTCTTTAACTTCATGCCACAAACTCATGAAGAATTGGGATGTTTTGATTAAACCAGACAGTTAATATTAGGGTGTTTCTGAGAAAAGTGATAATCATCGACTATTAAAATTGGTATTATATAGTAATTAAATAGTCAGTATAGTATAGTATAGTATAGTATAGTATAGTATAGTATAGTATAGTATAGTATAGTAATCAAATTCTCTCCCTGTCATATCTTGAATATTGCCAATGACTGACTCAAATCTGTGGTCTGATACATTTCTTTATGGATATTTAGGACATCTTTTTACACACACCTAAGACAGTTGATCATTTATTTACATCAGGTTTGTTGAAGTGAACCTCATTTAGTCTCAGTTCCAAACAATTACAAAGATTAAGATAATATATGTGAATGGGAACCACTTTTTAAAAAGTTAGATGCTGATATCAGACCATAGTTCTTAACATTTTGAAAGAAATTATATTTTATATTTTACATCTTAATATGAATAGGAATTCTGTGAAAACTGATTGAGGTGGGACTTTAACATGCACACTTTTTACACTTTCTATGTAATTTCTGCATTTTCTTATCCAAAATAAATCATTTAAACATTAGCATATATTGTATTTTAATCACAAGCCATTTAACCCTTTAGATACAGAAGAGAGATAAAAGAGATAAATATATGTAAATCATTTTAAAGTATATTAGAAGTGTTTAGATTAAAAGATATTAACACAGACAGACAACAAAACTATTTGTTACATCGATTTCTACTTATCCAGCCCTACACAGCATTTAGATGCCTCTTTTCTTCCTCTGCTGCTTTTACCTCACATTCCCCTCACTATATACACTACATTTTCCATACCTTTATTTTCATCACTTTGTTAATCTCTCTTTATGTCTTCTCCCTCCCTCTCTTCTACCATTTCAATACACCCCCTTTTGACTGCCTCTCCCCCTCTCCCTCTATCCCTGTCTCTCCTGCCAGGGTGTTTATATTTGCCCGGCCCACGGCAGAGTGCCTAACAAGGTGGAAAGAATTAGGGGTGAAAAGACAGCACTGCTGCCAGCTAGGGTCTCTCTCTCGCTCTATCTCTCTCTCTTTCTCTCTCTTTCTGACAGTAGATATATTTCAGCTAATGTACTCCTGACCTCTTCTACTCCAATGGAGTATCAACAAAAACAGTTATCTACACTCTTAACAGGGTCGTAAAGAACACCTGAAATTATGTCAGATGTCAGAGCACCTTTATGAATTGGAACAAGTACAGTCATTACGGTTCAATATATACTCATTTCCTTTAGAAAACGCCCTAAAAAAAAACTAGATTTTGTGTTTGGTCTTCTCATTTTTTCTCTCTGTCTTCCAATGCATTTACTTGAAGAAAAACCACTTTCCATCCCGACGCTGAGAGTTCAATTCAGATGTTTAACCTTTTGCTTGCCTGGGGTCGAGAGCCAGAAAGTGTGGTATTGGGCCTGTTAACGACCGCAGTACGGGTGTAGAAGAAAAGAGCAGGGGAACCATGGGAATATAATAGTGGTGTGTGTGTGTGTGTGTTTGCATGTGTGTGGGCGGGGGGACAGACAGGGTTCAGACAGGGTGAAGACCTGTCCCCCTCCTTACCCTGCTCCCCTCTCCATAAAATGAGGCGTCGCACATCTCGCCTGATTAGACACTATGTTATACACTCTCATCCATAGAGGGAGGGCCTGGTGGTGGTGGGGAGGAGAACCACACTATAAGTAGTTAGTTAAGAGGGAAGGAAGGTAAGGAGGAAAGGGGTGGAGCGGAGAAGAGAGGAGAGGTCGAGCTGTTTTGGTTTTCAAAACCTATGGGCCTATGTTTTATAAATAATACATAGAAGAGGCGTATAAAGGTCTACTATTGTTCTACTGGGCACTCCAGAGAGCAGGAGTTTGTATTAAATGTGTGTTTGTGAATGAAATGTGGGTGTATGAATGTATATGTGTATATTCTTCCATGTACATTTCCTTCTGTTATTACTTGTATGTATATTTGTAATATATGCCTGTGTGTGTGTGTGTGTGTTTATACACACATGCACGCTTATGTGTTTTGTGTCAGTGGTAACACCCGCCCCAGTACATGGTAACTGATTGGATGACTCACCTTGAGCTGGTGCTCTAGCTTTTAAATGCATTTTCAAAGTCACAGTATTTTAACATGGGACATACAATATGCTGGACAAATGAAGACATTAGCAGTGAGAAGTGAGCATGCGGGTGGGTTTGTAGTGGCCATTTTGAACAGGCAATGTATAATGCATTTGACTGTAACTCATATAGCTCTATTGTGCAGATTCACTACAGGGTGCTATTTTTGAGTTTGGTATTACAAATTACCATTTTTTACAACTAGAAACATCAATTTTGACACACATTCATGCAGAACAGAAGTGGGCTAATTTAGCCGTCTAAAAGTACACATCCCCTTTCGATAACAGGAAGATCAGAACATTTAGAAGTACTGTAATGTTATGTTATATATATATTATTCCAGTCAATCAATTGGCATTTAACCAGATATATGCTTGGGTGCTTGGTTTTTCTGTCAGTATAAGTAATTCTCTGTTTAAGTTTGTGGCCTTGTTGTCTATTTTGCTGCAATTCATTGTTTTGACCTGAACCTGGTACAAACAGATACTGTGCACATGAAAAGCTACAGAGAGAAACAAATACTGATACACACAAACACACTCACAAACCTGCTGGTCTGTCCCTGATAATGCCCACTGGATGTTCTCACCGTTCACAGTCTGTCCACGGCTCTATTTATAATCCTATCACTAAGAACACACACACACCTCTGGTTTCTTGCTGTATGCCAGCACATCTGCGTGTGTGTCATGGTGGAGATGGATCCAAGTGTAGGGTCCTAGCAGGGTTTGCTTCAGTGCGATAACAGCCCGCGATTTGTATCTGTAGATGAAGCATCAGCATAATAAATGTTCTCTACCTCTCACCTTCTCTCCATCCCTCTCTGTCTTTCTGCGACACACACACACACACACACACACACACACACAGACACACACACACACACACACACACACACACACACACACACACACACACAGTCACAATTCCTCTGTCCATCTCTCCCGTTCATGCTGTTCTGTCCGTATTTTTGACAACTGCTTTTAAACAAAAGTTTCTATTTCTCAGTTTCTCAGTCTTTGTGTCCCGTCTGTTGTGACTTTTTTATTTTATTTTCTCTGGTTACTTCTTATATTTCACTCTGTCCCTCTCACTCATATGTACACACATGAATGAGCTCACACACAGACAGACGTGTGTGTGTTAGAGAGTGAGAAGGTGTCAGTACTATTCTCAGGTCAGTTGGGTTTGATCTTTTCCACCTTCTGCTTTCACACATTAACAGACAGCCTGCAGGCTAAAACAGAGAGAGAGAGAGAGAGAGAGAGAGAGAGAGAGAGAGAGAGAGAGAGAGAGAGAGAGAGAGAGAGAGAGAGAGAGATAGAGAGAGAGATACAGAGACATCACAGCTACATTCAGATGTTTCATAACAATGACTGGCATGTACACATGGCCACACACAATTTGAATAGATAGATAGATAGATAGATAGATAGATAGATAGATAGATAGATAGATAGATAGATAGATAGATAGATAGATAGATAGATAGATAGATAGATAGATAGATAGATAGATAGATAGATAGATAGATAGATAGATAGATAGATAGATAGATAGATAGATAGATAGATAGATAGATAGATAGATAGATAGATAGATAGATAGATAGATAGATATAATGTATTAATCCCAAACTGGGAAATTACAAAACTGGGAAATTGCAATAAGGCAGATACAATTCAAAAAGTGAACCACAACAATCTTTGTCATATAAGGCTGTCATATAAAAACTACAACTTGCTCACTTGTTGCAGTGAATTTGTTTTTGTTTTTTTTTATTTTTTTTTTTATTTTCTGGATCAGTGGACTTTTCAATTCAGCTCTGAACTATTACTTTCTGTCAGTTCAGCTTGTGGGTGCACTTGTTTTGTCTTAATGAAAGGATTTCTTACTGCAGTTGCTCTATAATTTTCTGCTAGTCTGTCATAAATTCCTGTCAGTGGTATTACCTGAGGTTAGGCTCTATTCAATTCTCCTCTCCACAGTCAGTCTATCTGCCTGTTATCCCCTCTAACTTGCTTCTCATCCTCACCTCGTTGCCGTGGGAGAGAGACTGTAGGGAAACTTCTCTTTTCCTGTTCTCACTTTTACTGATTTTCTTATTTTTATTGTCCATCTGTCTCCCTCCACCTGACTTTCACAATCTCTGACTCTCTTTCTGTCTTCTAGTCTCATTATCTCAGCTTTACTTTGTTATACAGTACATCCTTTCTTCCCCTATTCTGCCCCATCAGCCCTCTTCTGTCTGCTCCCCCCTCTTAACTTCTCCCTCTGTTTGTTCAGTGTGTGTGAAGAAGTGTTGCATAAAGCCAGGGTAGATATATTAGGGATATATCTACCCTGGCTTGGATATACCAAATGTAGCCTAATTTTCCATAATGAACTGCAGCCCAATCCTCACCTTCATCATCTTTAGATCTCATCTTATGGAAGTGGAAAGAAATCAATTTTCGCTCTTATTAAGGAAGGCCTACTCCTGCTTAAGTCTCTGATTCGAGTATGTGCATACGTATGGGTGGGTGGTGAGGTGGTTGGGGTTTGTTCTCTCTATCTGCTCTTTCCTTCTCTTGGTATCTTTCTTTCTCTCTGTCTGCCCCTAATGTATGACTCTCTTCTTTTTCCCTTTGTGTTCATTTTTCATTCGTACTCCTCTCCCTGTGATTATCCCAGTGCATATCAGAGGCTCTTAATGAAGATTCACAACATTTTCCCCTCCCAGCTAATACCTTATCAAAGGAGAAATCTCGTTCCAGAAAATCAATTTTCTTTTATATTATTAAGTCCTCCTCTACTGCACTTGCATGCGTGATTCCACTGTTCCTTTGCATCGTAAAGCAACAGTGAGGGACTTAACCCTGAGAGCCCTGCACACTCCATCCACACACAGTCTGATCTGATATCTCTCACAGCTATGCAACGGCTTAAGGAGATATGAGGGCAAAGGTTTAAGAAGACGAAAGTGAATCAGAGAGAAGAGAAGAAGAAGAAGAAGAAGAAGAAGAGAAGAGAAGAGAAGAGAAGAGAAGAGAAGAGAAGAGAAGAGAAGAGAAGAGAAGAGAAGAGAAGAGAAGAGAAGAGAAGAGAAGAGAAGAGAAGAGAAGAGAAGAGTTGAAGTTTAACTAATTATATGTGACTTTTCTCCTATATCTTCTGTCATTGTTAAAAAATGTTTCAATGTGTCAGCCAAGACACTCCAAAGATGGATACTCTACTGTTTTTCTTTTGCCCATTCCTAGCAGACTATCTTATCTATAGTTTTAATATTACAATGGCTTCCAATTATTTAGGAGGTGGGTTTGTTAAATACTGTGGAGAATAACAGGAAATATGAGAGAAGTGGAAAATATGACCTGACATAAAGTGCATATGCTGAAATTGAATCCATTGCTGTACCTGTAAGTACATTATGTACAGTATCTTGCACCACAAGGATGCTTATTCACAGCATATTTTTCTTTGCTTCAGGTCATTGCCACAATAATAGACAGGATGCAGTTGAAACTGACAGAAAAAGGGACGAATGACATCTGACAGAGGTCATAAACCAGACATATAACACCAGGTTTAGTGGTGAGTTACTCAGCCTGCTGAGCCACTACAACTTTGCGCACTTTTCTGTTGAGTGATACTGACTGGACTTCCCATTCCTCTTTTAATAAGAGCAGAAGATGCAAAAATCAATATACCAAGGTCAAGGTAATGTTACTAATCTTATAGGGAGAAATTTGTATGTCAATATACGTCAGCACACGCTTGCCGTTCAAGATTTCCCCTCCACACTGACTGATGGTGCATTATTCCTTTAAATCTCCCACAGATGTGATTAGAAAATATGCCAAATTACATGGTCCTTTCCAGGAAATGTCCGAGAAAATACTAGAATTAGAAAATTATTAGGTATTTACAGACCTATTTGTGTAATGGACCAAATGCAAGAGTCTGTAGTTTATAAGATACGATAGAGAAAATGCTCTCTGGCTGCCTGAAGTCTAGCAATTTAATATATATTAAATTAGGCTATATTCCATAATACTTTTACTTATATTAAAGTATAGATACATATGCATACACATACTTATACTCTCCATATATCAGTGTATTTACTGCACAAGTATAGACTGCAAAAATGGCACACTTTATATGAGTGTTGCTAACATAAATTTTATTAAATGACCGTTATTAAATACACAACATACTGTAAACCTGTCAATATATGGAATATAATTTAAGGATTTGGTCCAAGTATAAATTTGCAGGGCAGTATTACTCTCTCATCATCACTTAAATTCATTCATTATAAATTAATCCAAAAGATTTACTTATCAATGAGGAAATGTTGCCAACTTAATATGACCTCAGCTCTGCTGTGTTCTTTCAGGCCTCTTAAAAGCAATTGGTACATAACAAATATGTGCAATGGAGCATCCGAGGTTCAGGCTGAACCCTTATATAGTACAATACAGTTTTCCTTTATGTATTGCCGCCAAAATGTCAACTCTAACTGCAATCAAGCAAAGGCATCTCAGAATCAGCATTACAGAAATGTAACCCTAACCTGTTTCCTTTGCAATAGATTACTACTAATATATAGAGGAAAAATAAAATATTTATTTTATAGTATTAGTATTTAGGTGTTTATATGTAAAAAAAAAACAAAAAAAAAAAAAAAAACGTACACATCCCACAATTATAATTAGATTTGTGCTTCCATGTTAAGGACTTTTAAGTGTTCATGTCATCTAATACATCAGAAAGGTTGCATGACAACTGAGTCAAACCGTCCATTGCTTGATGAACCATATACTCATGTATATTTGTGGATTATACTGGACTGAGTTTTGTTTTGTTTGATGTGTCCAGTTACATTTACAGACAAGAAATTAAACTTGACATTGACATTCCTGGAGGTTGACATCAATCTCAAGGCCCAACTTTACATTGAAACAGTGAAAGAACATTCAGTTGTTTTCATGCCTTGCTTCAGCGGTTGAGCTCCATTGTGATAGACTGGGAATAAGGCCTACAGTGCAGCAATAGGCCCTATGGCAGAGCTGCTGGGTGATAGATAAAGTAGGGCAGGGGTAATGATGAGGCATCATCGATGTAAATGATACTCAGGGAGGCCTGGCGAGAGGTGTGGGGGTGCTGTGAGCAGGTGAAAGAGAGAAAAAGAGAGAGATGTGGGCAGCTGAGAGAGACACCAGCACTCATGAGAGATGGGAGTAGGTGAGAGGGAGGGTGGGAGGAGAGGTGGATGGATGGAGGGAGGGAGAGAGGGAATAGGGATGATGAAGAGGGAGAGGAGAGAGAAACAGAGGTGTTGGGGGTGGTGATGTATGTAGGCCTGTCAGAGAGTGGTCGGGGAAAATGCAGTGTGCTCCTTACACTGGGGAAGCAACACCCCCACCCACTCAACCACACACACTCACACACACATCACATTTGGCTTCCATCCCACAACCACCCACCACCTCTCCCTAGGTTGGCCTGGATGTAGAGGCTGACTAATAACCTAAAGGTTGTTGGGTTGATCCCCGCCACAGACAGGGGTGTTTTCTGGCTGTGAGCTGGCAGCTGGAGGATGGTAGTATTACTTCTAAAGTTCTCACCAGCAATGCCCTTGAATAAGACACCAAATCCCACGCTGCACTGCAGGTGGCCTCTAGCATCGCTGATGAAATGCAAATGTATAGAGAGGGCTGTATATGTATTATGGGGGAAATGCAGGAAGACTTATTTCAGTTACATGGTTTGCAGTAAATTAGTAATGCAAATTTAAACTGCAGCAGTCTGAGTGGAGAGTCATTGGTACAAAGGCACAAAACCGATTAGGTGATGGCTATAAGAAGAAGAAGAATGGTTGTTAATCCGCCCAAACACACTGACTTCTTCCTCCCGGAGAGGAAGTAAGTAGTAGTGTAACAACATCACACAACTTCGTCCTTTGCTCCTGATAAAGAGGAATCATAATTCCACGGGTTGCTGGGGGATTTTACTTGAACATAAACATATTTTGTTTTGGGGCATTCGCTGAAATGATGGGCAGTAGTCCAGAGCGTGTTATTTTAACATAAAATATCTTTCATACTGAACTACAGAGATGCATAGACGAAATCTTGAAACTGAGAATTTTTGCATTTGTTGTAATAGTGAGGTCATAAAAAAAAATATATCATTGTCACTTTGGATATACAACAACCGTCAATCTCATTCAGTGTTTCCTACATTTCTTTGAAATCTGTAAAGATGCTTCTGTTTTTTGGGGGAGAAACTCTACTTTTATAAGTTTTTAATATCATCTATTGTTTTTTAGTGAATACAGTGCATGGGTGTTGCTGTCTATCCTGGGTTATTTTTCTTTAATGGATAGTTTATGAAACTCTTAAGCATTTTTAGAATGTGTGTCTATATATGTCTATGTGTACGTATGTCCTCAGCACAGTTTGTGTACAGTACATATGCCAGGCATATGAAGGTGTGTATCAGAAGTAGGTGTTGAGATTGTGTTTCTGTGCATGTGTGTGTGTTGGCGTTTCGAGTTGCAGAGCAGAGTAATCCATTCTCTCCACAGTGGTATGGAGAGACACTGCTGTCATGGCGTGTTTCACACACACACAAACACAGAGACACACTCAAATACACAAACAGTTGTCATGCTGCGTTACATGGAGCCGTGATCACATTATCCAGCGCTGGACCCTACACACTCATTCACTTATACAGCATTCTCTGTTGATTTCCCTCACACACATGCATCCACACACAGACAATATAGGAACCAATAGCTCACCTGATGGGCTGGCTGGGATGGAGGGATGAGAGCAGCCCCCCCCCACCCCACCCACACACACACGCGCACACACACACAGTAACACATGGTGGTATGCACAGTGGTCCTGCTGACAAGCTCTTCCACGCCAGATTAATCTGGTTTACAGTCTTATCTGAGAGGAGATAGCACCGCCACAGGCACACACACACACACACACACACACACACACACACACAAATGTAATATCACAAACCACATTTGGACCGGGAGAAGTTACAGTTACAAACTCAGAGACACAATTGCCTGTTTACCTGCAGGTGGGCCGGTCAGGAGAAAACAGCCAAACAAAACAAACAATAAAAAAAAAGAGTGAAACAAGAAAAGCAACGGCTGAAAAGAGAGAAAGAACTTGTCCATGTGAGTCCTGCAAGCAGGTGGGGGGCAGCACGAGAAAGTTTGGATTCAACAAACATCACATTAGTCACAGCAAGAAATCTCCATTCCCTCCCCCGCCCTGAAAGAGATATAACTAAAAGAATATTGAAGCAGTAATCCTCCAAACTTCTCTGTCCTTTCTGCCTCACAGAGGTCAACTTTTAGTTTGAAACATTCCTGCGGATCTTTCAATTCCTTCCATCATATTGTTGTTCCTTTCACATCTCCACTGTCAGTCTATCAGATGGTAGGATTCACAAATGCCAGCTCATTCTTCTCTGCATCCCTAAAATGTTAATAATGACTGTATTACACATAATGAAATCCGTATCAACTGACAGAAAAAGTAGGAATTCATTTGTCTTCAGCACATAAACTGAAGTCTTATTTCCTAGAGAACTAGTGTTGTCACTGGTTATAGAAAAAGGAAAATACTGAGAAATATGTCTTGGTATAATGATGTAAATAGCTCAAAACAATACCTAAGTTCATGGTCAACTGTGGAATAAAAGAGGGCTTCTTCCACACTGTAAATATCAGGACAATAAAAACATAAAAAACAAACAACACAAGAAATATTTCCAGCATTTAGTCTGCCTCTTACAGCAACCCTCCCCTTCACCTGCTCCGCCTCTATCCTTCCTCGCCTCGCTTCCACAGAAGAGACCTATTGATTTGGCGTCTCCTTTCCATGTTCAAGATGAAATAATTAGTGAATGTGGAAGAAAAGAGAGAGGGGGAGATGAAGGTGGAGAGCATGGAAAGAAAACGAAGAAATATGAAGTAAATGAAATAAAAAAGAAAAAGAAAGAGAGAAAGAAAGAAACAGAGGAAAGGGAAAAAGATGATAGTGAAATAAAGATTTCTCTGTGGGGAGAGAATCAAGGCGCTATAGGATTAAGATGATTTCATTAACTATCCTCTGCGACTTCCCCCTTAAACCCACTGAATACACACACACACACACACAAACAGCTCTCAGTTAAGTTCTTCATCAATTGAGTGACTCCAATTGAGGGCAAACATGTTAGTACCAAAAAAAATTATGACACACTTAGTTTACACACACACACACACACACACACACACACACCTCTGTATAAACCTGGACCGACCACCCACCCACCCACACACACATACAGACATTCATTTGTGTGTGCATTCACACATTACAGTAGTGTGAATGCACAACAGCAACAACAACAACAATAACAGTGTTGTGTATCATTACAGTGACTGCAGGAAACTAAACTCCACGGCTCACTCCTCACAGGGAAAACTGAATGAGTGTCAATTCCAATTTCTCACCAATTTCTCTCTTTGCCTCAGTCAAAAACAGCGATTTCAGCAAAGCTGAGTTGATAGAAATAAAAAGGTACAAACAAAGTAAGACACTCTTTTTTCTACACTTAGCATACTTCCTCCTCCCATCCTGTGCTCTTTTTTTACTGCTGCCTCATGCGCTCGCAACTTGTTCACCCTCTCCCTCGCTTTGTAATGGACAGCTGTCGTCTGTGTGAGTGTTCATGTGTGTGTGTGCTATCTGTCTGTACTGAATGCTGTGAGTGGCCTCTACTGGCTGACTGAAGGGAATTAAAAATGATTCATAGAGAAACTGAGCACAGGGCTATGTAATTACACCCATTCACACACACAGCAAAAAAGGCATGTTGCATGGAAAACTGAAATTTAAAATGCAAAATATCCTCTATGCATGAGACATCATGTAGATTGCAGCTTTGATTCAAAGGCCACAAAGTTCTTTTTATATATGTCCCCAGTAGTTTACTGAAACTGTGTGTGTGCATGAGAGAAACTATGCTGGGGACAGTACAAGGAACAGTAGGCCATAGATTTATTGCTTTCAAGGGAGTAGAAGGCTGCAGACCCCAGGGGTCTGTCCTCACATCAATATAACAATGACACACATCGACCCAACAACGGCCCGCTTGCTTCATCACTAGGACAAAGTAGCATCAATAGTTAGAGAGAGGGAGCGCCAGAATGCTGGTTAAGAATAGAATAGAATAGAATAGAATAGAATAGAATCTACAGCAATGGGACAGTGAGTTATACTTATACAGTTTTATTTAATAGTGTATCATTAAGAATTATTTACTGTAAACATAATTCTATGTATGTGATTTTCTTGCTCTGAAACCACCACAACAAACAAAACCAGAAAGAAAATATATTAAAATATATAATGTTCATATAATGCCATAATGTTTTTCTTGAGACTCCTTGACTTGTATTTTTGGTACGTTTTGAGGCTCTACCTTGTGGCAGTGTTATACTGAACTGCATTAAAAATGTATTTGTTATATTTTGCCTTTTTAACATGTATTGTTAACTATAACTTTGGAAATAATTTGCAATATCACACAGTACGCACAACCCACAAACTGAAAACCACAGATATGAATATGATCCTCACAACGTTCTCTTTTTTTATAGGACTACTGTATTGAATTGCATTAAAATGTACATACCAGGGTTTCTATTTTTCTGGTCAATGTACAAGATATTGATTTTGACATTGCTGATACTGTATATTTAAAATATATATATATCTTATATATTATAATGCGAGCAATGTGGATGTTGTACTTGTAGGCTTGTTATTTTTTTATTATTTGCCTTCATTGTAATGTTGTTGCATCTCTTATACTTTATAGTACACACACACAGATAGACATGCATACGTGCACACACACCATGCATACACTCTTAGTCACATACCAACAGCACAGCTGGGCTCAGTGATAAATAGACTTATTTCAGAAAAATCAACATTGGTCAACATTGTAATCACCACCTTTGCTCTTTATAGAATTTCTAGACGACTGCACGATAAATCTAAAACTGGGACATTTGCACTGTGTGTGTGTGGTTGGATGATAATGTGTAACACATATTTCATGATGTAGTTGTATGCGTACAGTTTGTTTGGCCTTTATGCACTCAGCAAGTGTTTTATTATTGCCATGAAAATATTAACATTGCATGACGAAGAGGTGTCAAGTATATTTCTCTTCACATTTTCTTCTATTTTGTTATGTAATCAAAACTAGAGTTTTCACTGCCATTCTTATCCCAATGCATAATAAACATAGAAAAGCCCTACTTCCTGCATTATCAAAACAAAAGGTTACCACACATGGAGGTCAAAAGGTTTACCAAGGTAAATAAATAAAATGGCCTCAAGTAGAAAGGCAGTATTTAGTAGCAATTACGTAAGAGACAAGTACTGAGAAAATAGAGAGAAGGAGATTGCTGCCATTCACTATTTATTTAAAGAAGGAGGAGATTACTAATGATTGAGTTAAGAAATGCAATTCACATATCAAATGACAATATGTTTATTTTTCTACTTTTTGCTTTTTTATTTATACTATATCAGAATTTTACTGAACATTTAAAAAATATATATAGCAGTCGAAATGTTACATAATCTTAATTTAGCAAGAAGCTATCCATTTCAATTCCATTTTAGAGAACAATTTGTAAAATGACACAGAAAGGGAAAGAAGAGATGGAAAAACAGGGAATGGAAAAACACAAATAAAAAAAAGAAGAGAAAGAGAAATGAGGGGAAACAGATGAGGAAGAGAAGGGAGAGAGACAATATGCTGTAACATTGACTGGAGAGAGTTTGTTGCCATTGAGTGATGAAAAGTCCATATGTTACAGAACCATCATAAATTATGTCCCACAACGTATGGTAGAGGGGGCACAGGGTTTGGTGTGTATGCGTGTGTGTGTCATCCAGAAATAGGACACCCACCCAGCTAGTCAGACAGCTAGCCAAGGAAACAAATAGCTCTCCTCTCTACCAGGACAGACCTGCTGCACCTATACCTGCCACACCTAATGCTGCCTACACACTCACACACACACACTGTGGAAACACACGCAGTGAAACGTGCATGCGAGTATGCACTAGCTTCAACTCAAAAGCTCTAACTCCAGAAAACAGACACTTCAGGGTGATAATTTTACAACAACAGAACAGTGGATGGATCATAAAAGAGAGTGAGGGACATATAAGAACACACAAATGTGTATTTATTCAAACATAAAAAGAACAAGGACGAAGAAGAAGGAGGGCAAGATGTGAGTAGAGAGAAATGGAAAGAACCAGGGAGAGAAAAATGAGACCTGGGTTGACTTTTTTTGATATTTTGTGGGTGTAAGCAACTATCAACCTGCCCACCAACAAGGCACTGACCATGCTTAGGGGCTGAGAGAAGAAGACTGCTTATTTCACACGTGGCATCTCCTAGTTGTGAATGTAAATAAAAAAGCCAAATTACAGTCAGATTTTTGATTTCTAAAACATTATGATTATGGGTAGGGGATTAGAGAAAACTGATTTCCCCAGATTTCTTGAGAAAATGTTTGGCCGTGTGTATGTGTGGAACAGGGACTTCAGACAGGAAAAGTATCACTGTGACAATGGGATGGAAGGGAAGATCAATGCACTCACCAATAAATCTTTGTATTCAAAATAATTGATTTCAAGTATAACTGAAACGAAAACTACCTCAAAATAGCAGGCTATAAATCAGTTTTCACAGCTGAATTTCCACATTTGACTATTTGCAAAATTCAGACACATTTCTGCTGTGATAAAAACCTGTACTCTCCCTCTTCTACTGTGAAGATGAAATGGAAAATGTATATAGAAAGCTAACAATCATACTACAGTATACAGTACTCCCTGCAGAGTAGATTTTTTGAAGACGCACAGCTTCTCCAATGTGCTGTAATCTTCACTCTGATCCAGCAGGACACAGCCAGAGGTGGCGTGTGATCTTGCCCCAGTGTATGATCCCAGACCACAGAATGCAGTACTGCTACCTGAGTGTCTGTGTCCCTGCTCTGTTTGTGTATTTACTAATAAATCATCCCATTACACATCATAAGTAGGCCATCATAATTAATTGGCCAGTCGAGAGAAGCTCTGACAACAAGCCCCCAGCGGTGAGCACCCACACACACACACACACACACACGCACATACAAACACACACGCTATACTGTACTGTACACATAGACTTGCATACAAGCCAACAATCACTTGTATTATGCAAAAGTATGCACACATAGCAGCAAGAAAGTGTGCATAGTTATACAAATGGTTGAGCAGGCAATCACAAATGCTTACTCAAACGTCAATGCTAACAGAAAGTTAATGCTATATTCTGAAGCACAGTTTGCACTGATTCACATTTACAGGTTTACAAGTTTTATCCTCCAACTTTTTTTTCTCTTCACATAAATACACAACATATGGGACATTATTTTAGCCTTATTCTGTAAAGGAAAAAATATGCAAAGTCAAGAGACTTGTTTTTTTTACAGTATTCTTAATCTCCTTCCCATCTCCCTTCTGCCCTTCCACAGTCTGCCACCCACCTTTGTCACCTATTGTTGTTACCACACGAAAGGAAGTTGCATGAAGAGCAATACTGTTTCACATCCTTGCTGTATATAAGAAGGTCAGAAGGTATTCAGATACATGGAAACACTGGAGGAGATTGAACAATGTCCTTACACACGATAAAGCTCCTAGCAGGGGAGTCGGGATGGCCTTGTCAATGTGTGTGTGTGTGTGTGTGTCTGTGGGTATGTGACTACCATGTGTGCATCACTGGGTGAGAGTGTCTACGTGTGCGCGTATATGCACACGGCTGCTTTGTTTCTTAATGTCCGCGTGCTTGCTGATACGTACTAGCATGTGACCAGGACAGCGTCCTATATAACATTAGTGGAAGAGATAGGGAGTGGAAGCATGTGAGAGTGTTAGTGTGAAAGGTGACCCTGGAAGGAAGAATGAATGACCTCTGATACCCATCTTTAGATCAGAGGAGAAAAAGTCACCTGATTGGGCTTTGAATAATTTAAAGGGACATTGCACACAGGCTTGTAACCCCAACTTCTAACAAAAAGCTAAAATAAACAAATGTTACTCTTGACTTCAGATGAATGACTGATTCAAACCATTTGTTGCTATTTTTAAGTTATTTATTATTTAATTTGTTTTTTCATACATGAATGAGTTTTTTTAACTGAACTATAACATATTCAACAGGGTAATCTGTTTTTGTAATCACAGAATTTTCTTTGTAGACCTGAAGGTCAAAGGCAGAGGGATGTGTGAGAACATTAGAAACATAATCGTATGTGCTTGTGTGTTAGAAATGTGAAGTCTAATTACTGAAAATGAAAACATAACACCAAAAACAAAAATCGTAAGAATTACCAAAGCATGTTGGGTATTCAGAATAGAAACCTTAAATACAATACAATGTACGTTGCAGCCGCACTGCCAATTAAAAATAATTTAACATCTTAGTAGAAACTTTTGAACCTGCAGAAAACTTTTTGTAGAGACGTTCAACCGAATCAAACACCAAATTGTGCATGTTTTTCTCCTTCTGCGAGTTAACAGAATCAATTCCTGCATAGCAAATACTGACATTACTGATGACTAAATGGCAGCCCATTGGTGTGCTTCATTTAACATGTCAGCCAGAGGAGTAGCTAAAGACAAGCAAAACAAAATGCTAAGTCAACAAGATCAGTAGACCATTCATTAAACTGAACTTACTCACCTATTCACTTATATAGAAAATCTTGCTCAAGTAGGCAGTAAGTGCTTTAAAAGCAAGGTGATAAATAACTGCACATCTTAAAATGTTAAAATGCAGAGTGAACAGAATTTTAGCAACATAATAAAAAATAGATCCATTTGGAAATATTGATGTGCAGGAATTTAGGTATTTAGGATATTTAGGATTTTGGGGGTAAACACTACATGGTCAAATACTTAATGAGGAACCAGCGTGAGTACTCAGTGTTACATCAAATTTTTCTGCATGTGAGGTAGTTGTGACGGAAAGATGTTATTTTGTCTCTTAATAGAAATACGGTGCTGAAGCTCACAGTGATATCTTAGAAGCTCCACGCACACAAAACAGATTTATTACCTTAATTTGTCGACCCCTGCACTCATGTATGTGAGAGGGAGAGAGAGGGAGAGGGAGGCCAAGGTCAGGTTTAACAGGGTCAAGTTCAGTCTGTCTCTCTGCTGCATTGCATTATGCAGTCAGGTGACTGAATTAGCATGACAACCCAATTTAGCCAACCTCTTTCCCCCGATTCATCACTATAACAGATACACACACACACACAAGCACACATTTAAAATTACAATTAGAGCCACATTTGTAATTGTAGATAGATCGATAGATCAATAGATTGATAGATAGATACATAGGTATATACTGTACATACATACATAGACTTTCTGTGTTTGCTGGCAGCTGCTGAGGTTCATAGAGAAAAACAGAAATACAGTAATAGATATATTTTTCATTTATCAGAAATTCAGTTTAAAGTCTATGAACAGAAATAAATCATCTGTCCTATCAGAAGTTTGCATGTCTTATATATATACTATATACATAATATACATACACACACACACACACACACACACATACATAATAAAGATAGATATGTTTTAACAAAGAGATCAGCAGGGTGCGACTCAGTCAGTGTATCCCCCTAAACACACACACACACACGCACATATAATCCTTTCAACAGGTCGGCTTTGCTAGATGTTAGATATACATTTAATAACAGTATAGTAAAGCAAGTACATCCTTTCAAAAGAGCAATAAACTTTTTGAATTATTAACAATTTTCAGACATTGGAATACGAGAAAATCTCTGAGGCTGGTCAGGACTTCACACAGCTCACACATCCGACATCATATGTAAACATAGATGTGGCCGGGCAGTTATGGTGGCTTTCAGTGGGTTCAGGAAGGGGTAGTGATATATCCATACGTTGTACAATAAGTTGATATATGGAGATTATAGTCATTATGTTGTTGTACAATACGATTGTTGTGACAGGCCTACTCCGACATATATATGGCTAAAACTGAACTGCTTTTTTGCTAATGCTTGCTAGTAAGCTAGGTAGTAAGCTAGTGTTACTAAGTTAGTTAATATTATAAAAATATTCCACCAATTAAGACAACTTTCCTGCAAGGCATTCATAGTATTGTGCTCATTTGTAAACACACAAAGTGGCAGAAATAGTTACTCAAAGAATGAAAAAAAAAAACTGTCGGACACGTTCCCAAAAATTACAATGTGACAAAAGGCTTCTTGAGACTGTCAACCCGACAGATGGATGAATGTGGCAGCACAATAGGACAGAAAACACAAATGCTAAATTAATTTTACAAAAAGGGACTTTAGATGAAAAGAAAATGAGTTGTACTACATATGACAATAAGGTAGTATCATAAGAAACAAGGCAAGATGCACGACTGGCTGGTTTCAAGTCATCTCGTTAGCGTTGGTGGCTAGCTATGTTTCACCTGTTTTAATTGAAATGTGGCTTGCTCTACCAACAGGCCCCTTACTGACATGCAAGAATTAAATAATTATTTAATGATTTTCCCCCCTCTGTGTTTCACTTTCCTTTTTGCTCTCAAGGCTGAGCTGTAGAAGGTACTGAAAGAGCACAAAGCGCAATTCATAAAAACTATGTTCTCAAGCAAATCATTTTGCTTAATGTCTTGCTAAATGTTAATTTAATTTAACTGTTTTTATGTCAGCCACATTAGCTCTTGAAATGGACCCCCAGATGCTTATGGCTGCCACTGCTCATGAGACGTTGCATTATATATGGTTTAGCTGGTTCACAATCTAAGACTTAACTGGTAATGTGTAAAGAGCTGGAGTGGGCCTGAGCTCTTGGATATGAAAGACTGAAAGTGAGACAAATCCTTTTTTTTCATCCAACTGCCAAGTAAAATTTATGTAAACTCTGTGTTTACAATGCTACAATAGTTAGCTAGCTAGTTTAATGAAATTGTGCCCTTAAAAGTGTCCAATATATATATGATTTGCGAAAATATCTAAATAGAGCCAAATGCAAGGCATAACAGAGATGCATATAAGGCATCTACAACTATAGAAACAGATACACAGGAAGAGACAGTGATCATCCAGCGGGGCAAAGAGAGAGATAGAGAGAAAAAAGGCTAAGTCTAAATTAAGATGTTAGATGCTGGCTTTCCAATAGGACCTTGACACAGCGGTTGACCTACTCATGACAGGATCCCAGTGCTGCGGATTTGGAATTCTATTAGTATTACCAGCTATAGGGGAGGAGGAAAAATGTCATGCAGTCATCAGGAAGGGGCCAATCCATAGCTTCTATCCATCAGCCAATTACTGGTGCTAAAGTGGAATTAGATAGGTATTGACAATGAGAGAAGGTGGAGGGAGATTAGGGAGTGAGATGGAAAGACGAGAGGAGAGGAGAGGAGAGGAGAGGAGAGGAGAGGAGAGGAGAGGAGAGGAGAGGAGAGGAGAGGAGAGGAGAGGAGAGGAGAGGAGAGGAGAGGAGAGGAGAGGAGAGGAGAGGAGAGGAGAGGAGATCCTCCCAAGAAAAATGACAGTCATTTCAGCAAGTGCCCCAACAAACAACTTACGTGTAGTTCAAGTAACAAAGCCCTCTAGTGGCGTAGTAATTAAGATGGGAGCAATGGAGAAAAAATTGATTAAAAAATACATCACTTTAACACAAGAGACTGCTGTTCATTTCTTATTTTCAAAAAGTCAACATTGGTTTTATTAATCCATGGCCACTGTCATTTCTTAAGGTTCTGGTTACCATTGAACCAATGATAAAGAAGGTCCCCTAACCCTAAGAAAGTACTTATTCTAGGTATTTGTCACATCATGAAATGTATTCATTTTCCAACAATGATTTGTAACTGTTTTTGAAGATACAGACAAATGTGCTGTTGATAGCTGCTATTGAAAGGTAGAGAAGAGAAGAGAAGAGAAGAGAAGAGAAGAGAAGAGAAGAGAAGAGAAGAGAAGAGAAGAGAAGAGAAGAGAAGAGAAGAGAAGAGAAGAGAAGAGAAGAGAAGAGAAGAGAAGAGAAGAGAAGAGAAGAGAAGAGAACGGCAAGAGACTATTTGTTCAATTAGAGTAATGTAGGGTAGCAAGAGCAGAGAAGAGAAGATAAGTTGGAGAAAAGTAAATTGGCATTTACTGTGTAAATGATGGTTACAGATTAAATGATGGTTACAAAAATTTTAAATAAAATAAAATAAAATTAACTCAAATGCCCGTAATTATTTGTTTTCACCTTGAGCTGCATTACGTGTAGGGTGAAATCTTTTTTGCAACAACATAATTTCAACATGGAGTACAGGGAGTCGATAACCATCATACCCTGAAACAACAGCAAAAAACTGCCTCTTGAGTTAAAGTGAGAAAGGTTGTGACAACAGAGGAAAAAATAGAGGACGACAGTAAAGAAAGGTAAAAAAAAAAAGAGAGATGGGTGATAAGAGAGAGAGAATAAAGAGTAAAAGAAGAGGGAAAAAGAGGTAGGAGAAAGAAAGAGAGCGAATATAAACTCAGAGCTATGTAATGAATTTATGCCTGGCTGGCAGATCTTTATAAGTTATTGGAAAAATAGCCGGGGCGGCGTATTGACACAGCTGGGCCTGAGATCAATACATTGAGAATGGGCAATACATTTTAATTTAAAACTGTTCAAACTTTAGCAGCAAATCCATGCGGCTCAGCGCAGCCTCTTGCCCCATCTGAGCACACACATACTTACACATGCTTACAAATACACATGCATGCATCCACACACACATACACACACCCATAAAGGCTTTGGTTGAGAAAGATAGCAGCCCAATATGCTTGATCACAGTACAAACACATGCACATACACACACACACAATTTTAACAAGATGGTGATAGGAACATCCCATTGGATTGTAATAATTTTCATTAACTCCTCTTCTAATCAACTCCAATTTTAACATATCTAAATTTGAGCCTACTTTTAACTCCAAATTGAAATATCCACAGAAATCTGAATGCTATTGGGGATTACAGTGTGAGTCTCCCTATCTCTAGTATTTTAAACAAGTACACAAAAAGAGTTGAATGTATGATTATGACCCATAATCATAGGAAGGACAGATAGAAAGGATGGTGCAATGACAAAACGTATATAGTACAAATGTTTAGTGCATTGGTGAAGAAAACATTAACAGCGTAATATCTCACGTTAAATATCTTGACAGGGTTAGGAGCAGAAACACATTTTTCATAGTTTCATTAAAAGTCAGACAATCCCATTAAAAACAGAAAAAATAAAGATGACACTTGGACCAGGAGAAAGATAAATCACCACATTAGAAAGATACACTAATTATTTGGTCTTCAAAAATAAATAAAAAAAGTTTGTTATGTTTGTAGTTATCTGCTCATGCCACACTTTGACTGTGCATTCATAATGTACCCTTGCCTGAGTGCATGAGAAACCAAAGAAGACCCATCCAAGAATATCAAATCAGTTGTCAACTTGTTGTTCTGTGTTGTGTACTTGTGTGCGTTTGTGTCAGTGTGAACACGTAAGCATGTTTTCTGGTTTGAGTGCATGTGTCTGTGTTTGACCACGTCCGTGTATGTACTAAGTGCAAACATTTGCATGTGTATTATGAGTTATTTTTAGATAGACCAATAGCATCTGTAATTAAAGGACCAGTTTTACCGAGGGATGAGTAGGAGGGCACTTTCGACATCTGTTTTCATCCTGCTCAATTAGCATAATTAATTAACGTTAATCAATCCAAACAAATTATTTTTTAACACCTAGAATAAATCACAGCACATCTCTTCATTCCTCTGGACCGACGGATCCAGCACTCTGCAAAGCATTCATTGATCACTCAACAACTGGGACAATGCTGGGCGATGAGGCTTATTGTATTGTATTCCTATTGTATTCTGCTGTCTGAATTCTTACATCATCCATCATTACCCTGTCACAAACAGACAGACTGTAATTAGAACTTTATAAATAGCTGGACGGTGAGCAAGGAGACAAAACTACATATATTTAGCATTTTTTAATCCAGGGAAATACAACATGTTTTAAAGAAAAGCAAACAACATGGGCATGTGTGGCATGCTGACGTCAGCTCATTTAAGTACAACGCATTTTCCAGCAAAATGTCACAACTCAAAATGTGCTGCTGTAAACAGTGACTATTAAAAACTATTAAAAAGGTTAAAACTATGCTACCCTAGTTGTATTTAAGGAGAGGATTGAAAAGAACGTTGGAAACTTCTTTACATTTTGTTTCTATGTCATCTCTGGGCAGTGTTCAGGAGCTAGCACCAATGCAGTGAACAAGAAGCATGAAATAGAGGTTGTGACTTAAAATGCTAAGTAGGCAATTAACACAAAAACAGTAGATAAGCTCAACAGTGCACTCGCACACCACATACCTCATACCTGTAAATACAGCTGTGTATTGTATGTACCCTGAAGGTTTTATGAAAAAGACAAAGGCAGTTTTGAATTGACCAGTAGACGCCTACAGACACCTTCTTACATCAACACACACATACATCCACCTAATACTGTTACATTGCTGTCAGGTTTTCAGTGGTGTGGGTTAATCAGAGAGGCAAGGGGAAGGGTGCTATCTACTCACCACACTGCCACATTTATCGATTCCATTTACACACACACAGACACACACACACACAAATTGACACCATTTTCACCACAAGAACAGGCACCCATAACACCCCTTTAACTATTCTATTGGCCCTAAATAGATTTTCCTATTTTACGCTGTAGAGGCACGGGAAACACTGGAGCAGAACTGAAAGTGATATAAATGTATCAAAAAACAGATGAACAAACATTGGGAGAAGATTTATTACTGGGGATTTTAATAAAAATTGGAGGCGGATGAATTGATTTTGGTTTAAGGGAGGGTGTTATAAGGAACAATTTATCGGAATAGCCCAGGTAAGATGCATTATTTTCCGATTGTTATCCAGCTGCACTGTTTAAGCGACTGATTTGTGTTGTGTATTGCATTTTATGGGTAAGAAGGAAACGGGAACTTTCGATGATTTAGGTGGGATGTATTAATCAAAGGCAGCTGGTGTGAACCATAGATCGCCAACCAAAGGAGGTACAGGTGACAGCTCATTCTGCTAAAGAATGTTTTGGAGCTGCACATCACCGCTTCTCAATTCCCCTTTCTTCTTTGCACTCTTTCTCCACCTCTCTCTTTCTTTCTCTCTTCATCATCTATGCCTTTTTTTCCTCTTCCCTTCCTTTCTTGCTATCTTTCTATATCCATGCCTGTTCTCCATGGTTTGATGCACACTTGGTTTTAATTTTATGAGACTGAGAGTAGCTTTTAACCATCCATGCGGCAAATAAACGGGGGATTAAGAGTATTTAGTGTTTTACTCCTCCCTAAAAGCCTCATACTTCCTCAGTGCTCGGTGACCTTTGCTGCTGCCTCTGACATGTGAAGAGACAAGCCCATCATGATCAGGTTTACACATTCACTCTGCTGTCAGTTGGTAGGGTAATGCCTGTAAATGATGCAGTGTTTGCCTTGGTTTTGCTTGGTTTCTGCTCTGTCTATGCCTCGTGGTTTAGCTTTGTTTTGTTCTCTTGGGGTGTTTCAGTTGTTGCTTTCATGTTTTTTACTGCCACTGACGATTTAAAGTTATAGCATTAACTTTCTTTGTGTCTCTATTGTCATTTAGTTTTATTCTGTTTGCATCCCTTAGTTCTGTTTACATGTCCACGTTTTTCTTTGCCTACAGCTACTGTATGTTAGAGTCACATTTTTCAGTCACATGTAATCCTTTAAAACTGCATGTATTTACTTTACTTTACCTCGACTACTATGGTATTAAAGTCACACTTTTTTATTGTGTTTATTACACACAAAATAATTATAATAAATACAATAAATATTACATCTACTTTCTATCTAAATGCTGTAATCCATAGCAAAAAAAGACACAGGCCAACACACACACACACACACACACACACACACACACCTAATGAAAGGCTATTTGGCCAGGCCAGTCACCTGTGGACAAGGCTGATTTCTGTTGATTTAAAAGTTAGATTGGTTCTGTGATGAATGAGAGTGAGAGTAGGGTAAGTGTGTAATGGACTATATGAACTCTATGTGAGTCATCAGATTACAACATGTTACTAATACATTTTGTTTGATAAATAAATAATATAAATAAATAATATATAGGGATTCCAACTGGCTTATGGTGTTATATAGCTGATGGAATGAAATGTAAATTGAATGTTGATGGAAAAGGGATTTATTATTGTTTCAGTACCCATTTTACCTGCAAAACACAACAGAAATCCTTTGCATTTATACAACATGCCTTATAAGAACATTTTAGAGTAATAGTTCAATCATGGTAATCAGTTGGCTGTGAATGGGAGTGGAAAAACAAATCTATCTGTGGGGGTAATGGCCAAAAGGCCAAATCCAGTCAAAGTTCTTTGGACACACACAGTGAACCACAAATGCAAGTGTGTTGATGCGTGTTATAGAGTGGTCACTGGCAACCAGTAAGTACTTCACATTCAGAAATATAGTCCAGCACTCTGTGACTGCCAAAGACTACCAAAGTTCACCATACACTGTCTCATATTGTAAACAAGCTGAAAACAATCCAAAATTAAACTGCAAAGCAAGGACGATTTAGTGATATGACACCCTTTATATGGTAACCACCATTCAAGGATTACGACATTTTGATTTGCTCCTTTACAGCAGGAAATATGTTTTGCTGTCAGGTTTATCTATCTTTATGCACATGCATTTTAGTTCTCAACATTTATCACAGATCACAGCAGTCATCTGCATCAATTCAGAGCCTGTCTCTGAAATGGATGTTCTCTGAGCAAAGTAGTGTGTAATGAACTATATGAACTCTGTGAGAGAAACTCACATAACTGTTTATGTCCAGTATAATAAGTTAGCTACTGTGAGCTTTCTGTGTGGGACACTGTGAGTGTATGTGTCAGGTCATGGCTCTGTGAAGCACTACAATCACACATACAACAGACACTGGCTGCACCTGAGCATGCACACAAGCAAACATATTATGTACAGTCCCACATGTGCACACGCCACCGCCACACCCACACACCACAAACAGATAAATGGGATCAGGGGCCTCTGCAGCCCGTGAATAATGCACAGAGGCCCATAGGGGCCAAAGGTCAAGGTCTTTATGAGGAGCTGAAACCTGCTTGCTCTGAAACAGAGACATAATGGTACTTTTTGCCCCTACCTCCCCCGCCTCTCTCTCTTTTTCGGTCTAAACATTCATAGGGTCAATAGTTGCTGTAGCAGTGTATAGTGGTTTTATATCATCAGTATCAGTCTCAGTTGAGAGGCAGAAGTGACTGTCATGGCACTACAGTCTACAGCTACTGTCAGTTGTCAGTACACCTTAATAAACAATTTAGGGTGCAGAACTCTCTTTGTGGTCCTACAACTGCCAAATAGACATTGACCCTTGTCATAGTGGTGGCCAGTATGGTGGGATATAGATTGATTGAAGCCAAATTCCGGGGCAGTGATAGAGGTGTCTGTATGGTCTTCTATATGGCACACAGAGGCAGTCGTCAGAGTCTGTAAAAGAAATTACTTCACCACAAAGTGTTTCCTACAGTCTAAGTGGTTAATGTCATCATTGTGGCTTACAACTGGGAGCAGGATCTGCAGATGGTGGCTGCGGTTCTGGAGTCCCCATGGCAGGACTGATGGCCAAACCCTAAAAAGGGTATAATTGGGCAGGGGGGAGACTCAATGTCTGGGGAACGTCCTGGCCCAAAGGCAGGTGCGCCCCCAGCTAGATAAGTCCATTGCCATTACCGCCTGCCTGAGGCCCAGACTTGCAAATGATGTGAGGTGGTTAACATGGCTGGCTGGCTATTGGCTGTTGGTGTTTCATTAACAAATGTGTGTTGTTGACCAGTCTCCTGGCTAAGGTTAAAATATCCCACTGGTAAACCACTTCTGTGCACTTCCTAACTTCTCTCTCATGTTTTGTCTCTGGACATGTGACAGACAGGGAGATTGGAGCCTTTTTGACCCGCTCACTCCCAGGGAACAATAACACTTTCACCATTCACTAGTATGATCTAGTGAAGCAGGTTGTCCTGAAAGTTGAGAGTGGGTTTGATTTGAATCTGGGACAGGAGGCAGAGGTGGCTGCCATGGAAGTGCAGTCACAAATACAATCAGTTGGACTGGAATCTGAGATCTCTTTTCCCTCTTTACTCAAATGTAAATGAACTGATTCCTTGTTCAAGTTGATGGTTGTTGGTTAACAAACAAATTTCAACTCAGTGTTTAAGTTCACAAAGTTACGCTGATGTCCCATCCATTACATCTATAATAATAGAAAATATTGAAGTCCATCAGTCCTGATTTTATATTGCATCCAAACTGCACACTGTTCACTGTAGCCATACATAAACCCTCTGCACCATACAGTATGGCATGCATTGATTCTATGTTTTTAAAAAAAAATCCTCAGGGGGCTGAGCATAAGCTAAGCGAGCATGCAAAAAGGAACTTTGACAATTGCAACATATGTTGGTACAGATGTTCACACAAGAAGAGATTCAATTAATCATTAAGTCACTCCACATGTCACTGCTTCAACTGAACAAGGTTCAGTGTATCTGAGCTACTATACGTTCCAGTGTGTGTGTGTGTGTGTGTGTGTGTGCATGTGTGTGTCCCTGTTTGTGTGTCAGAGCTGATTGCTCTTGACTTCATTAATCTCTGCAGTGTGGTTATGATTAGCTCTCTGAGGCATGCCAGAGGACATCTGACACACACACACACACACACACACACAGACTCACACACTCACTGTCAGGTCTGACCACCTCTCCAGCCTGTCTCTCTCACGGTCCAACCAATTAGCTGGGAGTAAAGAGAAATGGACTAGTTACTTTGATGCTAAAGATTTGTTCTACTTCACACAGAAGCAACAGAGTGTGCTCAGGATGCCATTGCTGAAGCCAAAACAACTAGGTGCTTTGGAGATGTGTGCAATGTTGGTGAATGACAGAAACAGAGAGAACGAGAGAAACAGAGAGTCAGAGATAGAAAATAAAGCTAGTAAGCAGTGCAAACCAGATGGAGCAAGAAAAAGACAGACACAAATCAGAAGAAGAGTGCAAGAGATGAATCTAATAACAAATGGGTATGACCAGATGAAAAGAGTAAGTGAAGTGTAAGTGGTGAAGTGCTACGTAGAGGGAGAGGAGGGAGCTCTCCATATCTGAAGAGCAGGCCGGTGCGAAAAGCAAGGTGTTAGTCAGGGAGAGAATATTTGACAGCTTCACAAACATCAAACAGTGGATGGAGAGTGATTCTATCATATCATTGAAATTGTGAATCAGTGGATCAATAAATACCTGAATAATTTCCACACTTAGTTTAGTTACAAAAGAACTGCAGTCTAAGTTTTGGATTGTTATGATTTTATTTGGCATTATTTGGTTTCACAACATTTAGATTTTTTCAAATTCAATTTTGTTTTGTTTTTATTTCTGGCCTTTTCACAGAAAAAAACGCTGCCATATAAATCACTGTGTGTGCATGTGTTTGTGTGTCAACACAGACAGCAAAATGACAAATTGTTGAAAAGAAGAATGAGAGGAGTAATGATGGAACAATAATGCCACATGTGTACTTTAGCCTGTGTGTGTACGAGTGTGTGTAAGAGTGTGTGTATGTGGTGATGAATTTCTCATTGTGACAGTGGGGCCGGCAGCAGCGAATGTCCTTCTGGGTGGGACACACACAGACACACACACACGCACACACACTGTGACACGCATACACAGATGGAAACGACCACACTAATGGATCACCCCTGTCTGCATGCAATCCGCCACAAATAATGATGAACCACCCCTGCATTAAACTATTTTACACAATGCTCAATTCATTACGTCTCTCTCTCTCTCTTCCTCTCTCTCTATGGGTATAGGTGAGCTAATAAAGGTATGATATTTCTCCTCTACCGGCACAATCATAGTTTTTATCCATTAGTAGGATATTAGGATGGGAAATGAGGAAAGGTGGGAAGGAGGGGATGGGATGGAGAGGGAAAAAGAGATGGCTTCAAATTGGTTTTAAAGCATTGCCACTGTAAAAAGTAGCAGCAACCCCAGGCAGAAAATATGAGGGAGCAATTTCCATTGGTTTGCTAAGAATATGGAGGGCCTGCTCCATATTTTAAAATTTTAATGTTATACAAATGGTATCAGGTCAATGTGTGTGATGGGAATCTATTACTTTCAAAGACTTAGTGCTATTCACTACTCACGCTGAAGTAAAGATTTTTGGAAAAATTGATGAAGACCTGTTAAAAAATAGTCTAATTTATCTATATGGAAGATACGGTAAAATCTGGATGGAAACAGTGTCTAGTAGTTTATTAGACATGAAACTCATTTTAAAGAGACAAATATTGTGTCACCGGAAAGTAAACTACAACAAAGGAAGGCTCAGAAACAGAATCGTCTATCATATACATTTTGTTTTTTGTTATTTTTGCTAATTGGTTCTTACACTATTTCATGAATCTTTTGCCAGTGATATATTTGATCTAAAAGTTTTGCTTTAATTTGTTTTTCAGTAAAGTCACTTAATTTTATACTTAATTTCCTTTTTTTATTTTGAACTGCCTAAGACAAATGGCATGTAAAGCCTTGGGAAAAATATATAAACAAAAGGGCGGATTAGGCACATTAATTTTGTTCATTAAAGAAATGTTTCAGGAATAAGTCACAATAATGTTTTGTTTTTCACATAATTAAGATGTTGTCTGTTACTGTACTTTAAAGGTGTATCAGGCTCAGTGTTATGGCAATAGCTGATAACGATTGGTTAATAAAAACCAAACTCCTTTTTTATGCAAAATATATTTTCCAGCTTCACTTTTCTCAGTGTTGGCAGAGAAGAGAAGAAAGAGTCATTATGGATTTCAATTAAGTGATCCCTGGGCAGAGAGGGATGCGTCAGAGTGGGGGAATTAATGTGCTGCGGACAGATGTTTAATAATAATGGTCGAACTGGCCCTGCCGAGAAACACACATTCCATCCGCTGCACCCTACTGTGGCTGTAGGAACACACATGCACAGACAGACACACACAGACAGGCTCACATAACAGACACTCACATATAATCACTCATACAATGACACCCACACAATAATGATTCATACACACGCACAGTGCAGAGCAATCCGTGATAGTCTCACGCACATAGATTCACCCACAGACACTGGTATCCGCACGTATAGCATGTGTGTGTGTGTCTTTATGACCAGTGCTGGCCACAGCGCATATGGCCCTCATTTAGGAACAATGGGCATGGAGAATGACTGGTTGGATGAGCTTCCTGACTGTGAGAGGTGACTGGAGGCATGTTAAATGACATGCCCCGTATGGAGAGATGGAGCGTGATACACAGAGAAGGAGAGAGAGGGTATATATAGGAGTAATACTGGATAATTACCGTCTCATTACACACTGAACAATAAAAAATGTTTTGATTGAAGGAGGACAGAGGATGGAGAAAGAAAATCACAAAACTAGGGATAGAAGAACAAGACAATGATGGTCTGGCTGGGTCTAGAACTGGGTCATTAGAGAGTGTGTAAACAGCGTGTCTTTCTATGAAGAGCGCTCACTCTCCTTTTTGTTTCACTCTCTCATACTGATATACACCTGGTGACACCTAATCAGTGTTGCTGCAGGACAAATGACTTCTAGTCATCCTTAGAGTCTTGTCAAAAACAACACTTCCCTAAAAAATTTTTTTCTTTTTCTCTCACTCACATGCAGTGTTCATACTGTCTTGTCACAACAACATTTCTCCGGTAATTACCTGGTTGGTCGCCCTCCCACCGCCCCTCGATGGATGAGCTGAGCCACCATGGGTTTGCCCCTCCAGCCATAACTCTACCTAGGACATCTGCCTACTGTTCTTCACAACCGTGGCCCTCAGACAGCAAATTGGCCTGAAAGAAAGACAGAGAGACAGAAAAAGGTACTCAAACAGGCACAATGTCTGGATCACAGAGAAGCAAGCATGCTGGTGCACAGACATGAAAGAGCATGAAGATAGATACACACACACACACTCATTCACTTGCACTATTTGTGGTTTGCCTGTCTCTGAGGAGTAATCTATAATACAGACAGTCTTTGCCTCTGACCGTTGGCCAGACAGATACACACTGAGCTGATCATTTTGACAGGTGAATATGGTTGAAGAGGAGTAGAAGAGGAGGGGAAATAGGGAAGGAAGAGCGGGGGAAAATAAACTGATAACTGCATGATGATGGGTGATAACAACTGTAAAGGAGGGAAATGGATGGAAAGATGAATGGAAGAGGTGATGCACTGGCAGATCAATATTCAGATGCACAATCTGCATCCACAGAGGAGACATTTTTCTGGGATTTTTTTTCTCCGTTGTGTTATATACTGTATTACTGCTTCAGTATAGTAGATAGTGTACAGTGGTGGGAAAGTTGGTGAAAAGTGATAAAAAAAAAGATGGTGTGTTTGTTTGTCATGTATTAGTGTCAGTGTTTATAATTTATTATGAAGAATGGTAAATAAGGCTTTTGTTAGTAATATTATTATTATTTAGTAAGTATTTTAGTTAAAGGTTACAATATATGCTGGCCAAATTTGTTAATATAAACTTTTAAGCACATCAGATCAAATCAGTGGTAGATTTGGGCTCTATTCTAACCATAGAAGAGATTTTGCAAATCATCATTATGTGTTGACTGTTAATAGAAGCTATACATAGATGCCTTTGACCTCACAAATAATGTCAACAGAGATTTGCATTAACAGAAGGTAAATTAGTAAGTAAAAGTGTTTATGTGTTGTTGTTATTTGGTACTGTATAACTTCCTTTTCAGGTGTTTGTCTTGTTGAGATTATTAGAATTCCTACTTCCTCGAGGCTGTGAACGCATCTCAAGTAACAGCTGTGTTGCCACGACAACAGTAAACTTACTGATATGACATGGCGGAGCTACTGAACTTAGGAAATGAAGTTGAAGATTTACATAAGGACCATTTCTACAGAAACAGGTATGTATTAACGCTGTACAGGTGTTAAGGACCATCGTGGCCTTTTCTGAGCATTAGCTGAATGACATCGGCTAACGATAACGGAAATGTCAGCAATACTAGCGTTATGCTTTCGCTATTTCACCCACTGATCAGTGATTTTACCTATGTCTGTTTTATCTTTTATAACGTAACGCTAATTACCAGGAAACAGCCGCTGGTCTTCACTAAACGGTTGTGTTAATGAAGTTAACATGCTGTATATTTCTGTCATGTTTGAGCAGAAACTGTGCGACAGTTGATACCACGAGTCTATAATTCGGGTTTAAAATGTATAATGTAATTAACGTTACTGCAATCCCAGTGGTGCCATAACGAAAGTAATGAAACTCTCAAACACCTGCAACGCAAACAACACATGGCGCACACAGCAAAGTCTGGCTGTGTACTTTGCAAGTACAGCGCAGATAGACCCGTAAGTAGGGTACTATTTTATGCCACAATAGTAACGCTAAAAACTAAAAGGCAACGGATCACAGTGAGTTAATGTAGCAACAGTCCATTATTAATATGTGTGCATGTGTGCCTCAGTCTAGCTGAAGAGAACAGGGAGGGGGACAACCAGGCTGCCACCCAGATACAGAGCTGGTTCAGAGCCTGCAAGGTGCGGGCTTACCTCAGGTAGGTATGACATGTGTGTGTGTGTGTGTGTGTGTACACGAGAAAAATAGACTCTGGTACTCCTTTATATGCCACAGGCGATGAAAAAGGATACAAGCCTTAATATTTTATGTACCAGTCTAAGGTTTGCTTTTTCCTTCAGGGGTGAAAAAATATTCAGGCAGGACTCTTAAGAGTTAATTTCAAGGGAAACCCTGATACTAGCTCACTCCCATAATTATCCCACTTCTGGAGCTTTGCAAATGGCCTTGAGGAATAAATGTCGCTAGCACTCGGTGCTCCTTTCACACAGAGAGAAATGAATGTCTATATCTCTGCATCTGTTCCTGTGCTGTGACCCCAGCACCATTCTGCAGGGTCAGCAGACAAACTTCCAGACAGTAGGTTAATTCAGATTACTTTAGTTAATTGATCAATGTGTTAAGTGGATAATTAGCAACAATTTTAACTTCCTAAGTGCAACTCTGGGGTTGTGCTATCCCCACTATAAGCATTGATTTTCTGGGCATATAAATGGCCTTTTGGAAATTGATGGCCTCATTGGAGGCAGAGAATCGCAGTGGACTTGCATTTAGAGTATGTTTGAAGATGAATACAAATGTGTGCCGTTGACTAAAGGGGATGAAATGCTCATCAGACATGATCGAAAAGCCTGGAGGAGCAGCAGTCTTTGTCTTTGTGAGAGTGTGTTTGTCAGCTGACCTTTTAATTGAAGTCCTTTACAACCTAACATTTGTAAGCACAAAACAAAATATATAAAATATGTTTATATATATATATATATATATAAAATATCAGTTTATTGCAGCAATATGGGGTTTTAATGTTTGTTAAATTAACTTAAATATATTATATATATTTACATTATATATATTATATATACAAGATTCTTGCTTTTTAGAATTTTTGTACTGAATTAGATAATTGCAGAGCATAAACTAACAAATAGATCCACAACTGTATTTCTATCCAAGTGTATCTGAATAACTTTTTCAGTGTTTTCCTTCATTTCAACTACACACACACACAGAAAAAAAATCATCCAGCCCTCTCTCCAATATGACTTTTTTTTTACAGCCATCTGCACAAGAAAGCAATCATTATTCAGAAGATATGGCGGGGCTTCACAGCAAGGGCACGTTTCAGACAAATGGTTAAGGTAAGCCAGAAGCTGAAACGGCTATAGATATATTGATTATGTTATGATAGCATGCATTAGAATTCAATTGCTATATCCCTAAGTCCCTGCATCTGACCTTAAGAAATATAATTCACTCATTACACATTGGGAAATTAGCACTTAGGAAATATGATGCAATATGATAAGAAATTCCATCTATATAGCAATTCCTGGGATGCATATAGAAATAGTGTGGAGAGGAATAGAGAGACAGAAAGAGTAAAGGAGTTTGTGTGTGTGTGTATGTGTGTACAGTACATGTGTGTGCTTTAGTAAAACAAGGCCCCATTTTCAGCATATTGCTTCCAACTGCTTCTTAATTGAACAGATTGTTGATACCGGATCCAATACCCAGTGCTCTCACGTATAATTTTCCCCTGGATTGAGTTTTGTAAACGTATCACAACAAGCTATTTATCATGCCTGTAAATTGACTGTTTGCTAAAGCATAACTGCCAGCCGCCGTTTGGGAGGCGTTCAAGAAATGGAAAGGGGGTGTGGGGGATGGGAGTGAGGGGTGTTGAAATAAACGATGAAGGATGTGTCACAACACACATATGGGCTAAAAAGAGGCTGTTTGGTCTCATTTGGAAACAGCCGAGCACTAATTTGAATCACTCACAATTGCCACAGTGAACTATTTTGAATTAGCCCTGAGAGATTCTATTCGTCTCCTCCGCTTTCTCTCTCTCTCTCTCTGTCTGTCTTTTTCTCTCACTCTCGTGGACCTTACCATGTGTAATGTGACTTGCACTCATCTGCATCCTCATCTCAAAACATCAAGCTGAATTTACAACCTCCTTTCAAGTCTTTGTCTTCTTTCCCCTTCCTCTCCTCCCTCTCTTTCCTGTCGTTATTAAAAAAGACGTGTTGAGATATGAATCCCTTTTATGACTGACTCTCCAGTTTGCTCCTGAAATATGCCCCCAGTGGTTGGCCGGCACGTTTGGTGTGTGACGGCTCGTTGAGTGTGCCGCTGAATATTCTCTGGCCTTTTGTTAGTCTCTTCTGGCAGTGCTGTCATTGATTATGAAATTCAGAGGAGAGCGTTTGGCCGTCATACATCTCCATTAGCTCACTGCTTGACTACCATAGATTTTCTTGGCCCTTGTCTGTGTTGGTGTATTAAGAGAGTACCGTCCTTCCCTTGATACAAAGTCCCCCTAATCACTCTCTCTCTCTCTCTCTCTACCTCCATACCCCCTGACTTTTTCTCTTGTTCCTCTTGTCTCTTATGCTTTTTACTCTCTCCTTTTTTGCCCCCTTCCCTCCCCTCTACAGTGGCCCTATCTGTGCTGCCTCTGTGCAATGTATTATGTATAAAGAGCTCTTTATCTTTGACGCCTGCTGTGGACAGATCAGAGGGCTGGGAGACAAGATGTAACGCCATCTTTTCCTTTGTGTTCACAGGCAGCATATTTTATCATGAAGATGAATTTCTACGAGGATATGGCGGTCAGGGTAAATATCACCACAGTGTCTTGTTTTTAGCAAATGGAGTGTCGTGATGGGGGAACACTGTGTGTGTGCTGTGAATGGGAGGCCCCATGAATAGCAGCTTGTAAGCACTTCATCACACCACTTTGTTGCAAAAACAGTCCATCATAGTAACTTCTTTTATCCAACATAGAGTCTTTTACCTTATTATTTCTCAACATGTGGCATCATGTTAAAGTTTATCTATTATCTATAAACTATAAATGGGAGTGGTGTGACAATGGATTGCATTGTGAACTGAAATCACTGTCACATATAACCTTAAACCTTATTCTATTGTTGCACAGTGTCTGAATAAAATTATCCTCTAAATGCAAGCCTATATAATTTAGCGTGTATCTCAGGTTTAGCTTCTTTTTTTTTTTTTTTGTTAGTGCTCATGCTCATAAAATGTTCCCATTTATCCAGTCAGCAGCTACTACTGTTCAACTCATAAATCATAACACTGTGGCTGTGACTGATGTTTTGGCATTTTTACACAAGGAATTTCCACAGAAACTTTATATTTTTACAATTCCACATAGCCTACTCTTTTGGCTAACCGTCTCATTCTGCCTAAACCATTAAAGGGTTTTACATGCCAAAAAAATAAAAAATAAAAATCCACTAGTGTTTATTGGAGAGGGTGTGTCGCTATCCAACTGGACAGAGATGCTTACAATGTTTGTACATTGGTGGAAAAGCTTAGAAATTGAGTGCTTCAAGTTTTACACTTAATAGAAACCCAAACAAATAAAGCTGACCACCCCATCGTTTCAGTAAATGTCACATTATGGGGGAGACATACATCAAGTAGTAATGTCGGACCCAGCTGTGTTAGGTCAGGGGGTAAAAGGTTATGGGTGATGTCACCATGTAGAGCAGAGCAGAAGCTTCTGAAGTTAGAAAAAGAGGCTTTTATTGCCCATATAAACTACCCACAGTTTCCTATAGGAAGTAATAGGAATTTTAATGGAAAGGAAAATAAATGTGAAAGGGGTGGCAAAGTGGCTTAGTGTTTAGCAATGCATGAAGGTACTGGGTTTGAACCCCACAAGGGCCAAATTAAATTTTTCTCTGCAGAGTTTTCTGGTTTTCTCTGGATTCTCCAGTTTCCTTCCACTGCAAAAGTCATACATGAAGGTACTAGGAACAGTCCTGACATTGCCCTTGAACAAGACATTGGCTGTAGAAGTGAAGTTGGTCCCTGTACACTTCACTGTACAATACCCACTGCTCCTAAAGAGATGCCATCAGGCAAATGCAGAGACAAATTTCACCAAGCTGACTGATCAACTATAAATTAAATATTCAAAAGTAAAAATACAAAAAACAATGCCACCTGTTGAAAGATATGCCAGCCTTAAAGAGTATATTAGCATTTCTTAGTTCATTTTACTTCTGCAAAATATTGGCAGGTCTGTGAGAACTACACTGTAATCTTGGCAAGAGTTTGTGTACATGTGTATAAAACCAGTGCAAAAAGTAATGACTGAAGGACATCTGTACTCACAGACCCTCCTTTACCAAATAAATATTAATTGTGAGGTGAAGAGAGAGAGAGAATGATAAAAAAGAGAGAAACAAATGGAGAAACAATCATCTCAGAATCCCCCTGTGACACCTGTTTTGAATCAATTTTGATTCTATTCTTTCTTCTCTCCCCTCCTGATATCTTTATCATGGCGTGGTACCTAACAGAGGATAATGTATTAGGGCCATAATAGAAACCAGTGTTTACATGCCGCACCTCGGATTTGTATTAGATTCAACAGCATCGATTTCGCTAGTCAACAAAGGTCAGCAAGAACTCGGGAGGCGGCAATTACTTTATTTAAAATTATCTATTGACTGGCAGATCAATGTTAATTCTCATTTTGTTCTTTGTTGTTTTACCCCATCCTCCACTCCTCTTCATTCTTCTCATAGTGTGATTATTCTTTTACCTGCCATTGTTTTAATCTCCTAATTAGTCTGAAGGACATCAGCCCCCTTGCTTTAAAATGGTCCACTGGTATATGTGGGTGTGTGTGTGTGTCAGCTAATCTGCAGCCTCCACAATCAATGTGGACTGATACAGTTAAAACTATGAAGCTATGACAGCTGTCTGTCCCACCTTGGATTGTCCCTCCATCACAAAAACTGCATACATACATACATGGTAACACGCAGTTGAAGATTGCTCTACCACATACTGTTAACACCATCATGTGTTATTTTTATGTTTAATCTGTCCACTGTGAGTTAAGTAATGATTTAGTATTAAATTTAGCAAATACAGTGACAAGAGACATGACATACAAGAGTATGTTGGAAGAGCAGATAAATGAGGAAAAATGAATACCTGAAAAGACAGTAACCAGTGACCTTACCATATGTGTAATGCAACCCTCATTTAGCGTAATCATTTAAATAATTGCAATGTGAAACTAATTATTCATTTCATATTTGTTAATAGTTACGCATCGAAGTTCATTATCACATTACCACAGTCCCACATGTTGTAGAAATAACTCTAAAGAAAACCTCTGTCATGTCATTTTACAGGTTCAGCGAAGATGGAGAGGATTCTTTGTGAGGAAATATATCCATAACTTTTACGCACGTAAGAGCTACCTGGAAGGACTCTCCATGAAAAATGAACTAGTCAGGTAAAACATAAAAAAGGCACACAATGCTGATGCTGTGTATGAGTTGAATTAATGTGTGCTCCTCCTTTTTACTTTCAGTTTTTCTGAAAGTATGGGTGGCCACATAATTTACAGCAATTACAAGACCTCTAATTGTAATTGTGATTTTCATTGATTCTGTCCCACACATTTGCCTTTTTTCCTTTGTAACTCCAAATCAAATTCTACTGTTTTTACTAAATTTCTCAGTAATGCTGTTGAGTCAAAATTCTTTAGGAGAAGTTACAATTGATGTAAAATGTGATTACAGTTTCAATGATGAGTAGAAGCATGTTGTACACTTTTTAAAGAAGCAATTCAGAAAAGAAATATTAGTAAATACAATGCCTCACCACTTCTCCTGTCCAGGAACGGACTCAGCTGGTACATTTCAGTCATGGTTAATTTATTTGATTTGTGTAAAAACAGTTAGGTTAAAATATATACCTGTGTACTGATAACCTTAAAATGTGTGTGTGGGAGAGAGAGAGAGAGAAAGAGAGAGAAACGGGAGGGGGTATGTGTTGGTAAGATCTGTACATTCATAGTTGTTACCTCAGAGGAAAAGTGAGGGAATAAAAGTGACAGAGAGATAAAGAGATAGAGAGGAAAGAAGAGAGAGAGAGAAGTCCTCTAAAGCGCTCGAGGCTAAGAGAGAGAAGTGAACGATGTGAAGAAATTAAAAATTAGCCTCTGATTTGAACCGCAGCTTGTGCATTAATAAAACATCCTGTGCTCCAGGGCTTACTGCTAGAGATACGCCATCTTTTATTTTTGACAAAAAAAACATCACGCTTAGCTAATAGTCACATTTTTAATGTTGCTAATATATTTTACCGGAAAATATCTTTAGGCCTCTGCTAAAATTAAATGTAAATTTGTTAAAGTGCTCCTTGGATCACTGACTTCTCCCCTCACTTCCCCACTAGCGTTCCACCTTTCCTCCACACTCCTTGCCCCTTTTAGAGGTAGGGGGGACTAGGCTGTTAAAGTCCATTAAGAAAGTGTTGCTACTTTAGTATTGAAGACACAAAGACAGGCAGACACATACACAACGTCATCAAGAATTCTGACATTATACCAGATGACTGAAATAGGCGAAACTGGCAAAATCATATTTAATTGGTTAATAAGTGTTTATCTCCTCTTATATGCCTTTTATAAACAGAAAACTAACCTCCATATTAATATACAGTATAGCAGTATGACTAATATTTGACTAAAAAGTACTTAGTACTTAGAATGAGCATTTGCACAAGTCATAGTAAAAATATGTGTAAAGTACAAATAATTACTAATATGATCATTTGTAATATAAAAACCAGTAAACTAAGTAACTAATGTTTGTCTTAAACAGAGCAATATTTTTTAAGACTCAGACTGGCTCAAATATCTGTCCTGTCTTCTTACACAGTATATTTTGAAAGTAATCAAATACAAAGAGCACATTAGAATAGATTATAGAAATGTGAAATAAAGCCTTGTAAAACATAAATTAAAGATAAAATAAATTAAATTGTGTTTAGTTGCATTTATGACAACACACAACACAGTACAACATCCTCAGTCTCTTCCCACACACACACACACACACACACAAACACAAGGCCCCTCCTCCGCAGTGGTTTGGGGTGTTGAGGTCACTTTCTCTCCAGTTAATCACATGTTTATTTAGTGCTGCTGGGGTCACGATCAATTAACGCTGTGCCGGCATTTATTTAAAATATCCTTTCTCTGTTAGCCGCGGAGCCCTCGGATCACACGCTGCCTGATCATTCACCCCGTAAAGGTCCGCTTTTTAATCCACCAGCAAGCTCCTTCCTTCTGTAACTCTGTCTGTCTGTCCAATCTGAATAAATTATTCAAAATTGGACTAATGGTCCCCATTTAGTACAAGCTGATCGGCTGCACATGGTAATGATACAGGAGTAATGCATAGACTGCCGAACCTCTCTCCCTTGCACAGACTCTCTGTTTCAGTCAGTCTCTCTTTGTCTCTCATGACAGATCTCCAGCGCACGAAACCATCTGTGTCATTTCATTAAGTACAGCATCCACCTAATACACGCTACTTTCACGTCTTCTTTCCCCTGCCCTCTCTGCGACCCCCCCCCCCCCCCCCCCTTAATCTCTGCTCTCTCTTTCTTTCATCTTCTCTTTCTCACTCTATTTTCCTCTATATCTTTCTCTCCCTCTCTCTCTGCCACCCGTTCACTGTGCTTCAGTGTCCATCCTCATTCATCCTTCCTCTCCTTCTGCATAGCCTAATGAAGTCAAGACCCCGGCGCAGTCCCCACTCTGCCACAGTTTTCCTTGGTACCCCAACAATTTATCACTTTGTCAGGGAGACACTTAAAGTTCCTGGGCTTTAATAAGGGCATGCAGTGGGACGATGGGGGCAATTAGGAAAGCGGAGCAAGCCCGCTTTGCATATTTACTAAATGTGCTGGTGTCATTGCTGCCGCCACCAACACGGCCTGTTGACTGCATGAATTATTCCTCTATCTGCAATAAACAGCTGGGTAATTATTACTGCCATAATCAGATAAATATTTCTCCCTATGATTCTGCAACAACATGGCAAAATCTTTTAACTTATCCTACAGAAGAGAAAAACAAGGCTCAGGGTGAATTTATGGACTTGGTGTCACTACGCTGAGCAGCACTAGTGTTTTTTTATTCTCTTCTACTTTTTCCTGTCTCTCTTTTCTCTCGCCTTCTTCATTCCTCCCTGTCCCTCTCAAGGACATTCATGAAAGGAGAGCTGCTATGGAGAAGCGAGTGGGGCCTGCCTGCACGCCTGCCATGCGATCAGTCTCCGCTTCTATGCATCAGTCTTTCTTTTGCTGCTTCTTTCTGATCCAGTTTGGGTGGAGACAAGTTCACTCCTTCAGTCTGATTGGATTTATATATTCAGTGTGTGTGTGTGTGTTGAAGTATGATCTGGGTGTTGTGCTCTCCCTGCCTCTTTAGAAAATTACTTCTGAGGGAAGATGTTATTCTCCCTTTGTAAGAAATGTTGATTGGGTATAATTTCAACTCATTGTTTGCTTCCACACCTTTTCATGGCATCAGTTTTGCTGCATTAGTGAATTAGTTCATCAATTTGTCAGTCACTTAATTGAAATGCTGTGTTTTAAGGGTGCTGAAGGCTCAATACATTGAGCTGGTAACTGGATAAATTGACTGGCTGACTACCCCCTTCTTGCCAGCTATTGAATCATTTAATTGGAGCAATTAAAACAGCCAATCAGGTCAAGCTTCTATTAAATATTTAGGACCTGGACAATTAGCTGCTCTGGTACTGGCCTAGACGACCGCAGGTGTGGCGCACTGTCTCACAATGCCTCACTCTCTGATATCCCATCAGCCCTTGACTCCTCGTTGTGAACCAAGTAGTAAATTATTGAGGAAGAAGTGAGAAATTTAGCTGTACTATGTCTACAATTTAAATAAGTTAACAGTCCAGGGTGAAAATGTCAGTTAAGGTTTCAATTATTTGAAAGTACTTCAAGCATGCTTGATTAGCATGTCCAACAGTTCAGCAGCCTTCAAAAGTAATGTGCATTCAGAGTGCTTATACTGCATAATATGACACGCTAAACACATTAAGAGTATTCAGTAATCTTTATATTGAAATAACGTGAATAAAATAATGCTATAATGTACAAAAATACCTATAACTCTAATCTACGAACCCTGTGGTAATCATCAAATAATAAAGTAGTATTTTTAAAAACAATATTCATATTTTTTGAAGTCAGTGTGTCGGATGTACACAATTCTTAATATATTGGGTGAAATTCTGTTTTTTAAGTCTAATGATATTAAACATGTTTGAAGGCTAAACAATTTGAAATAAAGCCACTCGGGCCTTATGAGCTTGTTCACTGTAATATTGCTGCTAAAGTTTTCCAAAAACAATTTAAGTGTCTCAGCTCTCAAACATTATTACATACTCATAATACATTATTACATATTCAGTCAATGATTAATGATAAGAAAAACCTTGAATGAAACAGTAATAGCCAAAAGTGTGACTCTCCTATGTACTCTGGAAAGATGCTGGTATGTCTACACTAATAAATAACTAATAAAATGTCTTTTACAAACCTATACACTTTTTATATATTTTTCATATAAAATATACAAAAAATATCAACTAAGATGATTCCTATCAAAGCATCAGCCTAGGTTAATAAACCATATATAATAACCTACAAGCCACCATTGTATTGTATGACTCTCTTGCTTTCTTGCTTTCACTTTCACTCAGTCAAACACACACGCACGCACACACACACACTCAGAGGGCACGTGCAGCGTGGCGAACAGGGCTAATGAGGGTTGTATGTTGTGGCGGCTGGTTGGGTCGACACAGATCGAGGTGCCTTCAGCCGTTACAAATCTGTTTGGCTTTTGTCCACTACACAGCAATTAATAACATTCGGGCTGGGGGCAGGGAAGCAAAGGTCACCCATTCAGCCTGACACACACACACACACACACACGCACACAGATATATGGACGCATGCACATATACAAGCACCGATACAGTAACATTTACACACTGGCTAGTCAGAGACACACAGACATATAAGAACAGGTCCTGACCCCTGAAAGACTTGCCAGTCAGTTTTTAAATCAGTGTTATTGCATAAACGAACATAAATACACATATACTGTAGACACACGCATTCACCAATTGGTTTCTGAACCAGACTGTCCCACAATAAACTAGAACTTTATATTTCACATTAATAAGTAATATTCCTGTTAGCCAGATGGATAAATAGAGGCCAAGCAACCTCAACATTCACGCACTCATGAACACATTTAGACACACGCATCTCTTGCTCTCTCTCTCACCACACACACACACACACACACACACACACAATGCTCTGCATATTTCATTTATTTTGTAATTTAATCTGGTGCTGAGGAAGGAATGAGAATGCAAAACCAACAGGATCAGTGTTGTGATTTCTTTTAAATGTCAGTAGCCGCTGAATGTGTTAACCTCACATTACAGACACACTATGAATATTCTGATTCCTCTGGAGGTTTGTAATTGAAAACAGAAGTTAGGTATAAAACAGTGAAGGAGAAGAAAGAGGAGGAATAAGAAAAGAGAAAAAAGTATTGTTGATGAGCTATGGCTCAACTCTTATTGGTGTTGCTCTCGTGGAATTAGATTGGTTTTACCCTTAGCTTTGTGTGCGTGTGTGTGTTTTAGTAATTGTTTCCAATTCCCTCTTTAAGTTATTACCCCCTTGTAACAATAAGGGTGTGTGATTGCAGAAAGAAATTGCTGTGTATGGACTTTTAATGCATCCCATTTAGCTAGCTTCGCTTAACAGATGTCACAGACAGACCTGTCCTGGCTGCATTGATGAAATATATCCATCATCCTCCCACTTATTGCTTCCCGCTCTCTCACTTTGCTTTTTTCCTTTCATGCAGTCTTATTCTCTTCTTTTTCTCCCACATCTCCACTGTCTTTCCATGTCTGTCCCTATCTATCTCATAGGCATTTTTTCATCCATCTGAAGGACAATTCAGGAAATTACATTACAAATATACGTGTACAGGCTCACTTGCATGAAGTGTACATTGTATTTCATTTATATAATGTTAAGATATAAGGTTACAATGTTAAGATAACAGGGTAACTTTGTGTTGGTCATTAAGCTTGTGTTTGCAGATTTTAAACAAATATCAAAACTCATTATAGCAAGAGATGTACAATTAGATTCAATTAAATTTAGGAGCATTATCATCATACATGTATGTCAAAGATGTTTGTGTGAAATAATGAATAAACTTTATTCTCTTTTTAAGGCAGGCTAATGTGAGTTTGAGTCAGTTAAGGCTGATATAATCTGTACTGTTGCAATCAGTTACTGAACATCATATAAATTAACGAACTAACAAATGACTGAAATCAGCTATTTAAAAAAAAACTATGTGTTTGTATTTAGTGCACAATGTATATGTATTATGTATTTATTCAATTCAACAATTAAGTCATTAAAGAAGTTAAACTTAATAGTTAAGAAATTTTGGAATTTGAAAATAATGCTTATGAGTGGATGTGTCCTGTAGGAGAGAGCTGGATGAACTCGAGGAACTCCAGAAGAGAGAAAGAGACTGTCTGGAGATGGTAAAAGAGCAGACAGCAAAGGTCTACCAAGCTCACCGGTTACACCACCTCCTCAGCACAAAGCAGGTTGGTCTACAGGAACACAAACACACACAGTCTTACACCGCTGACATAGAAATGACAATGAGTAATGACTATTAAAACAATATCTAACCTGAGGCCGATATTAAATCAAGGCTCCTTGTTTACTACAGCTACATAAAAATAGTTCAGTCAGAAACATTCTTGTCATTATGGCAGATACATTAGACGTGACTGCTCTATTCAAAACAACAGTCAGAAAGCTGTGTCATATTAAGCAGGGAAAAAGACAAAGCAGACATAAGGTAAATAAATAATAATAATAATAATACCCCAAGTATATACCTGCATTGTCATCAATAGGCTGTATGTTACATGGTGTGTGGTCTGTTATGTTAAGGACTGCATAGGTAGTGGTTGGTTCTTTGGGAGATCAGCTGATGATGAACTGTGTCTATATTATTATATATCTTTTTGTGGCATATAAAGTTTCTTTAAAGCAGTAATTTCAAGTTTGTTGCTTTTAAAATTGGCAGGAAGTTAATCCCTAGTAATTGTCACTCTATAATCTGGATCTGAGACTCTAAAATGTACAGTGCTCTACAATGCTTAACCCCAGAATTATGACTCTAACTTTGTAAATATATAACAGTTATATATTTTTAACTTTATCACCTGTGAAAAGTCAATACAAGAATCTACTATTTACAGTCCTATCTCTGAGACTATTATGGTTGGAGCGGTCATCACCATCAATAGTGGCTTTTTATAATCCTATAATAATTATTAAGTAATATCGCCACTAATTACCATATAGTATTTCTGGTTATTATAGTTACAGTATAAAAGTACTCAATTAGAAACCCATGTTCACTTTATAATCCAACAGCACAATAGTGACCTTAACCAAGGTTGCATGCATAGATGAGAAGTCATGTCAGTTAACACACTGTTAACCCATTTATGGTGACTGCACCTTTTTTCTGGTGTCACTGTGTCAGCCTGAAAGAGGGCATGTCCTGTAACACCTGAATCTCAGTGATTGTTTTTCATGACAATAATCTAATTTTGGTTGTCAACAAAGGTTCACCAGTGTAAAACTGGCTATCAACAACTTCTTATCCTAAAAAAACCCAACCCATCTATGTATGTATGTATACATCACAGACTCACTAGAAACTTAACAGCTACAGATATAGTTACTCCAGAAACTGGCAACAGGGTGGAAAAAGGGAAAGTCTTCTTTCTTTCTTTAGTTAACACAGGTGAGCTGTGCAGACTTGAGTTGTGTGCGTGTGCACACATGAGTAAGTATGTGTCCTCATGGCTCCCCTGATGTGCTGAGTGGAGTATTTTAGTGCTTCCCCTGGCACAGGTGTGCGTATGTGTGTCTGTGTGTGGTAAGCACGCATCTTTGTGACTCCCCACTGGGATCATAATGAAGACAAAGTACACTGGTCACTGTTGATTCAGCACTACCACTCGTCTCTTTCTCTCCCTCTCCTTCATGCCTATGCGACCAGCATCGTCATCATCTGCCTTACTAACTGCAGGAATCCCATGTTGACATGACACACACATGCATACAACTTTCAAACACCTGATTACAAAGGTGATGTAAGTTAACTTTGCACTGTCAAAGCTTGTTTGACTCTCTAAATGCTTTGGACTGGCTGTGTAACTCTATATAGCATTGTTTATATTATGTATTTAATGAATTAACATAAAGAAGTGAAATCAAGAAGAAAAGTTTGTGTGCTCTTCCCCGCCCTCTGTCCATCTTTTTCCCTCTATATATCTTTCTCTCTCTATCTCTGCATATGGCAGGGGACTCTTTCCCTACGTAGCTCTGACCTTGTCAGCAGTGAATAGATGGCTCTCCCACACAGTTCATCCTTCCTCACTTCTCAGACCCCAGCCCACACCCACACATGCACACACCCACACACACAGCTTACCAAAAGGCCCCAAGTCCCTCTGACAGAGACAGAGATGGTGTGTTCCTGGGGTCAACATCATTGCTCTTCCCATAGCTAGGTTGGTACTTTTGGGCTTGCGTCTGTGTGTGTGTGTGTGTGTGTTTAAGAGTGGCAGGTAATATGTTTGTGTATGTGTTTGTGTGTCCAACCTTCTGTCCCTTCCTGTTTAAATTAGATGTGTACAATCATCCCAAATAGATATTTTTAGGATTATACTAAACACTGAAGAAATGTTCAAATACCCAGAAATTCATTATAATGAGGATTTTAGGTCAGTCATTCTCATATTTAAAGTGACATACGTTTATTATTATATTGAGTTGGTGTGTGGGAATAACCAATTTTAAGTGTCCATCGTATGTAATCAGTGCATTTTAAAATAATGTACCTAGGGTTTAGCTTAAAAAACAACAACAACATTTGCTTATTAGCCATTTTGTGATATTTTTAAGGGATCTGGGACTTGATAAGAGGCTCTGTGTGATTGTACTAAACACAAGCAAGTGCAATGCTGGTGCAGAAACATTCCCACAATAATTCAGTTGCAGCTGCTATGTGGTGGCTAAGGTCATTTTCTTTTGGGTAGGACCATATACATTCTCCAAGCCATTGTAGAAGGCATTATTGCAAATCAAACAAATCACCCAATTCTGCCTCTACCATAATCACATAAAACTGTATTTTGATATTTTTTTATACACTACATGTGCATGTATATCAAAATGTATAATAGAGGCAAACCTCAACATAATTTTTTTTTAGGTTGAAGAGGTCTGTATGCTTCTCCTAACTAGAGTCATACAACCCATAGTCAGTGGAGTTTAAGTAATTCCTCTTTATTTATTCTGAAATACTTACATTTACATCAAACATAATTGTGGTATAACAATAAAACATTTAATAAATTAACCAGTCTGGTTAATTAATATGTTATTTTTATTATTGTAGTATTGTTATTATTATTTATTGGTACTGTATATCAAGTGAGCCATCAGTCAATATACAGTACCAGCTAAACTTTTGACTAGTATCTTAGTTGGAGTTTTCACACTTACACCCTTTCTCCCATCTTTCCGTTGTCCCAGTCTTTTAGAGTGGCCTAAATAGCAAGTGCCGTTATTAGCATATAGAGTAGATACAGAGTCCTCCAACTCAAAGCTTTGGTCTGGTAATTAACGCACATGAAAAAGGATCACTGTGATTTGAATAATTATTACTAAGGCTGTCTGTGGAAAATCTCTATCCCATTTTTGTGTATGTGTGTATTTGTGGACAACTAAATTCAAATCTTGAATAATGCCACTTTTAAGACAGACTCAACTAGGTTTTCCTTCCCTATTGCTCTCACTTTCTCTATACTAGTAATGATATGATTTCTTTAATGTTTTAGTGTATGCACATTTTCAAATGTAGCCCTGTAGCACAGCATTTCTACTATTTTTCTCAAGATCTTGGGCCTGTGGTGTGAAGTGCACACACTGAACTGTTCCAGCCAAATATTTAATCTGGCAAAAGCAATTTGGTTGGCCAAGAGCCATAGTGTATGCATTATAGGCAGTAAAGTGAACAACTGTTCATCTTCACAACTTCACAAAATGGTGAATTTTAAAGTTCAAGTTAATATGGATATTATGAAAGGCAATAATTGGAAAAGTTAGATGAAAATTATATTAATAAGTTGTTAAAAACTGATGTTTTTTAAATTACCTCAGAATATTGTAATAATTTAAATGACATAAACAGTTGTTAGTTGGATTTTAAACTTAAACTGTTTGGGGAGTAAAACACCCAGGAGGACATCCTGCTGCCTCAAAATTCACCTCTTTCTCTCTTTTTTTCTTCAGTGCCCAGGGGTCTTCAACTCTCCATTCAGGCCGGCCCCCCATGAGATGGAGCTACTGCTGAGGCAGGTCAAGTACCAGACCCCCACCAAGCTGGCCTCCAGGGAAAGGGCTTGTCTCTTAGGCACACCAGCCCCAACAGCCCAGAGTTTTCCTGGGACCCCTATATCCCCATGGATCAAAACTAGAACCTGCTGCTCTCTCAGGCCCATACTGCCCCCCATTGCTAGCAAGAAACAGCAGGTGAGATGGTAAAAGCTGAAAGAAATAAACTGGTGGAGGTAGATAGAGGGACGGAGAGAGAGTGAAAATAAAAAAGAGAGTCTACAGAATCAGACTGTAAGCAGGAAGAAGGAGAAAGAAATAGAGCATGTGCAACAGGTGAAAGAGAGTATTAGTTTTACAAAGTGTAATAATTAGAGCCCCTCTAACCCCATGGGGGATGGTTCTTAATGAAAGCAGAGATCCTTTAAAACTCATTTTAAAGAAGAATGACATAATTAAAACATGGACATGGCACACAGCTCTCTTGGGGGCTACAGCAAAGAGCCATTTAGTGTCTGTATTTCAATGAGTACTGTATGTGTGACTATGTGGTTGTGTGGTTCTGTGTTACTATCAAATGTTTGTGTCAACAGTGTTCAAATCATAAGTGGTTCTGGAAAAAATTAAGAGACCACTGCAAAATCAGTTTCTCTGATTTAACTATGAGTATGTGTTTGAGTAAAATGTACATTTTTGTTCTATAAATTACTCACATTTCTCCCAAATTAGAAATAAAAATACTGTCTTTTAAAGTGTTTATTTGCAGAAAATAACAAATGGTCAAAATAAAATTTTCAGACCTCAAATAATATGAAGAAAACAAAATCATCTATATTTTAAAACAACACAATACTAATGCTTTAACTTCAGAAATCAATATTTGGTGGAATTACCCTGATTTATAATCACAGCTTTCATGCGTCTCGGCATGCTCTCTTTCACATTGTTCTTGGGTTATTCCACTCCTGGCACAAGAATTTAAGTAGCTCAGCTTAGTTTGGTGGCTTGTGACCGTCCATCTTCCTCTTGATCACATTCCAGAGGTTTTCATTGGGGTTTAGGTCTGGAGATTGTGCTGGCCATGACGGGCTCTTGATCTGGTGGTCCTTCATCCACCCCAGATCATCACCAATTCTCCCCAAAATTTCACAGTAAGTGCAAGGCACAGTGGCTTGTAGGCCTCTCCAGGTCTCCATCTAACCATTAGACAACCATGTTGGGCAAAGCTGAAAATTGAACCCATCGGAGAAGATGACCTTACTCCAGTCTTCGACAGTCCAATCCTTATGGTCTTTTACAAACCTTCTTTCCTTCTCATTGATGAAAGGATTTTTTCTAGCTTTACACAACTTGAGCTCTGCCCCTAGGAGCCTGTTTCAAACCGTTCTTGCTGTGCTCTTCACCCCAGCAGCCATTTGCCATTCTTTTTGTAGGTCACTTGATGTCATCCTACGGTTTCTGAGTGACATTCGAATGAGCCCCCTGCCAGTCTGTAGCTTTGTTGTCCCCACTGTCTGCTGCTTGACCTTGTTCTTATGAACCACCATCCTAGAAATTTTAAGGATGGAAGCAACTGCCAGTAAATCCAGAATTGACCCTTCCGTTTCTTCACTTAAAACTTTTCTTTTCAACTCTTTTGGCATGGTCAATAGTAGGGGTGGGAATCTTGGGGCACCTCACGATTCGATTACGATTCAGAGGCTACGATTCGATCATAAAACGATTATTGATGTAACGGCGACTTGGTCTGCATTCAACAGCGATGACGTGATTTCTGCTTTAGTCTGCTTGTAGAGTGCCGGGATGGCTGTGTCGGTGAAATAGCGCCGGGATGGGATGACGTACCTCGGCACCGTTCCATCATTCTCTGAAATCCCCGATTTTCTACAACCGAGTACGGTTGCAAACCCATGGCAATGAATTCCGCGTTGCCTTTCGTAATTCGTTTGGCCTTTTCGATGTGGGTGGCAGCTTACCCAGAGCATCCTCAACTGTTCTCTGGTTGCTAGTAGCAACAGCAGCCGGCTTTCCCACCTCCTCCGTCGGGTGGAATCGTGCTGTGTGACTTCTTATGTTCATTGTGTTGCCAAAGTATTTTATTTTAGCGCGACAAACCTTGCATACAACGTAGCTTTTGTCCAATTCATTTCCTCTATCAACGTAGAATCCAAAATGATTCCACACGTCTGCTTTTAAATGTTTAGGAGCAGGTCGGATCTCAGGTGGGTTGGTTAGCTCAGCCATGCTTGTTGTTGTTTTGTTTTTTTTCTGGAGGAGTGTGCTGTGGATGTGTGTTCTAGGTCCGTTCCCCATAGCGTCTCGAAGACCGCGCTTACTGTATTTTAGTTCCGCTTTACTTGGCATATTTAAATAATCGGAATTTGGATGTTTCTGAATCGTTCTCGATTCTTCCACGGCCGAATCGCGATTAATCTAAGAATCGGAAATTTCCCCCACCTCTAGTCAATAGTCATTATTTGATTCCAATTAATTTTGAGGTACTAGTAGCACTGTTTACTTTTCCTACTTAAATAAGATTTGGTTCAGGTGATCTAATCAGTACCTCATTAAGCAGAATGAGGTGTGTTTGTGTTGTAATTCAACAGATGCTGGAATGGAAAGCCTGTCATACATGTAGAGATGCTGATTTCAGAAAAAAATGCAGTGGTCTCTTAATTTTTTTCTGAGTTGTATATAAGGACACTGAAAAAGGATATCCCATATATAATGTGGATCAGAAAGAGTCTTTCTTTCTTTCTTTCTTTCTTTCTTTCTTTCTTTCTTTCTTTCTTTCTTTCTTTCTTTCTTTCTTTCTTTCACCCCTACACCCCACATCTCCTCCATACCTCCCTGGTGTGATAACTATCTAGTGGTGATGGATAAGGTTGAGGTGCTGGCTGTGGAAGTGGTCAGGCCGGGCCACCGATCCCGTGGTGATAGGAGCAAGGACAGGGTCCCTGTCCCTCCCTCTATCTCTCCCCCCTTATCCTCCCTCCTTTTTAACTCCAAACAACAACTGAAGGTCACCTCAAACAAAGCAACAACATTTAACAGCAAGTTAATCTGCACGGCACGAAGTTTACACATCGCTGACACACCTTAGGTTGAGTTAGCACTCAGTTATTCTTCAAGACCACATCCATAGAGGTTTCAGTATTTGTAATTCAAAATGTATTTGCATGTAGATTTGGTCGCATTTTACACTGAAACTAATGGATAGTGGCAAAAATGGAAACGTCCTCCATATTTGTATTTTGTAAAGTAACATAAATTAATTTAACCCCAGATGAACAAAAGTAGAAAGAATCAACACCACTGACTGTTGCATTTCTGTAATACTAATAAATGCAATGTTCGCAACGGTAACATTTTATTACTGCTTTCACTTTAGCTGACTGAAAGCTTACTTAAAAAAATAAATGCAGACAATTAAATTTTTTTTTTTTCTGTAAGAATACTTTTGCATTTACTTGTTGAGGCAGTCTATTGAACATTTTTCAAATGTGTGTGTTGCTTTTAGTACAATAGTGTGATGACCATGATGATACCTTAAGAGGATGTAAGAGGGGACGTGAGGTTAGACATGGTAGACAGAAAGCAGTACAAAAACTTAAAATGACTTTTCTTTGTCTGCAACTTTGATGTATCAGTAGACATCACAAACCCATCACTCCAGGGAAGGAGCCACAATGTCAAGAAGATGTACAAGGAATAAAATGATGGACAGCTGTTTAAAGTTTAACTGACTTGTTTGTGAGGTTTGGTCCCAAACATCTGTGTGATGTCGAGCATCAGTTGCATGAATACAGAAAATCACCTATACATTTTACACAATTATATTTCCAGCACTCCAAGAAGAACGATTTTTAGGATAATGATGGTGTTCCTTCATCTTTATATTTGTATCAACAATTTCCCAGAAAACACCAAATCTATTGTACTGGATGACATATTAGGCTGACAACATTTGGCATTTACTAAAATTTTTTTTCCCAGAGTTAATTTAATTTATTTTAATTTTATTTGGTTCAATTTAATCTTATTTTTTATTTTAAACTATTAGTGATAGTAGATATGCAACTCAGTGTGTATATTTTTCATGTCTTTTTACTTTCTTGCCCCTTCTCTCGTCTGCCTGAGTCGCTCATTCTTACTCTGACATGCTTGGTTTTACTCACCCTCCCCTTTCTTTTCTGATAGAATTTCCTTCACTCTTTCTCCCTCTCTCTGCCTTTCTTGGTCTCTGTGTCACAAGAGGAAAGATGAAGAGGATTGGCCTCTGGTTTTAGCAGTAAGCCATCACTACCTGTGGGAGAGGGATCAGAGAAAGAGACGAGGGTCTGAAACAGAAAGATACAGTGATCATTATCTGATTCTTGTGTGTGCCTCTGTGTGTGATGGTGGTTGTCGTTATTCCAGGGCCTGTTCAGAAAGCCAGGAGAAGTGTGGGAGCAGCATGTGCGTTTTCCTGAGCTGTCTTTGGGTCTGCAGACCTCTTACACACACCTGGGGGAGGTGCAGAATGAGTTACGATTGAAGTCTTTAAGACTCCATAGTGACACATCGTAAGTCGAACCCACACACAAAAGCAAACTATGAACACAGTTTTGTGTCATCACACAAATGAACCAGAAGTGTTTCTTTGAAGGCTTTTTAAAGTTTTATGATTGTTTCTGAGATGTATGCCAATAAATACATGTATGTGGACACGTAGATGAGTGGACAGTGTATACTGTATGCACTTATCACAATGGAAACTAAGGGGTGTATGACAGTGGATTATTCTAAAACTGTTTTAGAGCCTTGGTTTATTATAAACAGTGTCACACTCTCTCCCTGATTTATTTCAAGGTTTGTATTAGTTTTAATTAGGAATCACACATGTCTATCTGTGGTTGTGTGTGTGTGTTTGCCAGAACACTTGACTATAACCTTATTACCACTCGCAGACTAATCTTTCCGGTTGTGTGTGTGTTTCTGTGTGAAGTACCCTTATTAACCCTGTGCTTGATCTGCCTCACACAATAATTTCCCTGACAACAGAAAAGACCACCCAGTTTTTTTTTTTTGCCAGTCTAGCCTTCAGTATTTGTCCTTTTACATTTACAAGGGACATTTACATGTTTGCTAATCAGTGTTTGACATTTTAGTGAAGACAAATCTCAGCTGAACTGCATGCTGTATGACCATTTATTCTTGCCATTCGCCAACCAGAGGAACAGAAAGGATGCTCAATCATTTGAGTCACAGCAGTAATTCCTTTACTCAATACTGTTCAAAGACTTGGGAAGCAAATACATTACTGCACTTATACAAGACCACATATGAGTGTAGCTTTCTACTTAACAGAGCTATTGTTATTTAAAGGAAATGCTGCACTAGTTTTGCTTGAGATTAAACATGATGTGTGGGCAAAGATTCTTCAGTCAAGAAACTTATTTCTGGAATAGGTTTTCAGTAATCCTTTTTTCATACCTAGTTTTCATACAGTTATGATATAAACCTATTCAAGCTGCGTCAGACTTGTGGTAAACCCAAGTCTAGAGCTGGATCATGAAGCCAGGTCAGACAACACCTCTCATCTCATGCAGACTGATGGCAGTCACGGGTTTATACTAGGGTTGCCTGGATTTTGGTCTGAAAGGTATAATAGTATTCTCCTCTAAAATATGAGAGGAAAAATAGAGAAGGAGTGCAACCTAACCCTTTCAACTTGAGTTGCACAAATTTGTCAAAAGTGACAGCAATTTAATAAATCGCCGCTCTCCATCACACACATATGCACACCCACCCACACACACGCACACAATTCCCAGTTATGCCCTCCACTGCCCCCTCTCCATGTATACGTAAATGAGGTGTATGCATGGTGGTGTGTGTGTGTGTGTGTGAGTATATGAGAGAGAGTGTGTGTGCGTGGGCCCTGCGGTCTGGTCCAGGCATTAGGTAATTGACTGTGTCTTTGCTCAAGGCCTTTCATGGATCACCGTCCTTTATTAGCTCACTTCCCAGCACACACACATACACACACACACACACACACACAAAGTTCCCAGCAGCTCCACCCCAACCTCTTACACCCCACCCCCACCACCACCAGCACCCAGACCCAATTGCCCGGAAACAAGGAGTGAAACAAGCGAGAGAGGAGCAAAGGAAGAAGGAGAGAGCAGCAACATGGCAATGAACTAACACGGCCCCAGGAAGTGGAGATAAATAAGAATGGGAAGTGAGTGGGCGGGTGAATGGGGTCTCCTGCAGCTGACAACACAGACTGGGGAAATAGGATCTATCTTGGTCAGTGCATCTATGCTGTATTTGTAAACTATAGAATTAACAGTTTGAATACTTGTGTCACTCTGAAACAAACATGGCGCTGTTTTTGAAATTTAAGTGCAACGACACTTAAACTATTTAACTAATGTGGGTTATGGCTGGACAATACAATGGTATAGATGTGAAAGTTGTTGATCGGTAGATATTTTGATATACTGTTGCTTGATGTCATGTATCAAGACACAACACACTTCTTTATCATCTTATGGATGCTGCAAAACGAAAGCCACCTACCTGCCAGTTGCCTAAACAATATGTACTGTATATTATACACACTTGCACATGCACACATGTACAAAATCTCACACACACACACAGCAGATATGACGCGCATGTACATACATATATTGGCTAAACCTGACCTCCCTTTTCTCTATGATAACACTGCTGCTGTTGCAGGATGTTGTTGAGATGAAGATAGCATTGCCTGTCCTCAGTTCAGTCGTGTCATAATGCTGTCACTCAGAGCTCATCAGACCTCAAATTTTCCCCCTGTTCGTGTCTCTGTCTGTCGCTTCATCTTTCTGTATCTCTCTCTATCTCTATTTACTCTCTCACTTCTCTCGCTCTGTGGTAATTAGTGCGTTAGTCCTATCGTTGGCAGCACCCCCAGCTACAGCAGCAGCCAGCAGAGCTTCTTGTCACAGCTCAGAGGGCCAATGGAGTGGACAGCTTACCCTGGTACTCATCATCTTCATACCGTGGTGAGCCAGCCTCCCCCCAGCCACATTATCTAGCTGTGTTATCCAGCCATGCTCCTAATTATTTTCAAATCCTAGCCACAGCCCTATCACCCAGCCTCTGCCACATTACCCTGCTCTGCTTGTAATCATCACCTTAAGCCCTGCTTCAGCCCTCTACACAGCCTGAAGCCTCATCATTAACATAGCCCAGTTTTTCACTATTTCCAGAGCACAGCTCTGTGGCCTGACCATCACAGCTCTTGGCAGTATGTACACAGCATCCCCCGTCCAAAGCAAGCCCTAGAAATAGTCCATGATGCCTGGACCTTTATTTACCTTAGCCATCTGTGTCACAGCAAGAAAGTATATCAATGCAAATGTGGCCTAGCCTGTCAGGACATACACACATCCAGGCATAATTACATAGATGCCAGTCCCCACCTCTCCAGGACCTCAATGGCCCCATCTTAGACCAAGGGGGTTATGTAGTGGCTGCCCTTCTCCAGCTATGTGTCCTTGCCTTCACTTAACCAGGTTGCCCACCAAAGATTCCCTTCTTAGACCTCAGACCCTTCTGCAATTCTGCCCTTGATCCATTCACACTTAATTCTTTTCTTCCAGAAGCACCACATTTCAACACCGGCCCAAATGTTGAACTCTCCTTTAGAATAGCAGCTCTGGCTTTGTAGCGTGTGTAGCAGCATTGTGTGAGGAACGAGGAGCACACCGTCACTTTTGGCGACTTGAAAAAAAGTGGGAGGGCCAATGGCCTTTCCGGCACCAGTGTATAAGGGCCAACACGGCACAGCTTTGCTGTTTCACTACTCCGTCTACAATTCTTCAACTCAGCAAGAAAGACAGCCATGCAAGTTGATGTGGAAATAAGGGAAAGTGATTTAAGTGAAGAGGTGGTGACCAGGAGATGCTAATAGAGTTGACACTCTATTAGCATAATTATTTATACTATTTAATGACATTAAGCATGACATGTCTAGCATAGTGGAAAGATAAGTTATCCTGGCATGAATTATTACTGCTGTAATTAATGTCAGGGGTATCTATGAAACACCATAGTAAAATTAGCATGCACAAACCTTCTAATATGTGAATCTAATATCAAAAAAGAGGTTTCTGTGCATGATCAGATACTATATTCCTCTTTCACACACACATCAACATACTGTGGGTCAATCTCTATGAATGACATAAAGAGAGGGAAGAGGCGAAAAGTTTAGAGATCTGTTTTAAGGGAAGCAGGGAGAAGCATGCCGTGTGCATTGCATCAGACGCAGGTTTGAAAAGAGTATGGAAAATCAAAGCAGATGACTGTGTTATGCTTAAGGCTCATACTGACCATTGTATCAGGAAACACCAGAACTATTCTGGTCATTTAGAAATAATAAATAATTAGAAATAATATGAATGTCATATGCTGGTTTTCGACACACTCATTAAAATATTGTTTATGCAGAATATGCAGAATAGCTAGATAAATTAGTCATATTCACTTTCACTCATTTTCACTCAAATATGGTAGGACTGTAAATCATGTTGTTACAAAAAAGGCTACTGTAAGTGAACAGTATCTGAACTGCTGAAAGTTGGAAACATTAGTACAGCCAACACTTATGTTCACTGTAAAATTAAATATAATAACATTTATTAACGTCAGCACCAGCAATGAGTATTTCAAATGCAGATATGGGAAAGCCCTCTCTGTCCATGCTAATTTTGGCTAATGTTATTAGCCATGACACCAGCGGTACTGCCTGTAACCATAGAGGATAGTTAATTAGGAGGCTACGTGCTAATCAAACACACTACAGTGAGTGGTCACGTCTGTGTCTGTCTGCGCTCCAAGCATTTCTTTCCCCCCGCATTAGACTGGCACCCATCACAACTTTGAAAAGCTAATGTCTGATCAGAACCAACACATGCTGATACACACCAGAACACACTTTTGCATAGGCATACAGACACATGCATACACATGAATACAAGCATATACACATACCATTGCTGATACCCACATATACACTTGTTGTTGATGCATATTACTGCCACTCGCCATAATACATGTTCAAACACACCCCACTCCCCTTCTTACCCCCAAGAGATAAACACCACAGTCCCTGTCAGCTACACTGCAGTGTCATTATTTTATTGTGGGGGCAAAGTTTCAGGCAACAAGGACAGAAAAAGTCTGTCTACATAACCACACACGTACTGACTTACTCTTAATGGCCTCAGCCATAATGTATCACCATGATGCATAGAACTGATATATGAGGGATCCTTTTAATGGGAACAGTATTCATTAGCAATTAATATCCACACTGAAATAGGACACAAGTACAGTACAATAGAATTAGGTGGAGCAGGAACATGGGCAGCAAATGCTTGAAATTATATATATATCCACCTTTTCTGTGTGTCTGCCTGTGTATGTATTGTGTTATCATGTCCATCCATCTATCCAGTACTGTTGCATTAGTGTACAGGTTACTGCAGGAAGAAAGAAGGAACGCTAATTCTCCATAACGCTTTTACGGCATGTATAAAACTCTGCAGCCCCTTCATTTGCACAGTCGTAAAACATTCCCCTTGCCACACTCCTTCCTACTCAGGACCTCAGATTTATCAATTAACCCAACACTTCACTTCCATTACGGTGGCATTTTGCACTACGAGTCCTGCATACAGAGTAACGATGAGGGCCGAGTGCATGCAGCATGATTTTAAATAGACAGTCTCAATTAAATGATTAGCAATCATAATTTTGGCCTGACTTAAGAGAATGAATGACTTAAGACTTTAATATTTATGTTCAAAGATCAAAGCCGATTTGATCAGATTAACTTGGGTTAGTTCAGGCCAATTTTTAAATGTAATTTGTGTCAATCTCCTGTTCGAAACTAACAAATAAAATTTGTGTTGGCAATTTATCATTAAAAAAGACTCACAAATTTGGCATCTTGTAGAATTCAGTATTATGTGTGTGGAAGTACTAAAATACAGCAGGAAATGATGTGGTTTAGATGTACCATAATGAAGGGTGAGAAAGAAAGAACATTACACTTACAATGATTAATATATGAATTATAATGATAATGATAATCCATCATCTTTTGATAATTTTTTGGTTGACTTAAAGCTGGAGGGGTTTTTTTTCTGGTTTTTTTTTGTTTTGTTTTTTTACACAAATGGTTGCTAAGCAAGTTCACACAATGCTGATTAAGCCTAACACTGGTATCACTGGAGTTTTTAAATCTGGTGTCTGTCAAATTTCCAAACTGCAGGTTTAACACAGCCAGCAACACAACACAACCACTAGCATAGGTAAGTGCAGTGTAACAGCTTTAGTATGATGCATTACAATACAGAGATACTATCGCTCTTTCAATGCACAAATAATGGTGACTCATCTCTTTTTTTCCAATGCACTTTTTTCAGTGTGAATGCATGCAGCAAAGTGGTTTTGTAACATGATAAACAAATTATTGTATGGTTAGCATAAATGTGTGCTCATTAAAAACACAACAATAATAAGCCCAATTTAAATAAGATCAATAAGTTATATTTAACAAATACTTACTCAGTATTTGTTAGCATTAGTTTTAGCCTGACAAAAAAAAATGGTAATACCTACTTTATAAAATGCAGTGTCATCATGATTATTCTGAGGTGAAGTCAGGATTTAGATATTTAGATAGTTTTCCCTCCATGTGTACATGGATGTAAGGAGAAAGCAGGCAAGGAAGCAGAATAAGGATGTCTGTGCTTTAATGGACCGCCTGTCCCTGTGTGGATATGCTCCACTGAACCATACTGTATGTAGCGTGGTATAATCACTGCCTATCTCTATCTCCTGCCATCACTCTTTCTTTCCCTTGCTGTCTTGTTTATTTGCACACTTGTTCGTCTCTTTCTCTGTCTTCTTCATCTGCCGTACCTCAATGCAACTTTTTTTCTGACACCCCACAACTCTCCACCCCTTCCCACACACACACACACACACACACACACACACACACACACACACACACACACACCTACTTGAGGAACATGACAGCCCTCTTATACAGAAGTGTGTTGGTGATAGAAGTCAACCCTGGCTGTGAAATGCAAATAGATTGTGATGAAGCTACCGTGTAGATGCACATACAGAATACAGCAGACAGGATACATAGACTTACATCTTTTTGTTGTTCAAAAAGCTAAAGAATCCAGTTTTATAATAGCAGGTAGACGATGTGTTTTGATTCTCCTGTCTCCTGTTTCCTCTTACATTTTACATGTTTTGTTTCTGTTTTTCTGTTTCACAGTTAAAAGAAAATGGTGGACTTCCAGTAGTCTTTTGGTGTGCATGTGTCATTGTGTGTCGGAAACAAGTCTCTGTTTTGTTTGTGTTTGCGTGTTTGTTATATACACTTTGTTTCGTATATTTGGTAAGCAGCCCGGTGTATATGTGAAAGCCACACCTATACCATTAGATGGTTGATATATGTGCATGTCTGTGTGTCTGTGTGTGTCTTATTGCTAGCCAGTACAGGGAGCGTGTGTGGGGGGTTGGGGTGGTGTGGAATCTGGAAAGGGAAGCAATCACAAACACTTAAACCTGCAAATGGCCTTGATGTCCTGTGCTAAGCAGCCTGTGTTGACTGATGAGCCTGTTAACCCTGGCTGAAACAACTCCAGCACAGGGGATTAGACAGCCACGCCGGTCCCGGCTGTTCCTGGCCCATTTTGCATGGGAATTGTGCATATTTAATCTAAGGTGTGCCGAGGTGCAAAGACAAGCCCCCCTCTTCTCCGTTTCTCATTATAGATATGTAATAGCACCCCGAGGCTGGGGGCCTTAATTCACCAGCCCCAGCCCCAGTCTTAATCTTACCCCCAGTTTCAGCCCCCACCTTCCCCCAGTGCGTGCTCTCAACCTAAATCAAAGTCCTAGTCCCAGCCCCCTTCCAAAGCTGTGTCTCTCCAAGTCCTTTCCTTCTATATGTCTTATAGCATCAGTATGGCTTAACTAAAGTGCTTGACAGTCTGTCGAACAGTGTCTTTAACCCCCTACCTCCTTATGACATCAGAATTGCGTCTGACAATTTTTTACTAGGTGCAAGAGTGATATGTTGGAGGTGTACCAGTTTACAGAAAACACACTAAGACCATGTCCACGCCAAGGTGGCTAAATTCATAAACGCATCTTTTTCTCTCTGTTTTGGCCCTCTGTTCAGACAAAAAATGGATGAGTGTGTAAATTTGAAAATGGCGGCTTGACATTGAAGTGTGTATGGGGAAAACATAGTTTTGCAGAAAAACTGTCATATTGGTAGCAAAACAGATGGTGGCAGTAGTTCAACATTTCTTTGGAAAAGGAAGAAGAAGAAGAAACGGGACAATAACAACGGCAGGCGCTTCATGCAAGTGTTGTTCACTTTGTCGTCTATTTTGATAGCTTGTCCTTGAGTTAAATGCATCTTTCTCTCACTGAAATTGTTATAACCTGCTTGCAATAAACAAAATGTCAGGAAGCCACCACGGAAATGGTAACCTATACTGGTACTTCTTCACTAGTATTCTGTGGGTAATTTGTTCGTCTGTCCTCCACGCATTCCCAGTATGAGGAGAATGACTAGTTTTGGCGATTTAATGTGGACAGAGGTATTTGAAGAAACAAGCTAAAACCCCTGCTACGGAGGCATGTCATAATGGCTTGTAAACAGCATTTCAGAGCCGTTTTAATGTGGATGATTTTCAGATTCATTTAAATGGGAGCCGTCCGCTGGCACAGTGGGAGTGACAACACCGGGTCATCCAGCAAAAAAGTTCAATGAGCCAAAAAGTTGCTGCGACACAACACAGCATCAGCAAAGTGCTGCATTGGCCAATCAAATACATACAAGTGCACATTTCAGGTATTTCTTCTCTTTACCTTACAATCATCTCTACAAAAGATAAAATAGTTGTCATCATGATAGCTTTACATACTTCAAATTCTGTCTGCGTATAACAAACCATTTTGCAGTGTCTTGGTGTCTGATAAGCCTTTGAACGCATCAATCTGTTGCTCCAAAAAGATTCTGTCCCAACTTCCTGTATCATATTTCATTGTCTTAGAAAGTTTCGTTATTTGATTCAGGTGGGGGTTCGTGCTTATTACTGCAAGAACTATTTTTTGTTTTCTTGCTTATTACTACCACTTCTTTTTGTCGCTGTGGCCAAACACCATCTGTAGTCACTGAGTTTTGTCCTCCAGTGGACTTGCTGTTGGTTTGTGTTTAAATGTTTTTTGTCTCTGTTTCTGCATGTTAAATTATTTGAGAATTCTGCGTCCGTTCCCTGATTAATGCGATTGAGTGTCAACGACAAGAGCTCTCTGAAGCATCTATCCATCTAATTTCATCTATCACACCATCTCGCTCTCTCCTCTCATCCCAGTCTAATCTGGCCAACACTTCTATCTGCGGGACAGAACAATTAATGTGTCTCCTCGTTTACTCGCTCTCACTTATCCTTATCTTTTCCTTTTTCCCTCTTCCTTTCTTTCATATTCCTCTTTAGATGATCCTGCTTTTCTCATGCATTTCTCATTGCCTCATATTACAACCTTATGAAGAAAAAGCATGTGTAGAGTGAGTGTCTTTGTGCATGTAGATAGTTTCAAGAGAAACCCCATGCTGTGTGTATAATTTCTTGTTTGTACATGGCTCCAAACATCTTTGGCCACTGCAGAGAGGGGGAGAGATGCAGAGAGGTGGAACAAGACAAAAAAAAGATTGAGAGAAAAGAAAAGAGAGGGGGGAGAGAGGAAAAACAGGATGATAACAAAAGCAGTTCAGATTTCACAGACGCATATTTCATCAATCATGTGAATAAGTCGTGGTGATTATGCATGGTGGTGGCAGGCTGATTACCATACACCATAAAGGCTGCTTTCTTATCTCACACACACTGATTAGTTTCTGTCTGCAGATAGCCTCTCACTCTTCACTCTTTCTTACACACACACAGACACTCACAGGGTGTGTCTGTAACTGGCACACACACACACACACACACACACACACACACACACACACACACACTTGTGTAGGTAAATGGAACTTACTAGGTGGAAATAGGCCAGCCCTAAGAGCCAGATGAGTTCACAGAGCCTCTAACTAATTGGTTTTACTTAATCAAGACTCAGAATATCCAGAATATCCTTTCAAAGACTGGACAAAAATTATAGAGAATACATTGAACACTTAGGCCTAGATGCCACTATATTGCTGTGGAAACTGGATAAAAAGGAGCAGCATGGTTTTTACAATAGTATTGCTGTATAACTTAGCTGAAATTTATACTAGCATGTATGTTGTCTACTTTTGGTTTACTCCGGTGGTGGACTTATATATCACAAGGAAGTTGAAATAAAAGTGCTGGATTTTACATAGGCCTTTTACACAGAATGAGAAAGAGAGACGGGAGGAGGATGAGGAGGTGAAGCTGGGGCAAAATTAGCTACGTGTGAAAGGCCTCGCTTTGTATCTCCGCTAGGGAATGAGAAATTACTCTTTTCTCTTGCACTCCCTTCTCTCTCTCGCTCTGATATATAATGTAAACTCATTTGGTAACCAGGCTAGAGCTGCGTTGCGCTGTCTGAGTGCCTGCATCTGAGAAGTGCGCCTGGGACGCATTAGGGCCTCCTGACAGGGGCCTGGGTGAAATAAGTGAAATTAATGGAGCTCCTTTCATGTCGGACAAGGCCGCAGCACCCCTTTCACGCCACGTACAGTCACAGAAAAGTCAATACTTTTTTATTACTCCTCGCTTGCCCTACATTCCCCGCTACAAGTGCTCTGCTCACTAATTGGTTTCAGTTTGCAGAGAAAAGAGAGAGAAAAAAGGGAGAGAAAAAGAGGGAGAGGACTCCATCCCAAAGAACACTGAAGCAAATAAATCAATCTCATATTTTTTTTTCTCTTTCGCTGTCTTTTTTCATTGAGTAGCATCATGGCAGAGAAAGGGAGAGATGAGAGAGAGATATATAAGAGAGAGGGTAAATGGTTGGTTAGAGCACGCCTGGTCCCTAGGGAGCATAATGATATCTGGGAGCCTGTTAATGGAGACGAGTGGTTAAAGTGGTCTGGGGCCCTGGCCAGGTCACCCCTGGGGGTTTCTAACCAGCAACTTCTTCTCAGTTGGCTGCTTGCGCTTTGGGCTCAGAGGCACATTGGAGCATCCCACCAAAATACAATTTCTAGCAAATACTTTGATAGATTTGCAGAAAATGACTTTGAACTCAACTACATGTGTTTGCAAATGTTAGAATCAATTTAATCAAGGCCTCTTTTGCCGGTGTTTGCCGGTGTTACATTTTTAAAGCCTCACCGCACAGATGTCATCTCTTATGTAAAATATTGTCAGAATGTGCTGAATAATTAACACATCTTTTCAGCTTTTATAAGAATGTTTTGCAGTCCATGCCCACATTTCTGTATAGGTCTGCAAGTATATGTGTGTGTGCATGTGTGTGTGAACTGTATGTGTCCTGTCTGCCAGTATGTTGTTCACTGTTGTGCTAAACTTAAGTGGCAGTGGGGTTAGCCTCTTTCAGAAACAGCACAGCCACAAATTGATGTGACACTTTGAACCCCCACCCTCCCTCCCCGCCAGCCCACCACCTCTCTCACACACACACACACACACACACACAAATCAGCCTCCAGTTAAAGGGAGATTCCACCGATCTCATTTTCTTTCTGCATCCCAGCTTTCACAGCTCTAAAGTGTGGACCAGGGTAGGTTTGCAGGGGTTACAGTATTGAGTGTGTGCGTATGTGTGTGAAGGAGCTGTCACAGGGGGCTGGCATCACCATCCAGTTTGCCATCTCTTCCTCAGCTTGACAAGTCCCTGCTCCCTACCCTGTGGCTAACACACACAGACACACACAAACCCAAAAACACTGTCTCTCTGTCTCTCACTCCTCTGTTACACATGTATATGTGAACACACCGGTCACAAACTTGAATGTACAATATGAATGAATATAATAAATACATTTTATACAGACACAGAGAACCACATGCTGCATATTACAAAATGAATGTGTTGACAAAGCATGCAGTGTGCTCTAGATTCAAATTTTAACAGGGATTTGCTTCTTTTTTGTTGTGTGTAAGTTTCTCTGTGTGTCTTTACCGTGTGATGTTTGTTGAGTGATTGTGTGCCGGCCAAAAAGTGTTTCCATGTGTTTGTGTGTGTGTGTATATATGCGTATGTGTGTGTAAGTTCTCTTCTCGGCAGTGTTGGCGTCAGATTGCGGAGGGGTTCTGTTTGTTACAAGGACAGGCTTGTCCCCGCCCCCAGGCGTCAGCAGTACGATGATTGTCATGGCGATGTAGTGTGAGTGACAGGCAGGATCACATGTGCTACCCGGGGAGCAGGAAGCCCGAACCGCCCCAGTCCCTGACATTAGTTTGTCCTTCATCAAAACTTTACACTCGTTTATAACTACTCACTTGTTTTTTTCCCCAAAATCTCTCTCGTCTACTTTTTTTTAACCATCTGTCTTTCTCATGAACTGATGTCTCTCTCTTTTATTTCTATTTCTCTGTCTCTATCTCTCTCATTTACATTTCATACTGTCATACCGCCAGTTAGGATTCTCCCCTCGTCTCCCTGTCTCTCATTTACTTTCCAGTCTTTAGCTCACTCAATTACTCTAGTGCCAAGCTCAAGAAATATATATATAATATATATATAATTATATATATTTTTCTCAATATCACAGCAGTGATTTCAGTGATTTAAGTGTTCGGTTAAGAGGGCCAATTGGAGAACAGGTTGTATCATTTCATGCCTACATAGACACATGCACACGGCAGCAACTAACAGCAAATAACATTTGCCTCGGCACTTTTATTTTGTTTTGTCAAGATGTAAGTGTTGATGAAAGCTTATACTTGTGTGTATGTATGTACACAAATGCATGTGTGTGCATGTTTTGGTGAGAGAGCATGAGCTTTTTGTGCATCACAGCAGAAAAGCAGGTCAGGTTTGCACGGAGACTCAGGCATTCATCATTAGCCTGCTGCCGCTGCCGGTAATGTTGCCCGTTACAGCCGTGATTAAGAGCCCCGCTTAGTTCCAGCAGCCACTACAGACACACAACACACACATGCATATGTGTGGTATCAACTACTGCTCCGGTACTCTATAGAAAACTCTCTTTCTTTTTTACACCATCACCCAGTTCAGTGTGTGTTCATGTGAGTGTCTGTTGTTTGGGGGCTGTGCTGTACATTGTTTCTAACTGCAAGCAGGCTTCAGGGTCTGTGAGAAACCTGTCACAGTGATTCATGAAAAGAGCAATTCACCACACTCTACACACACACATACACATACACGCATGCACGCATGCATACACACTTGTCATTGATTGGCCAATGAGAAATTTTGAAATTAATTTCAAAAAGTAGTTGACACATTTTTAGTGGTGTTTGGTTTTAATTTGTTGGAACACTAACATTTTAACTAAACCAATGCAAAACTATTTAATGTCTGGTTTTTTTTTTCATTTTCTCTCCATCTCTCCACCTCTATTCCTCTGCCTGCCTCTCCTCCCCTCCAGCCGTTCAAGACAATGTTCGCCACCTGCAACGACTTGATGATAAGTTTGCTCATCTGTACTCCAAAGCAGGCAACACACCTCCTGGCCTGAGCAAATTAATGGAAGTACAAATAAAGATTGCTTTAAATGAATGTGTTTATTCAAAACTTTTGATTAATTTCAATGCCTTATATGTTCATGTGCACTTATGTGCCTTTCTTTGAGTCTGTATGTGTGTACAACTCAGTCACACACTCAAACATTCAAAACGTGTTGAGCAGCAGTAAAGTATTCTCGTGGTAATTCCAATATGTTGACCTATTCTAAGAGACAGTGTGTGTGTGTGTGTGTGTGTGTGTATGTCTTCAGGCAGCCATAGTGGCTGTAATGCAAAAGGTTCTGACATTCGATTCACCAACAACCACTGCATACTGTATATTAACACATATCATGTCACAATGCCGCTTGTTGTGTCAAAGATCTATTGTACCTCACAGGAGTCGTTTCAGCTCTGTTTTTCAGTTGTCCCTCTCATGCACAGGACGGGCCCATGCAGGCTGCGTAATGGCTCACATCTTACTCATGCTTTACGCACAGAACTAAAAAATGCCAAGAACACATGACCAACACATCCTTAACACATCCTGTGTAGACACTGCACAGTCTGTGTAGACATAGTCTAGTTGATAATGTTCTGCAACACCCAGAATAGCATCTGACGTCTGAAGTCATTTCCAACAATAAAAGGCCATAAACTTTTTGGTGTTTAGAGGATACATCAGATGATTCCACAACCATAAATGCCAACAAAAAAAGTGATTTTTTTTTGCCATTGTTGGATAAAATTTTCTCACACAAAGAAAATAACTTCCATAGATGTATCTATGAGGTTTTTTTTAAACCTTCTGAAAGACTTCATCTTTATCTTAGAATATAAATTATTAAGACTAGCATTGAACTTAAATTTAACTTTGTCTGGAAGAGAAGACTTCACATGACAACTCCTCCTCTAAGCCCCTGAGGCAGAACCTCATCTAGTTGTCCGTGAGTTCAGAGTCTCTACTTCCCATCACTTCTTGTCGCCATTATTAATTCTCCACCACCAACTTCCCTCTCGTCTTTATGTCTCCATTCTTCCCACCACCGACTTTTCCTTTCTTTCCTCGCTCTCTATCTCTACACTACTCTCTCTCTCTTCCATGTTGCTGGCATTCCCCTGGGCCTGTGCTATAAGGCATGGAAGACGAGCAGAGACAGAGCATTTAGTAATGGCTTCTTAATGGGCTTGTCGACAGCCACATTAGAGCGCACAGGCAGCGGGCGAGGCTGGGCAACGATATGCCAAGCCAGATGCCATGCCAGCTGTGGCACTCCACTCTCTCACTCACACTCTCATTTGTAATCACATTTCTCATACGGATGGACGCCATGTGCGTAAAGGAGAAAAGGCATGTCCCCTTTCAATTCCTGTCAATAAAATCTTTTCATGTGCACCCCTGTGCGTTTTCTGTGTTCTGTGTATTTCAACCAAGTTCTATTATTCTATTCTAGTATTTTAAGCAGAAACAGGACAGTTTTTATTGTTTTTACATCGCAACCGTGTCACCTAGAGATATATGTTTATATATTGCTTTAACAAATGTAATTGCTGTCTAGATTATGTTCACAGGCAATGCTTTGCTAAACAAATAAAGCACTTGATTTATATAACGCACTAAAGGCGTAGGGAGGTGGTCGGACTGGATGCATACAAAACTTAGGACAAATACAACAGAAATAGAGGTGTCCCATGTGTGGTTAGATTCAGGCAACAAAAGCACTTTGTTTAAGGATAGTGAAGGACTGTGGTTAAGGTTAAATATCAATAAACATGTTGTGTGTCATGCTTTTCTTGTAATAAACTAAGACCATGATCTTTACCGAACCTTAACCATTGCAGTTAATTATTAGTTACCACCAAGTGCATTGGGGAAACACACATGTATGCATGCATGCACCCAAACATTAAATTCTCCAAGCTGATGTATTGATAGGTGGTTATTAGGTCATCACAAATGTATTGGTATCTGCATATATGTTGAATAACCCTAACTATCAAGAAATTTCAGCACAGAAATGCCAGATATATTTGAGGTAGTTTAGGAACAGTCAGAGTTTAGTTTTGACATTACAAGGTCTAAGGTTTATTTTTAACTATGTAATACCCCAATCACATCATCTTTTTGTCACAACTGTAACAGGAAATGTATTTAATTAAGGGATTGTTGCATTGTTGTACTGTTTCTATATTAAAATGAGTATTTGTCTATAACAATATTATATATTCATGACTGATGAATGAAGATTATCTCAAGGAAATTAGATCAAATGCAACTCTATCATTTTCAAGACTTCAACAGTCAAAAACTCATCAATGCTGAACTATGAAGTATCTGTAGTTTACAGTGCTTGGTTTCCAGGGGCATCAAAGCCATGAAGAAAAACTGAGGAACACCAGCATGGAAAAAAGGAGAGGGGGTGGAAGGAAGGAAGCAAAATATAGAGAGAAGAAAGGAGGGACTAAGGAAAGGGACAAGGATACAAGCTTAGGAAGTAAATGTATAAGAGGAGACTGCAGGAAGGAAAGAAGGAAGAGTACGTAAAGGGAAAGGATGTCAGAGAGAGGGAGGAGTAATTAAATGAATAGATGCATGATTAAATCAATTACTAAATGTTAATGTGTTACAGTGTAACCAGGGACTGTCATGTCATTGCCAAGGGTCTTATAGGTCTCCAGTAGGGGGAGCCATGTGTCAGTGACACCAGTCTGTGTCAAAGACCTTCATCAGTACAATAATGTGTGTGTGTGTGTGTGTGTGTGTGTGTGTCAGCAAAGACTGAATAGTCAGAAGGTGGTTCTTTGTTTCCCCATCTGATCTGATCTCATTGCCACGAAATTTTCCTGCATCAGCGATGATCAAGTGTGATGTGGATGCATAGAGAATGAAGTGTGTGTGTGTGTGTGTGTGTGTGTTTCAGTGTGTGTAAAGCTATGTATGTTTGTGCGTGTTCATGTATTGGCAGCTGATAGCATTTTAGGAGTTGAAGCCTGTATACAGACTGGCGGCCCACTATGCTGTATCGACAGCTGCCAATTGTCACTCCAATGACTGACAGTTCTGTATTGATGGACAGGACCTGCTGACAGAGAGATGGAGGACAAAACAAAAGGAAACTGAACACCGTGAACTGAGAGGAGCAGAAGAGAGAGTAAAGAGAAGAAGAAAAAAGACTGGGGCAATATGCTGACTGGGACCTATGAAACTTTCTCAAGGTCATGGTAAGGAGAGAAAAGAGGAAGGAGCAGGAAGAAAAGTTTCAAGTCTAGGTCTGGACCAGTTCATGAGAGAGTATCCCTCCTGCCCCCTGCATATATCACAATTGTATATCCATCAAGGATTCACTTATCCAATTTGTGGACACACATTTAAATTCACATTTTCTAAGGGAGGATTTCTTTCACTGAATCAGAGACAATGTAAATATTAATTGTTAGACATACTAATACTGCCACATGATTGAAGTAAACCTCAAAATATTGCATGTCAAGCTGCATTACAATACATTTATTCAAATGTAATGTCCAAAGTACCATACAGTTGGCCTTTTTCACAGAAGACTGTGAGTCAGGATGCATAATACCAGGACCATGAAACTGAATCATCTAAATGGAATTTAATTCAGTTCAGCCCGTATTCATTTTATGATGTACACCTGTGCCTTTCCTACAGTTACATGTCAGAAAGAAAAAGGCCAATGAGTGCATTCAAATAGTTAGTGTCCCTTCCAAAAAACAGGTGAGAGCAGGTTCAGTGCTACAGAACAACTTTTTTCTTGTCGTCAGAGCAGAGTTAATCAGGATTGCTTCGTGTCTGGTTGTCCTTTGACTCACCGATTCGTTGACTTACAGACTACTGTTTTTATTGTTTTTGTTTTTTGTTTTGCTCATCTCTGATATGTCTAAATGACTGGTGTCATGGCTTTGCTGAGGAGGAACTCACTGATGATCATTTGTTTTTAGTATTTAATTGTTGTGGCAGAGTAGTTTTGGTTTGAGCAGTAGTCTTAATGTCTTCTGATTGACCTTCACAGCCCATCCTGAACCCACACGCACATGACCAAAACATTTTCTGCATACACACATACAGTATACACACTTGTGTCTATAGGTCTGTGTCTGTTTTGCCTCACCTCAGGAAACTTGTGGCTAATTCCATTAGTGGGAGGAGAGAGTATGTAAATGAGTAGAGACAGCTGGTGGTGAAGGGAGGTTGATGGAGTGAGCCTGGGGGCCACACACACACACACACACACACACACACTGCTACATGTTAACACATATACAGATATTGTCTTTATGACAATGTAAAGAGAGTTAGGCAGAACTTATTTCAGGTGTATATATAAAAACACATCAGACATACACCAGGTCATTTTTTTTCTTAAAATCTGGTGTGTGTATGACAGCAGAAAGAAAATATTTTTCTATACATTTTAACTGCATAACTGCACTTTATCCAACTTGCTTTGCACATATTCAGTATATGTACATGCAAGACACAGATACACGTCTCAGGCATATTTCATAACTTCTGGGCATATCTTGAAAATTCACACAACTACACATGTGAATTAGTCAACATGTGTGTATAAATGTGTGTGCTGTGTGCGTGTGTGTTGGGGCCGGGAGGTGAGGGTTACACAGAGGGTCCAGATGGTTGGGGAGATAGATGGAGTGATAGATAAAGACAAAGAAAGAGAGAGAACAAAGACAGATGTAGTCACTCTTTATCATTCAGCCTCACCCGTTGGTCACCTGCACTGCTCTGCTTACACACTCACACAAGCGCACACATGTGTATGCACACACACACACACAGATAGGTGTTGGTCATAATCCTATTGTGTATTAGTAGTGACCACAGCGCAGGACTCACTCATCACCTGTCACATCACACACACACACACACACACACACACACACTATAATCCTGTCAGTAACTGTAATGGAATTTAGAGGGGATTTAATTTCTTATAAATCTAACAGCACACATTGAGTCATGTGAGCAAAAAGTAAGGTTTTGGGCACACATGTCGACACATGCAGTTATTCTTTCTATTCTTTCTGAATTATATTTTCAGGTCACTTTGATCCCTCTTGTCTCTGTTTTTCCTGTGTTGCAGTACACTGTGCCAGTCTGCATTCTGTACACAAGTCTCAATATATATTCACTGCCTCCATTATTTTTCACAAAAACAGTTATAATTCTTTTTCTCCCTTGTGGCAATTTTGCATAATATTACTGCCAAATTAAAGTGAAAGCTGTCTACAGTATATTGGACGGGAAATAGCTGTTGGGAAATGGCTGCAGATGGGAGCTGTGAGGGTAAAGGCTAGTAAATGGTGCTGAATGTTCACAGATATACATTAAACTGTCCTAAAGCACAAGAACAGCATGTTAAAACTGTAATTGGGTGGTTCGGGTCTTTCAAGTGAGGTATTGTCGACTGAATGCGGTGTACTGTGGTTGATTGACAGGAAATGAGAGAGGAGGCTGGGCAGTCTGTCATACCGCTAATGTGATAGGTAATGCCCCAAGGACACACACACACACACACACACACACACACACAGACTCTTTATCTGTCTGTCTCTACACACACACACACACACACACACACCTGAGTTTCTCAATCTCTCTCTGTCTCAATCTCATACCTGCGTACACATGACCAGTTTGTCATTGTTTTTTCCTCTTCACACACACTCCCTATGTCTCTCTTTCTAAATATTCACACACACCAACATACACACTCAATGTTTGGCTGTATGGTCGTTTTACTGCAGGTTAATAATGAGAAGAAAGGTGTGTGACCCTGTCAGAAGTGTGAGAAACTGACCCAAAGAAATCAGACAGAGGCCGAGACCCCCCAACCCTGAGGGCATAAAGTGTGTGTAATAGGGAATGAAAAACGTGTGTGTGTGTGTGTGTGTGTGAGTGTGTGTGTGTGTGTGTGTGTGTGTGTGTGTGTGTGTGCATCATATCCAGTAGAAAGGTAATAGCATGTAAATGACCTCACATATGTCATCCATGAAAAGCTAGGGATGGACACACACACACACACACACTGGCCTGGTGTGATGCCCCTGTCAGATGTCAGGATGCAGATGGGAAGGGATGGAGAGGGGTAGGTCATGTCTGTTTCTCTCTCTCTCTCTCTCACACACACACACACACACACCTGTCTTGCCCCCCTATGGTGCCCAGTTACTAAGAGAGTTGTCAGCTCGTCTGTGTGAGGCTTCAACTGTTTGACATCTGCCAGCAACCCCCCAAAACACCTCATTTCAGAACAACAGAGCATCTCCCGGTGATCAACATTTAGACACAGTCATCACTTACTGGTCCCAGCTGCCAACACACACACACACACACACACACACACACCAGGAGAGAGAGTATGAGAGAGATGGTGTTTTTTCAACTCTCCATACTTACACTCCGTGTGATAGCAAGACAAGCCTCCATTTGTCCCACTTTCATGCAAGATAATGAAGCTGTCATTTTCAGACACCTAGACAACTTCATTGGATTGGTACTAGAGCACAGACCGCTGCTCAGGGACACACACCTACATACACACACAACGCTGCAAGCTATTCCTCTGGCCCCTGTTAAGCATATGTCAAATATAACCATGTATAGAAAGTGAGATTGTGTGACATATGTACAGCTGGCTGAATGGCAAAGACACAAAGCACAGAGCAACGCAACACACACACACGCACACACACGCGCACACACACACACCTTATATCTCTAACATGCAATCAGACAGACAGCCCTGATAGCGAATAAAATGAAATCAACCTTGAATGGCAAAACCCTTTGTGAATACTTGTCTCCTCTTTACAAGTCAATTTCATATCCTGTAGCTCAAGACAAATCTAAAGAGATTTGAGAAGGTGTAGAAATAGATGGAAGAAGGAGGGGAATAAAACAGATTACAGAGAAAACATGAGAGAGAGTATGATAGACAAAGAGGGAGAGAGAGAGAAAGAGACCTTTGTGAAAGCTGAGGTGGTGTGTTAAATTGGGGTTAAAAAGTCATAACTGTGCCACAGATTCTTAACTACAAGCAGCATGACTTATACCACAAGATTAGATAGAATTGTTACTCTGTCAGGCAGCTCAGTGGGTTAAGACACACACCATTATTAAATCATGCTGTGGGTTTGAGGCCTTTTTGTCAGACTGTTGGAATTAATCACAATTCACTGTTAAGTGTCTGTGAGTGCCATTTAAAAGTGCTGTATAAACAAAATAAAAATAAAATGTTTTACTGTCAAACAGCCTGGCTGGTTTTTAGAGACAGACGGGTCAACCCAATCCTTGTCTTTTGAGCGTTAAACTAACATTAGGAATATTGATACCATAATAATGTAATTCTTGTTGCTTGTCTTCATTTAATAATTTACTGTTTTTATTTAGACATGTAATCTAGATGTGATGTGTTGTGTGGTATATTATGTATATTAACATCAAAGTCTCCATGCCCAAGCAAAGATAAGCCTGATGATATCACTGTGAGCTCACCAGGGTTATCATTATTATTATTATTGTTTCGGACTTCATGAAGCTCCTACAGAGCCACAGAAAACATGATAACGGTGAAATGACAGATGAGTCAATCAAACTTGTGTAATGTGTAAAATTATAATGGTTTAAGGAGAACATTGTTTATACTCATTATAAACTTTAAACTTTATTACTTTATTTTACTTTTTAAAATATGGGTGAACAAAACAGAAACACAGGAGGAGTGTCTGAGTTGTGTGAACGTAAGCAAATGAGAGAGAGGAATGGGGTGAAATCAGGAAGACAGTTAACTTTTTTTTTTTTTAATCCGATCATCCTCATACCCACTCATCTCTGTCTATTCAAAGAAAGACATAATTACTGCTTTGAGTATTTAGCCTCCTAATTTACTCATTCTGTCACATTATTTACAAGTCTCTCTCTCTCTCTGTCTCTCTCTCTCTCAGCAGGGGTTCACCCCTATAATCTAGTCTGTTAGGTCCAATCCATATTCCAAGTTATTATCACTCTCATTTGCTTATTAAGTGCTTCCTTGTTTTCTTCAAATAAAGTTATAATTAGAGATTTAGTGTCGGCAGCTTGAAATACTATCTCCTCTTTATGAAATCTTGGGTGGGATGAGAAAGAATCGTGTTTTATCATACTCGTGGAGTTAATGAGGATGTGCACAGCTTGATATTGTGTTTGTATGTGTGTGAGGGTGTGTGCGTGTTTTCTAATTATGTCTCTGTGACAGCTTTCTGGCCTCCAAAATATCCATATAATGTATACCCTCTGTTGTTTTGTCCTCCCGCTGATTTATGTTAATGAAGTAAATCACAAACAAGGGAAAATATAAGCCTGGGTTTTATATATTGCTTGAAATGAAAAGCACATTAACTTCATACTTCAAAACTGTTTTTCATTTTTAATTGTATTTTATTACTATAACACATTTTTGGCTGGAAAAATCAAGCATTTTCATTCAGTCGACCTTATATTCATAGGATCTGAAGAGACTTGGACCTCCTAACTCAGCGTTTGCAGCTTTGAATATCAATCACTAATCTTTCCTGAGGATCATCCACTGATCCATTTTTACCTTCTTGTGACCCACCCTGTGGGCCTAACCCTGTCTTTGAGAAACAGCAGAGTAGAGTACATTAAGACACGCCCCAGCAACACACTGATTACATATGCTAGCTACGGTAATGAGCTGAGCTGGACAGTGGAAGACTGCTGCTGTTTATGGCAACTCATTATCTGGCCCATTGACCAGAACTGTTCTACACATCACAGAGCCCTGTGTCCTCTACGTCTAACCGACCATCACTCTCTCTACTTGTCTGGATGGGGGGTGTGAGTGTGTGCATGTAAATGTGCATGTACCTACATACTACATATGGGTGTAGATTGGCGGTTAGTTGACTGGACTACTTTGTGTGTATGCGAGTAGTAAGATGTAGCTGTTGTAAGGACGGATAAATGAAGGTATGAATGGATGGTTAGATGTGAAAATATGTGTGTGTGTGTGTATTTGCTTACATGCGTGTTTACATCATGAAAAGTAAGATGATTCTTAAGTTAATGATCTCACACCCCCACATGCAGCATTACACATTCATTTGAGCAATACTTTGTGCTATTAGTTCTATTTAAGTGTGTGTTTGTGCATTTCTATATTCGATTATATGCTGAAGTGTCTTACTCAAGAGTGTGTGTGTGTGTGTGTGTGTGCGTATGTGTGTGTGCGTGCGTGCATGCGCATGTTACTATGATCGCCTGCCAAAGTAAAGTGTTTGCAGCCGAGAGAGACAGGGGCGCTAAGCTCAAGGGCACATTTGTTTCAAGCTAATGATAGAATGTAAATGGAGCAAATTTCCTCTGCAAGAACAGAAGCTCTCTCGCTCAAACACACACACACTTTCATACTTTCTCACACACACACACACACACACATAGCGGCATCGTGTTGATGGAGTGCAGAATCTCATTACACATCTAATAGAATAAGTGTAGTGTGCGTATGGGGAGAGGAGAGGAGCAGCCAACCTGATTAGCCTTATCACTTTATTATGCCGCTCTGCACGCAGCACACGGGACAATTGCATTAGAGAGGAGCAGATGAGCTGAAGGCAAGGAGAACTCAGCAAACACAGCCTTAATTGATTCCTCACCAAATTAGCAGGGACAGGTGGGGGGCTCATTGGCTGGGTGGCTGCTTCACTGAGTGGTTGACTTGTTGACTTGTTCACTGGTCGGTTGACTGAGTTACGGCAGGAGTAGTTGACTGACTGATTGGTTTACTGACTGGCTGTATCAGAGGTTCCCAGTGATGCTGAAGGTGAAGAACCTCAGCAAGCACAATGCTTTAATTGATTCCCCAAAAGATTAACAAGGACAGGTGAGGTGACAACTTCAATGACCTACTGACTGACTGAGTGACTGTTGGGACGTGTTGACTGACGGGGCGGCTGACTAAGAGACAGATGATACAATGCAGTCTTGGATCTGGCTTCTATCTGCCTTTTTTTAAAAGGAAAAATTAAGACAGTCAGTGTGGTCCACCTAGATTTTGTATGGCCTGATTTATTGTAGTTATTATAATCACTGGTATCCTGCATTTTGATGGACAATATGAATGCCCTTGAGCCACACTGCAAAAAAAAAAAACCCAAATAATTTTTATTTAATTTGTCCTACTATGGAATTATGTATCAATATTAATTGTGGAGGGGTGGTGGTGTTATGGGCTATGCGAGGAGGAAAGTGTGGAGGGGGAGACACAGGACACAAGGGGGAGAGAGTTTGTCTTTGTCTCTGTAGGTCCCCCAGGGGGATTGTGGGATAGAGGAGGTTAATGAATCTGATTGGCTGGTGGGAGTTTTTCTGCTGGTGCTGCGGTTTGCACAGTCGCAGAGCTTCACTTTTTTTATTTCCCCAAGTTTGGCTTCGGCACTGCGCGGCATGAAGGACAGAGTGGCAGACAAGAAGTGCATTAAATTTGACTATAGGTGTAAATTAGGTAGGATTTGGATTTCATACTGCTGAGGCACTAAACTGCAGATTTAAAAACACATGGTTTACATGTATAATAAACAATAATATTTCAAATCATAATGTGATTCCTAATTGCCAATATCTTGTGCATACCACATATAATTGTCTTTGTTGTTTAGATCCCTCTTTCTTCCATCTTTTATTTTGCTCAATCTGACTATAGTGTTGATTGGTATTTGCTTTCACTCGATGTCTCTAAAGTGGATAAACACAGTTTAGATAGATAGAAATTAAACAGGTTTTACAGCCTAACACACTCACATACTGTAGTATGAATGTTGAATGAATGTGTGGTTTCAGTGATGAGAGTGTGTGTTTACTGTGCAGCTTGCTGTCCGGCTACAACTCACAAACACACAAAAACTGATGAGAAAGAAACTTTATTTAGATTATAAAAAGATACTAAAATTCAACTTTGTGTATTCTAATCAACAGTTTTTGGTGTATTTTCAATCTATTTAGATCTTTATTAGAAATGTTAATAAAACCACAGAAAACTTTGGGCATCACAAGTGCTTGAATCTGGCTTTACACTAATCTGCCCAACTTCAAAAGTTGGCTGGCCTTACTGACTATAGCTTGATGAACAACTTTGAATACAAATATTATATTTTGGTTTGGTATTAATTTTATTTATCTGAATTAAAAATATATATTTCATACATTACATTTTTATTTTCAGTACTATTACTGTAAACCTTCTACGTAAACAGCCAGAAAAACAGCATTCAAAAAAACAAAATGAACAGCTTGTTGAGCTTTTCCATAACACCGTGATCAAGTATAGAATAATTATAGTCATTCCTCATCAAATTAAGTACACATTTTGAGTAAACATTAATATTGTAGAAAATTGGAGCAAATCAGCATCCCTTTAAAAAAATATTAAAATTAATATTTAACATTAAAAAGTCCTGAACTGATGACAAAGTGATCAAAGTTTGTGTGTTTCAACACACAACTATGTATGTCTTGGTATGCCAAGCTATGTGTGTCTGCACATGTGTGCATACATTCCCCTATATGTCTGTGTGTGTGAGTGTCCCTCCTTGTGTGTGTGTGATACCGTATGTGTGTGTGCTAATGAGAGTGGGGGTGGGGGGCAGGCCGTCGCAGCAGTGCGTCCTCTGCTCTCCCGGCAGGTCACTAGCGACAGATGTTCTCAGCATATGTGGCGAATTAATTAGCTGCTAGTAAACAGAGGGGGCTGCCGCTATGAGCTGCCGGTCTGCACCATCGCCGCGCCGCAATGGGCAGCCTTTTCTCTAAATTCCTCTTTTCTCTCCCTCCTCCTCTGGTAGATAGTTACAAGGAGCATCATTCTTTTTGATCAGTGGACCTATAATGAGTAGGGGCCACATGTGTGTTTGAGTTGTGTATAAGTGTCTGCTTGTGTTTCCAGGGGGGCAGTGTGTATGCATAAGTGTGTGTGTGTGTGCATGTATGTGTATTTCTGTTGATCAGTGTCTCTCGGATTATGGTTGTGTTTGTGTGAATGTGAGTGTGTGTGTGTGCATCAGCACCCCATCATTTAGACATGGCAGTGAGCCTGTTTTTGTGATGAGAGATCCCCTTGATGACCTAATTGGTTGATTGAGGTGCATCTGTGTGTGTGTGTGTGTGTGTGAGTATGCCAGGGCCTAGCATTCCCAGAACTGGGAATGTTTTCACAGCCTCAGAACAACTTGGCAGAGACTGAAAACACTTTGAAATCAGTTTTGATAAACACACACAGACACAAAGGGGCACCATGCTGATACTACTGGACTGTATTTTTGGCCGTTTTTAAGTACTTGACGTGTGCCACATACGAGGTGACGTCAAGGTGGGTAAACTCTGTATAAGATGGTTCAAATCAAATGCATAAATGTAAAATGCTTGTTAGGTAACTTATGTATAAATAGGTCAGGTTTGTAAGTAAAAGTCTATAATCTATAATCAACAGTGTTTGTGTTAGGGTATGGTTTGGTGTGAGTTGGTGTGTGTGTGTGTGTGTATGTGGCTGCAGTAATGAAGTTGTTAGTTAAAGTGGCCCGCACCCCTTGGGACAGGCTTAAGCTGTGTGTGATTGCTCAGGGATCGGGCAGATACACACACACACTTATCATTATCCACACATACACACACATACACATACACTCAGAGTCATTACTCCATTACGCACATGGACTATTGATTTTCTGCCATCTTTCCATCAGGTGAGAGCTTGCCAGGGAATATGGGAATGAACGCCTGGCTAGGAAAATCAAACTGTCACTCCTCCTTTCCTCTCTTCCCCCCGTCTCTCCTTTATTACAGACAGATGACAGGTCAAAGCTGCCGCTGTTCACTCCGTTGTTTTTCCTCCATCCGTCATCACTCAATCACCTCTTGCTCTCTTACATCTTCATCCAACAAATCTCTATCTGTTGCTGTCTTTCTTCATCTCAATCTGTCTGGTCTGCTTAGCTTCTATTTTTTCTCTATTTTTCCAGTTTACACTTTGTTGCTTCATTCTTAGCTCTCCTCCTCTCTTTCCGATCTTCTCTACCTCTGTTCACTTCAGTCTTTTCATGCCAGTGTCTCCCTATCTCTTCTTCTCTCAAAGTGATGGATTCAGCCCTCTGTTTTCTTTTCCCTTTCCCCCTCTCCTCATCCCTCTTTCCTCAAGTCTCCAGCACTCTGCACAATCAATCAGCTGGCCCCTCCTCCCCCCCTCCATCCATCTATTCCTAAACCCCCTAGTCCCCTCTCCAGTCTCTTTCCCAAAATTCCTCCAGCACCCCCAACAAACACACACACACTTCCCTACTTTTGCATTCCCTTCCTCTTCTTTGCATCTGTAGCTTCCTGCAATATCATTCAACTTCTCTCCATCTTCTTGGTTTTCCCCATCTCCTCTTCCCTTTTGTCTTTTTCTCTGCAATTTTCATTTCCTCTCCCTTTTCTCTAGTCAAGTTAAACATTTATGGACTACTTTTAACAAGACAAGTCTGCCATTATCCCCTCCATGTCTTCTCCAGCTACCTTTACTTTCATTAAACATCTCCTCATTATGGCCTTTTCTTTCCTCCACTGTTTCTCACATATCCTCACCCTGTCCTCTCTCCTTACTCCCCCTCTCATCATCCCATGCTCTGACTATTCCTCAACCCCCTTCCTACCTTCAACTCTCTTTTCCCGTTTTCACCTCCTGTCCTCCTCCTCTCCCCTTCTCACTTTATCTCTCCCTTTCTTCACCTCTTGTGTCTCCTCCCTCCTCACCTCTCCTTCCTGAGAGGAGGATATGGGATCAGAGGATGTAATTCACAGACAAGGGTATCTATATTTAATATTAATGGGCGCATAGGACCCTTCACTCTCTCACACACACACACGGACACACACATGCTCAGTGCCAAATAAAGAGTGATCAGAGGCTATGTAAGGTGCTGTGTTGTAGCCCCCAGGATAGTCGCCTTGTAAACTCACACGCAACACACACACGCACACAAACCTACACGCATAGCACTCAGCGCTCCAGGATGGATGTGGCATCATTAGGCAGAGGAGTGTGGCCATTCTCAGCAGAAACGGCCACACCGGCGTTACACATCAATCTAGCACCGCACGCTCCCTTAGATACTGTCTGTTTCACACACACAGAGAGAGAGAGAGAGGGAAGAACAGAGGAGAGCAGTGTACGAGTACAAACACACACACACACACACCATGGGCCTTGTGACGTACATGGCACTAACTCTCACTCTTTCTTGCTCTGTCACCTCCCAACACACACACACACACACACACACACACACACACACACACACAATCTTTGTCTAATTTATTTACTGTTGGAAAGTGCCACCAAGGATAAAGGGACAAAGAAGGAGAAAAATATGTTCGTCCACTTCATCTATTTATTTATTTCTCAATGTACTAAACTTATCAAAAGACTGATTTAAAATGATGTACTTTGTGTCCAGGATATTTTCATAGATGCACACTAGTCAATACAGTTTTTGTATGTTGCTAATGCACGTCTCTGTAAATTTTATTAAATATATTGATTCCTAAAACTGATCTTAATTAAGCTTTCAGGATTAGACATTAGTTGTAAAAGAACCTTTGAAGACATGGTATTTTAAAATATTGATTGTAAAACTATTTTTAAAAACAACTAAACAAACAAATAAAAATCAACAAATCCAGCATTTCAAAATGTTTTCATAAAACATAGGTATTTTATTTATAGTTACAGCTCTTCTTTGTAACAAGTTTTAAAAAGGTGTGTTAAAATGTCTCACAATTATGAGATGAATTTCACTAAAATACAATAAAGCAAAACAATCCATGTTTGTGGGACAGTGCAATATTTTTACTGCGGCTAATCAGTGATACATGTCTTGAGGGGATATTCAGTCTTGGCAATATTTTTTTTATGATTTATATTTTGAATAACATTTTCAAAGCACATCTGTATTTCCACCTGTATTTCAAAATGTTCCTTGTGTCCTGTAGATCTCCATATCTGTTGTTTTTAGCAGAGGCATGTTCAATGATTTATTAGAAATATATTACAGAGAAAAACACCACACATGGCTGCTTTAATATGGTGATTTCTAAAGTAAAAAGTTTTATTTTGTGTATGTGCTTTAACGTATTTTAGTGTTTTCCTTGTGCTAATGATCTCCATATCAGAGTTGTTGAGAATAACAAGCAGATACCATCTGCCTGCAGGCTACACACACACACCGCTATGTGTGTGTGTGTGTGTGTGGTGTCTCCTTGTCTTCCATTGATCTGTGGGTATCATACTATATCAGGTAATAGAAAGCGTTGGGACAGGGGCGATATTTAAATGAAAGGAGATGAGTGTGCACATGCACTGACAATGACACAAATATCTACCTGTGTTTGTGTGTGTGCATGTGTTGAAATAAAAAGTGAACGAGGAAAGAGTGCAGAGCAGAACAGTTTCTCTGTGTTCCTCCAGCTGACAGACGAATAGACGGCCCTATTGGGAATCAATGGTAAAACTCGAGCCATTGAACAACTGTCCGCCTTTTCAATTGTGTCCCGTTTGAGAAACAATTTGACAATAACGTCAGCTTGAGAAAAAAGACACACAGTCAATACACAGGGAGAGCGGTGTGAAGGACAATTTAGAAAGCGTCGTCATCTATATGAGAGTGTGTGTGTCTGTGTGTGTGTGTGTGTGTGTTCCTTGTCCCAGTGTGTTTTTTGGACAGTACTGACAACAGAGTATTGTATACCCTTCACTGATAAACAGCTTCCAGAGTCATTAAAACGTTAAAAAAGTTAGTGTGTGCATATACAAGCCTGCGCACACACAGGCGCGCACACACAGGTGAAACTACATCAGACTCACGGCAAACAGAAATTAAACACAATCTAATATATTGCTGAAATTCAATTACATTAGGCTAATTGAACATTGGGGTAAAATAAGGGATGTGTTTATTCTAATTGTGAATTCATAAAGGTATCAAATTAATCATTTTGAAACAAAAACATGCTCCAAAATAACACTTTTTTTTCTTAAATCATTTACCTATATATGTGAAACATTTTGTGCTATTACTACATCAATGAAAGCAAAATCTTATAAGTAAGTGTGTAAGGTATGTTTGTGTGTGGCTCCATAACTATGTTTGCAGAGTGTGCTATGACCATTATTGAATGTTTTTGATTGTACACACACTCAGGTAGACACATGCACATGGTACTGTACTGTCTAAGTTGTTAGTGCTCAAATTGTGTGTGCGTGTGTATACAGTACGTGTGTGTGTGGTTGATTAAGGCAGGGGTCCCCAGGGCTCTGCCCCCCTCCCATCCATCAGCTTGATAAGTCCCTGAACAGGCAACATATTGCCTGGGACGCAAAGACACGGTTGGGGATATCAATTTCAACCGTCTGTGTGTGCTGTCACACACACTCACACTACTACATACCGTCAGATGTGCATAGCAGGCAACCACACAGGATGTAACACATAACGGCACACACACTCAACTCCACAACATCTGACAGGAGAGCAAAGGTGTGTCCACAGGTGTGTGTGCATGCAGGGGTGGCAATGCGGTGATCGGAGAAGGGAAGTGTTAGTGTGTTTAAGAGTTTTTCACCTTTTTTTCAAATGTACTGATGTTTTTTGCTGATGTTACACAATAAAGAACAAAAAGGTTTATTAAGTAGCTGCTTTATCTACCGTCTCATTTTTTCCTCACTTTTAATTTTAAGCTTTTTTCTTTTTTTTTTACTTTCATCCTCATTCGTGTCTCCATACAGTGAAGACATTAGTTGATTCTTCCCTTCTGTAAGTAAGTACTTTACAAATAAAATGTTTCAAGCTGTGACCAAAATTCTAATAAATTCCATTCTGTCATTCCCTCAAGTATTGTAAGTTTATTTATATGTCCCCACACTATAACCCATCGGTCTCATTAGCCACATCGGCCAGTCCTCTGTTTGTGTGCGTGTGTGTGTGAGTGAGTGAGTGAATGGATGGATCAATAGCCATCCTAGAGGTGTGGATAGTGAGGGGCAAGGTGAGGGTCAGGGTTAGCAGCCCAGTGTTAGGGAAGTAAGTGGATAAACAGATGAGAAAGAGAGCAAGTGGGATTGAAGTAAATTAATTACAGGAGACAATTGAGAGGAAAAAGAAACAGTAAGATATTAAGTGTAAGTGGCATATTATATTTATCTAGTAAATAATATTTACAAGTATGTGCTCATACACACATTTGGCAATGTATTACTCTTTTTTGTTGAATCTCCTTTCTTTTTACTTAATGTGGGTAATGTATCACTATTTTTATTATATTTTTTACATTTTACTATTTTAACTAGATCAATTCAGTTCTTTAAAATACAGTTATCAAGAAAAAGGGTCCAGTTGAAAAAAAAAAAACCCTAACCCTTCAATTGTTTTCGATTTGATTGTTGTCAGTCTTCACACAACTTCAAAAATGATCTGTTTCTCTATAGCTACACATGCTATATTTAAGAGAAGCTATATTTTCACACAGTATGGGATATAATTATTTTATCTACCCATGTTAAGAATGTGAGAATGAAAAATATTTCTGTTTATATGATAAATTTTGGAATTTGTAAAAATAAACATCAAAAAGAAAATATAAGGTATTTAAATAATAATATCATAACAATCAGACTATAAGACACACATTCGTACACACAGTAATTATTTCTTTTGCTTTTAGTTATTCAGGTTGCCTTCACAGCTGACAATCTTTTTTTCAGGTGATCTTCATCTGTCAACCACATATTCCACACTCCGGCACATACGGCGTCTACTAGGTTTTGCTCTATACATAATTGAATCAGATTCTCCAGCACCCTCAAAGCAAAAAAAAAAAAAAAAAGTCCGGTGTCAGCATCTTCCTTTCCTTTTTACATGGATACTAATTGTCCTTCCACTCCATTCTGTAAACTATAATGGTACACATTACTCTACTGGCCAGAATGAACTGACCAAACCTTTAGTAATCACAGAGAGAGAACAGGAAGTTGTTCTTGCTCACTGTTTTGGTATAGATATCTTTCTCTATCTTCACCTTTCTCCCCCTCCAATCATCTCCCTCTTACATGCTAACTTAGGTTTTCCATGTGGCATAACTGTGTCAAATAGAGTCCACAGTCATGCACACATACACACACATATGTGCACACAGTCCTATTGTCATGGTAATGGATTCTGTGTTGCTGGCTTTGGGGTCAGCAGGTCAACATAAGCTTCTTAATGGACTGTGAAATAACCCTAACTGCATTAACCTCTCAGATCTCTCGCTCACACACACACACACACACACGTGTATGCATTTCATACATATAAGTGTATACATACATGACCACACGAATACATACACACACTGCTCCCCCACACATAAACTCACAGAAGCTCAGATGCGATTGGATTGGTCTTTAATTGGCGGAGCGATCACACCTTGTGGATGGAAAGAAGATCCTTCAATCAGATGGAGTGATGGAGCGAGGGATGGAGATGAGGGAGAGAGGAAGGGAGTAATGGATGGATGGAAAACAAATGAGTGAGCCTAAGAAGAGGACACTGTTGTGTCATACAGGGCCACCAAGCTTGTCCTGTGCCTGGACTCTGGTCGCACACACGCACACACACATGATTACATTAAGATAATGTGCAGTGCAAATACTGCTTTGCCTTTTAGAGTGTATTAGAAAGTGGATGGTGTTCAAGTGCAAGCTCAGTTAGTATGTAGGGAGTCACTGAGAGGCTGCCGCTGGCTAAGTTTGACCTCAGCCCAGTGTCATTCTCCATATGCTTTCCTCTAATACAATTATTCCACTTTGCAGTCATGAAACGGGAAGTGTTGTCTGGAAATTCTGTATTTCCTGTATCTGTGTTCTTCTCTATTTATTCCTTGTTTTAAACTGATTCAGGGCCAATAACTACAAGATGATTTTGCATCAAATTAAATATCCAAAGAATATAACAGCTGTGTTAGTATGTAATATTGACAACAAGCTTTCAAGACTAAATTATTTTCAAATTTCTCATCTCCCCTCCTGTGCCAGTTGGGTGTCTCCCTGAGTAGGGATCACAGAGGATTTTGGGGAGATTTAGCTTTGTGTCTTAAATCAGTCTTAATTTTTGCTCTCTGCCATTAAAGAGCCGCCATTAAGCTCTTCTCTTCTCGCCTCATTTCCCTCTTCCTCTTGTTTCACTTTTTCAATTTGTGTGAGAGGGGGAGTTCACTGATCATAAAATTTCACTTTGGCCAGCCTATCATTTGCATCTGAGCCAATAAATAGCAATTAGCATTAACAATTAAACCAGCCAGTGGAACCACGGGCAGCTCCCTGAGATGGCCTGATGGATGGGAAGGTGGATATGAAGGAAGGGAGGGAGGGAAGGTTTAGCATGTCCGTATGTGTGTGTGTGTGTGTGTGTGTGTGTGTGTGTATAACTACTTACTACATGAACTCTCACAGGGCAATCCAGTATATCTTGCACTTTCATTTTCTTCCCAAAGCTAATTTATCTACTGTCTCAGTGGCCTAATCACACAACACACACATATGCAGTGTGGGCAGAAATGCCAAGCTGGCACACCATTTGGTCCTGAGATACTGCACACATTTTACTTGTTAATTACAGTCATTAAATAACAACTGTTTCGGGCGCTCCATCTTATTTTATAGTTCTGTTTTTCAGCTCCACAAAGTTTTTCAAATTCATTCATTCCTATAGATCTGATGTAATGAGGCCAACACTGTCCTATAATAATGTCCATTAATATACACTTCTGACAAACTGGGTTGCTGTTAACACATCTTTAGTTGAGACTGATTTTATTTTTAAACATTGAGGTGTGATTTTTTGTCTATTGATCCTCAAAGAAAAGATGCAATGCTAGCCATCTTAGTTCAGCCTCTGTCTGAAACAGGCCGTTTTAGCCTCTGCGTCTTTAAGGACCCCCTCCTGAGTAGCCCACTCTGTTCTGATTGGCCAGCTCTCTCAGAAGCTGCCCCTTGGCAGACATCTGCTGGCTTCATCGGCTCCAGAGACACCGTCATTAAACCATGAAACAAATTATAGTAGTAGAATTTCACTACTTTTTCTCGTTCTTTACTAAAAATGGGAACTTACATATGTACATTTTTGGACAGGCATTCTTGGGCATTCTTGTCAAGTTTTTCAAGGTAGAAAAAAAAAACTTGGAAACAAAATGTTAAGAGCAGATTGTGGCTTTTGACTTGCAGGGAGCATTGCTTTAACTGTGAACTTTGACCATATTTAACTTAGACCAACAGTGTAAAAACCACACAAAAGCATCCCCTTTAAATGTTTTCATTTTACTCGGAATTAAGACTTTTGTATCTTATAATTATCTCATACTTACGAGATAAAGGTTTCATAATTATGAAAAGAATATCTTGTAATTACAACTCTTACTTCGACTTACAAAAACGTATAATTACAAGATCTGTGACCTGTCGATATTACATATGGTTTGTGATATTAATGATCCTGCATGAGTCTCATATCTATCTACAATGTCCCTCTGTATATATTTCTCATATGGCCGATATGTGCCCAAATAGAACAAGCATTTATGATTCAGTGCTCTCGACACACATGTGCAGGCACACTGTCACTATGTCCCCTACCCGCTGTGTGCACCTCCACTGTGCCGCCGGTGAAAATATTGTTGGTGGCTGGTGACGATCAGTCCATCTCCATACATTAATCACCACCAATAGAAAGCCCTGACACAGCAACTACAGCAGTGCCACTGCCCTGCCTAACAAAGCATAAAGCAAGGACACACAGCGCCAACAGCGGAAAGACAGAAAAGAGGAAGAGAGGGAAAGCGTGTGTTTGTGTGTGTTGAGTGAGGTGCAGAGAAAGAAAGAGAGAGAGGGAACTGAATAGAGAAATATGGAAATGTAGAAAGAAAACAATTATGCTTTATGTTTCCCTCTCTCCTAACCTCTCCTTTTCTCTCTCTTTCTCTGTCTCTCTTTTTCTCTTGGTTTTTATTGTTATTACCACAGCAGCGCCATTAGAGAGCTCCACGTTCTTCTCCATTGGAGCAATAAATGAAGAGGGCCTCACTCCTTTTTCCTCCTCATCCTTTCCTGTCTCATCCCTTCTTCAGGTCCCCACTCATCTCCCTTCTCACTTCCAGTCTCCCATCTTTTTCTTAGTTCTTGTCTTTTCTCAAGTTTTGTCCAATTTACCACTCTTTTTCTCTACTCTCACACTTTTCAAATTATATTTAGCCTAACTTTTCACACTTTCTTTTCTCCTTCGTCTTCTCTGTCTAGTATCGCGATTCTCCGATAACACAACCTGTACCTTTTGGTTAATCAAAATAAGTTTACCAGTTTACAGACAGGAAAACAAATTTATGCATCTCGTGATGCTTTGTGATTTAAGGTCAACTTTACACTCTTAAAAGCAGCTCCATACTATAACTCACCCTCTTTAGATGATAAATAATAGTGCAATTCACATTTTGGTCAAAAAGCGGATTCTGTATGAGTGCATTTATGGGAATTTTAAAAAGCCCTTCAGAAGTTCCTTTAGAAAGTTCAAGCATTGAAAGTAATGATGGCTATTAGGACTCAGTAAAGTTAACAGAAAGAGTTACGGACATGAGGGGTCCCAACACTGAAAGAACTACGATGGAACAACAGCCAACAACACACAGAGATTCATAGGAGGACTTTGGAGTCAGCTGCCCTATCGAGTACACCACATGGTATGAGACGAGACACAGACACAGCATGTAGACAGAGATTAAAAACAGGAGAAGGACAGAGATGTAAAGTGAGTAAATGAATGTATGTAATGGGTGAGACGAGGTAGGAAGACATGTGGTAGGGGTGCTTCAGGGAGCAGATGCAAAGACTGTATGACAGTGAGTGTCAAACAAGGAGAGCACAAGGGTGGAGGGAGCAGTGGGTGAGACTCTACGCATTAAAAGTAGGATAGAAGGACATTCTGCCATGAAAAAGGGCTTAAAAATGGTTTGTATTCATATTATTGTATGTTACGTTCTGACCTCAAAAAAACACAGGCACCAATTTAATGTTTGTCCCAAATGGTGATGATATTATATAAACTATAACCAAATATGACACTATTCTTGAATAAAGGTCACAGTGAGACTTTTGGGGTAAAACTGGCAGAGGAAGTTCTTAACTTTGTGTGACTGACATGTTAGTATTGCATTTTTCCCCCATAAAATTCAGCATTGTTCCATCTGCACCATTTGTTTAAAACACAACTTCCTTTCAGTATTTCACCCTCGGTCATGAAGACTTTCTAAGTGCATTATTCTGACATAATCAAATCTGTTTCAATAGGACATACATATTATTTATTTATTTTTTTTTTTTATGCGAGGTCCTGTATAATATTTGACAATGCACACATATAGTTTGCAGTTTACAGGTATTAAAATTAGCACAATAAAATAATTTAAAAAGAGAAGTGAGACATGCCACGTTGTTAAATGAGTTTAACTTTCTCTGTGAGTCTGCTACCTGATATCCTTATCTTAAGATGTTTTTAATGTGGCTGTGAGCTCAATGCTTTTTGGCTCAAGTCAGAAAAAATATCAAATAATTCATTACAATAATATGTTTGATTCCAATAATATGTTTGAGACCTGTAGTGTTGCTTCTATACCTGAATTAGCTGTTCAACCTCTCACAACTGACCAACTTTAAAAACTGAAAGACCTTGAATGATGGAAAATGGAAGGGAGGGAGTGATGGCGGC